>JAQJVL010000039.1:2970791-3560659 GCA_035578905.1 Stictocephala bisonia
TGGATCTTTTACTGAATCATAACTTTTATATTGCTTACTTTCACCCTCCAACTTTTCAATGATTTCAGCATTAATTTTGGCTACGTCCTTATTTAATGGTGCCAAGATTGCTCGGTCTTTCATATTTTCGTATTGTCTGTTAAGCAAGCAGTTGCCAAAAACTTCATCAATTATATGACCATTTGAAATCATATTATTTGGAATTTTAATTTCATCCAACTCATTTTTTGGAAGTTCGCCATTCCCAACTTGTAGAAGATAATTAGCAAATTCCAGCTGTTCTGGATCGACACGCATATTTTCTGTTAGTGAAAAAGTTTAAAATTATGCCATAATGGGCTCTTTTTTATTGACAAATTCACAAGTTCGCTTCGATTAGCTCTTTGTTGAACTGGTAAACACTGTCGAAAGTCTCCTCCTAGAACTATAACTTTTCCTCCAAATGGTAAGTTTGGATTCGCTATACTTCGTAGTAACTCATCTATATTTTGAAGTCCGTATTTAGGAAGCATAGGAGCTTCATCCATTAAAAAGATATCAATTTTTGCAAGCTCCCTAGCCTTAGCTGATCCAGACTTTATATTGGAAACAGATTCTGCAGTTAAAGGTACTTTAAGACCACAAGTTTATGGGATGTATGGCCGTTTGGCAGAAGCATTGCTGCGATTCCTGTAAAAGCCATACACTTTACTTTATAATTTTTAGCTGAAAGAACATGATATAAAGTTTTATATATAAATGTTTTTCCAGTTCCTCCTGGCCCGTCAATAAAAAAGCATCTCTGCTGTAAATTATTATCAAGTGTATCTATTATGGAATCAACAACTTCAATTTGGTTGCCACGAAGTTGTCTTCTCATCTCTTCGCCAAGTGCAAAAGATTGATCAATATTAATTATGTCATCATTTATTTCATCGTAGCCATCAATATCATCCATTTGAAATCGATCTACCCAAAATTGAAAATTTCGACCTTCCGTTGCTTGAGAATTGAGCTTATGAGCAATAATTCTGTAAACTTTTCGAATAGCTTCATCAACAGAAGTACCATTTTCTCTGGCACGATGAATGAAATCTTCAGCCAAATCTTCTTTAAAAGTATCCCACAGGTTCTTCGGATTTTCAGGAGCACCAAATATTAATATTTGTGTAAAAAGAGTTCTCATTGCTCTTGGCATTTTCGATAATGCTGATTCTCGTAAGCCATCAATCCATTGTTTATCATCGTAAGTTAAACCTCTAGCTAAGCAAGCCTGTTTGTACGAATTACATTTTACACCATTAACCATAAGCAGATCGTCAAAACTCACAGCGTCGTTAACGTGATACAAAAGTAAACGTAAAAAATACAACTCAGGTTGTGCAACAAATGTAACATTATGTATTCTACCAATAACTCGAATATTCCGTTGTCTTTCAACCCATTTACTTTCTTTTCCTTCCCATCGATAAAATTCTGGCATTTGCCAGTAGAAATAAAAACTATTATTTTCTGTATTGTCATTGTTTTCAATACGTTGTTTTTTAGCTTGGTTTGTTCGGAAGTAAGCTTCTAACATAGAACCCTTTCGACCTATATCAAGTAAATCTTCTTGAGCTTGTTCAATATTTTGTACTCGATATTGACCAGGCAAATGGATATTCAGTCGCTGAACACTTGTGTTCAGTGTTGAATATTTAATACCACCATACGTGTATGGGAGGGCGGGTGGGCCAATACCACCATACGTGTATGGGTGGGCGGGTGGGTCATCACCACTGGACGAGTATGGGTGGGCGGGCGGGTCATCACCACTGGACGAGTATGGGTGGGCGGGCGGGTCCTCATCGTTGTACTTGTATGAGTGGGCGGGCGAGTCATCACCACTGTACGTGTATGGGTGGGTGGGTGGGTCAATACCACTGTACGTGTATGGGTGGCCGTGTGTGTCACTACCACAGTACGTATCAATATCAATGTACGTGTATTGTTGGGTGGGTGGGTCAATATCAATGTAAGTGTATGGGTGGGCGGGTGGGTCAATATCAATGTACGTGAATGGGTGGGTGGGGTGGGCTAATATCAATGTACGTGTATGGGTAGGCGAGTGGGTCAATATCAATGTACGTGTATGGGAGGGTGGGTCAATATCAATGTGTTTTGGTGGGTGGGTGGGGTCAATACCACTGTACGTGTATGGGTGGGTGGGTGGGACAATATCTCGTCAATTGACCAATAACCAATAAAAGTACGTCGTATTTTAAGTCATGCTGAAAGTAAATTCGGGTTAGTTTAGGGGTAAAAGTGAAATGACTGCCGTACAGAGCATATTTTTCATCCACTGATCGAATAACAGGAGTAATCCGATATCCCCACTGTTTCGACATAATACCACTGTACGTGTAAGGGTGGGCGGGTGGGTAAATACCACTGTACGTCTAAGGGTGGGCGGGTGGGTCAATACCACTGTACGTGTATGGGTGGGTGGGTGGGTCAATACCACTGTATGTGTATGGGTGGGCAGGTGGGTGTGTATGGGTGGGCAAATACCACTGTACGTGTATGGATGGGCGGGTGGGTCAATGCCACTGTACGTGTATGGGTGGGCGGGCGGGTCAATACCACTGTACGTGTATGGGTGGGCGGTTGGGTCAATACCACTGTACGTGTATGGGTGGGCGGGCGGGTCAATACCACTGTACGTGTATGGGTGGGCGGGATTGGAAGTTTTAAAGTTTTTTGAGAAAAATCCAATTACGCAAATCTACGATCTTTTTTTTGTATCTCATTCCCAAATAATCGCCAGCAAGCCTCAGGTGGAGTTATGCATCTACCTTGAATAAATTTATCTGCTTCATTATAATTTATAGTGGTTTGATTTTGGACTACTTTTAAAGCAGCACAATCATGGCCTTTATAAATATATTTGTAAAGATACTTAACAGCCCGAATGCTTCCAACGTATTCAACATTTATGTGGCGGTTGAATTTTTTCAACAAGTATGGATTGTAAGGAGCAACATGGCGATTATCGCGAGTTATTTTTTGACCTTGAGCATCTTTACGATAAATTGCTTCTTCATGAACAAAAAAATCTCTATTATTTTGATCTAATTTAGGATCATACCTTCTTCTATACTTGGGCTTGCCATCGTCGATTAAAGAGGTTGTATCTTGGAATCCCATAGGAAATTTAAACCTACAACTCATTCTACCGTTTTTATTAACCATGCATGATGCTTTTTGATTTTGTTCGCCACAAGCTTGATGACTCATCCATTTCTTAACTAATTCTCGTAGTTCTGAATCGTCTTTTACGTCTGGTATTTCTGCTGAAACGAGATCATCTAGTTCTTCAGGATTGTGAATCTTATCTTCTTGCTTTAATATAATTAACAAATGCATGTGAGGCAGCCCTCTTTTTTGAAATTCTACAGTATAAACGTAAGCAGCAACTTGCCTAAAAATTTGACTTTTATCTAAATCCTCAATTAACTCCGCAAATTTTAAATATGCTACCCTAGCAATTATGTCAGGTCTATCTTGAGCTAGTTGTTGCCAGTCACTACCATTTTCATTCATTATCTTTATAGCTTCCTTAATTTCCGGCCAGTCCGGATTACAGGTCATGGTTATAAAGAAGTCAGGAGACCCGAATCTTCTAACCAGTGCCATAGCATCTTCAAAATGCTCAGAATAATATCTAGTAGCATAGACCTTCTATTATACCTATATAATAGGTATAATAGAAGGTCTATGCTAGTAGAGCCAGGAAAAGACGATGGAAGTATAATCTTTTCTCCCAAAACAGCATTATTTTTTTGTGCCATCTCATGAAGATAATTTGTAACAGATGTATAACTGTCTGCAAGTATTTTCTTTTGATTCAACTTTATCCATTGAATTCTATCATATTCTATTCTAATGTAGGTATCTACAAGATACTGTTGAAACAAACGTCCACCAAAATGCAAAGCATTAAATTTAAGGTTACGTAAATCATATCCCCTTATGGTTTCGTCCAATGAAATACATTGTGTTAAATGAGGTCGAAAAGCAATTCTATATCGTGCAAGTTCAAGTCTAGTTATGTGACCTCTACTTGGATATCCTTCTCTCAGCAGCATACCTGGTGAAAAACCAAAAGTTCCTTTAGGAAAAAATAGTGGGTATGTTAAGGGTTCTGCGTGTTTATCAATATTTTTCATTATTTGCACTGATTTTCCTCGTTGTCTAATAATAAGTGGATTATCTGGAAAACTTTGATCAGCGTTCAAAGTAACGACGGCACATACTTCATTGCTTTGAGGAACATTGTATCTTGTTGGATCAAGTCCTTCTGGGCAAGTGAATAAAGGCCTAACATTTGGTACTGGTATCTGTTGAAAAGCCGCTTCTCGTTCAGCTTGCTCTGCTACTTCTCTCATCATCATATAACCTCGTGCAAAAGGATTTTCAGAACGAATGATTTCCTCTAATAATTCAAATAATGGCACACTAATACCATCATTTAGAGGATGGTTTCCTCGCTCCCTTACAGCTTCCTCTGAATCGAGAAAATACATCTGTCCATAAAGAGGTTTTTCAAAATTACCTTCTGGAGTTTGTGTTGGCTGTGCAGCTGCATTTATTTTATGATATACCTGGCCGTTGGCAATATAAGTATATATTCCACGGTTATTTATTGTACGGTCATCATCGCACGAATAAGATGCCATTGCATACGATGAGTTTAGATTTTTAATTCTTTGATGAAATTCAGGAGATAAGGGATGTCTATGCGAAAAAAGTCTTGCTAATTCATTTGGAAAATCAGCATGTTGAATATCAATTTTATCCTTCAAACAGCAATCCCCAAATGAGTTATTATTTCTATTGCCTACGCGTTCCTCAGGAAAATGTAACGCTCCACAATGCACGCACGCAACATTAAATTCTCCTAAACGGTGACAAGCAACGTCACTTTGGTTTGAACAGCTAACTTGTAAGTAGGCTTCAACGAATTCACTAACAAACGTCTTTGGCGACGAGCATTCCGACGTCGCTGTTCTTCAAGACGCTGTTCCCTGCAAACATGGGTTTCAGCAGCTCGAATTTCATTTGCACGCATTCTTAAATTTTCTAATCGCTGACTTCTTTGATCAGGAGTTTCTTCATTTCGTTGTTGACTATTTCTCTGACGCATTGCATTTAATCGCTGACTTCTATCTTCAGGAGTTTCCGCATTTCTTTGTTGGCTGTTTCTCTGTCGCATATCATCTAATCGCTGACTTCTTTCTTCAGGAGTTTCCGCATTTTTTTGTTGATTAATTCTCTGACGCATTATATCCGAACGTTGACTCCTTTCTTCAGGAGTTTCTTCATTTCTTCGTTGATTTTCTCTTTCGCGCATATTACTCAACCGCTGACTTCTTTGCACACAAGTTTCTTGAGAGATTCGTTGAGTGACTCTTGAAAGATAATCACTCAAACGTTGTTGACGCTCTTCTGCTGTTTCATTCAATTTTTTGTTACGTTCCCGATGAATTCTTTTTTCTTCTGATTCTTGACTCTGTGAATCATTCATATCTATAATAACTCCTATCAATCTATCTCTGCAAGCAACTTTCGCTTTTACGCATTGGTCTAGCAGTAGCAAGAGTATCATTACTTTCTTGATTAAAAATTGTTGTTTGGACGACATTATTAAATGTTACCCCCGAGGTTGATGGCAAATCGTAATTAAGAAAGTTGCTAGAAGTTTGTAAGATATTTCCAGAATTATTTGTAGAAGTTGTTTGCAAAGTATTAATACAAGTCATAAGATTTGTTTCATTGTTTGAATCAAGATCTGTATTTTCAATTTCAGCTTCATAGCATGTTTCAGTATCTTGGGATTCATTTAAATTCGGTATTGGTGGCTCATTTTTATTAAATTTAAACTTACGTCGTTTTGGAGGACGTCCACCTGGCATCTAAGAAAAAGTTAAAATACACTGAACTGAAGTTATCAGTTAACTATTTACAAGGACCATAGATATGCGTTGCGGTGCGTTGAAATTATAATAAAAATGAAATAAAGTTCGAGAATAACTGAATTGTGTATATTAGACATAGGTAAGAAAAATACAATAATATTTGGTTTGTTTACATTTTAACAGATTCAGAAAAACATGTGTTATTTAAAAAAATAAATTAAAATCATAACTCACATGTTGAAATAGTAAATAGTAAACATTAAACAGTGGTATTGACCCACCCGCCTGTCTCCTATATTTTTACTGTGTACTTTTGGAATCGTGAAAACTCATAGAAAATGAGTTTTCTCAAAATTGTCACCAAATCCATTGGATTCCTGAGGTAGAAAACCTTTTATAGACAAAGTACGAAGAAAATCGGTAGAGCCGTTTTTGAAATATAATGACTGGAAATAGGTACATACATACATACATACAATTCCTTGCTCGTTTTATAGTATAAGATAGAAAACAAGATTACCAATCATTGTAAATAATGTTACTAAACATTGTAAATATTCTTTCTTTTTCAAAGTAACACTTAAATTTTTTTATAATAACCCACTGGCCATGACATCGACCAGTTGAACTCGCAAGTGTCCAAACATGCTGCAGAATGGGAAGTAGGATTGTCTTGAACTATATGAAAGTGGGTTTTACAAGTTATGTTGTACACAACGCTCATCCACTACTCTATGCATTGGATGATCATCGACCTGAAATGCTTGGACCTGATTTGATTATTTTAATGTTAAATGTTTTGCCCACTTTTAGAAAATTCGAAATTTTTATTAATTTGACCAGTAATGATTAACATTTTAAAATGACACTATCAACTAGATTGGGAAATTTATTTACTTCTTTTTTTCATAAATCCTAGGTTATTTGTTTATATTTTATCTCTATTGGAGTAGATCTAGAGGCTTGTGAGTTAAAATATTGTTGTGTAGATCTTAAATAACTATAAGTGAGTAAACAATTTAGCCCACAAGTCCTCAGTGAACTCTAACAATATTAAAATTGTATACCTTTTTTATCCAATTAAGTTTTAAAATACTATAACTTGTATAATTTATGGGTAATTTTACTAGATTGTTATACAAATGATTAGTAAA
Source organism: Stictocephala bisonia (assembly GCA_035578905.1). Classification (NCBI taxonomy): domain Eukaryota; kingdom Metazoa; phylum Arthropoda; class Insecta; order Hemiptera; family Membracidae; genus Stictocephala; species Stictocephala bisonia. The sequence continues at coordinate 2,977,882 of JAQJVL010000039.1, forward strand.
TATCAATTATTAAATGCTAATGTCTTTTAATTTCAATATATTTGTTAAACAAATTTTAATTTACTTTTAATCACTTATCTTACCGTATGGCTGATTTAATTTTCAAAAAGTGCTAAATGTGCCGTAATAGTTAACTCTCCATTCACGTCTACGCTACAGTAAAGCGTCACCCAAAGATCGTTACTACTTTTAACGAGTCCGGTCGGGAACTTTCCAGATTGTGTCTGAAACTCGCCTTTAAACTGCTACATCCCAGGTGATATTAAAGTAAAAACTTCTTTCTTGGATGAAATACATTTCAACATTCTTAGAAATATTGCTTTACAGGTATTGTTTAAGTGGAAGTTCATTATGTCATTAATAATTGTAATGTCGTAAAAAAAAAATAAATAAGCATGCCATTCTGTTCAGAATTTTGTCGCTGTATATTAATTTAGCCATACATTTTTAAAATATTTAATTCGTTGTATTATTATCATATTATTTTTGATTTTTCAAGGTGGTGAAAGATTCAAAAGTAGTGATTAAAGTTTGATGTAAAATTATCTTCTTTCTAAATTTATTTTGTATAAAACTTTGTTTTTGAGCAGTCTTGCCAGGTATTTCTCTGTCTAGAATGACTAGCCCACTTGTAAACGATGATTTCCATTGAATATAGAACAGCAATCAAAGATTCGAGTATATAATTTTTACTTGTTAGGTATCTAGAAAAATATAAAATAAAGACTAGAGTTTAGAGAAGTCACATTAATGTCAACAGTTGTGCAAAGTTATTATTCACCCCCACCTTAGGACAACAGTCAGTATGTGTACATTGCACTTAGTCTATTCTGACTTATCTTCTTCCCTCACTTTATTGATTTTCTCAACGTTATGTCTAACAAAAAGTTTCCTGTTGTCATTATTTAGATAGTTGTTGGTTATTTCCCACTTGCATGATTACATTACAAATTCTCATGTAATTAAGGAGGATGCATATGTTTTTTGTCAGATCTGCTAATGTACACAGTCAAGGAGAGAACATCTGCGTACAGGAAATTGCATCAAGTCTTTAATCTCACCTACTTTATATACGCAGGTGACATTACTCTTGGAACTTAAATGGCCCCCTGAGTACTCCCACACGCGTGTACATCATTTATGATCTTCCTTCACCTGGGTCTCTCGTCTACTCTACAAACAAGCTTTTGATTACATTCTTTAACACCATATACTTTTCTCAAGGAAAGGCTTGTCCAATTTTTTTCACCGGACTTCATGGCTCATGCCTCTTCTCTATGTAAACATATTACATTGTCTGGTCAAGGAGAGTTTAAAGACATAAATGTATCTTTTGGATGTATAAAAGGATTGTAAAATTCAAAAGTAATTTTTGTGTTGACATGTGAGCCTTCAAGAATTGAATTTTTCCATTGGATTGGTAGTAAGGTTATAAACGCCCATACATGTCCTTTAGGAAGCAGGATGGGCTGTAAACACTGATGTGTTGTGTTCAGTGTTATCCTTAACTACATTGAACGGAAGCACAGTATTTGCTTTGAGGCAGATGTACTAAGGATGTATCCACCACGAACACGGAAGCCACGTTAAGCAGGGATACACTTGATACTCTCCAGAATAGCAACACAAAGGTCCCTAGTGGGCAGGATTATTTTTGCAGAATGTAATTTTGGGAAAACAGGTAAATCTTCTTGTCTGTGGGTCTAGGAGTTGGGTTGAATCTGTGTGTAAAAAAAATACACTGATTGTTTCCTTTTTACAACTCCTTGTACAAGCCATAAAAAAATAAACATCATTTTATCTTATATAAGAGGTCTACAGCCGATGTGAACCAGGGAGCATAACGGTCCTACTGCGCCCAAACATAATCTAATATTAGAGTGATCATGCTAATTGAGCATAATAAAGTATCCAAAGGGAGAGTACAATGTTCATGAGAACGTCCAGAATATGGTCGTAAAGCTTCCTTGACATTCATAAATTTGTGGATCACAGGGTGTAGAAGTATTGAAATGTCAAATAACAATAAATATTTTTTAAACATTAAGAAGGAAAAGAGATTTTAAAAAGACATTAATTGTACTACATTTTCTTCTTGAGGAGTTAAAATTTTAACAAAACTATGTATTATGTAACTGTGTTACAAGTTGTATATTACAACAAATTAATTTATAAAAATTGAAAGTTTTCAACTTTTATTCAATTTGACACTGTTATTATTTATCTGTGATGGGCTAAACTGCACATAGCTTACCATGTACAATAATTTTACCATTTATCATCACCATGGCCAGTGTCAAATTATCAAGTGTCTAAATAACGAGGTTATACAGTAATTATATTTTGTTTTGAATCTCCCAGTTTAAATGTGAAAATTGTACGATTTTCTTAAAATTATTAATTTGACTGTTATGTTGCACAGGCTGGAAATTCTTTTGTAATATCATACATTTCCCGTCCAATTTTAAATTTTGTGTCTTAAGTTATCAGCTGTTTTGTGGTATATTGTGGAGCGCTAGTGTAGTCCCAAGTAAATGTTATGCTGTTTAAGCCAGCTGTTGTGGCAGACCTCAATAACTAACCAAATTAGGAGCACAATTATTATTCCTTTATATGATATATCTTCTTGTAAGTAATAATATAATCAAGGGCTGTACTAAGAAATGTTTGGATGAATTTACTCGGTTTGTAAGTTAATTTTGATGATATTCAAGGAATAAGCCAATACTACATGGTGTGGATTCCACGTAAAGCTGTAGGTCTTTTAGTTGCCCTGGATACTATTGGGCTATCAATAAATGGCTCTCTGTGAGGAACAATCTACCTTAGTTAGTAACAATCACTTCACTCATTCATCTACACTTATCATCCTCATTCTGCCCTCATATTCGCCCATATCTCTACGATTGTTTTAGTAATGAATAGTGAAAAACAAAAAGTGTTGTATGGAATTTATCTATACAGAAATCAGATAACACTTAATTACACAGTCAATCAAATATCGAACCTTAAAAATGTGTGTGGAATCAGATCAGTCTGAGATTCGTTTTCCAATTGGGAATAAGGCATTACTGGGAATGCTTGAGTACAATTAACCTCAAATATTTGTTCAAAATGTGTAACTAAACAGAAATGATTTTAGTATTTCATGTCAACATAAACATAAAATTATCTTCAAAAATATTAATTATACAATGAAAACAAAATACTACTTAATGTGGGGAGGATTGAGTTCACATTTTTGTGTGTGGGATAAAATTGTGTTCAAGAGTTCTGTTTGTAACTTTGCATTTAAGTTGCTTAAAATCACCAAATAAGCTAGATATTGTAATAGTTTTAACAACTAAATTAAACAAATTTTAAATTAAACAAAGTAGTGATCAAAGTTTTTATTTCCTGTTCATTATTCATTAGTAAGACGCCGATTGTTTAGATATGGGCAAATATGGGGGGTGAATGAGTGTAGTCTTTGTAACTAACTAATGTCGACTGTTCCTCAGAAAGAGTTAGTTATGAATAGCCCAATAGCCATGGAAACTAAGGGACCTTCAGGTTTACGTGGAACCCGAACCACATATTATTGGATTGATTTTCAGCTATTTGACAAGCCTTATACTCACTACTCTTCCCTACATAAAATCCGAATCTTGACTACCCCCCAACACGGACACCCTAGACTTCTCTAGTAGTGCCCACATCGATGGCAGCCATTGAGGGGATACCATTTTTTATTTATTTATTTATTTATTCATAAGACGCCGATCGTCAAGATATGGGCGAATATGGATTTCAAATGAGTGTGATGAGTGTAGATGAGCGAATGTAGTCATTGTTACAAACTAAGGCCGACTATTCCTTAGAAAGTGTCATTAATTAATAGCCCAATGACAAATGAACAGCCGGTGGTTTTCAGCTGATCCTTCTCAAAATGTATTGACTCTGATTGGGATCGAACTGAGAACCTTTAGCACATGAAGCTGGGATTGAACCAACTACGCTACCGACCAATTAATACCATGTCGGTATTAAGAGGACTGAGTATAGAACCTATCGCCTACAATCTCCTCAACACTTTGTCCCCAAGTAGCTGGGTTACAGCACTGCGCCACCAGTGCCGACAGTTTTCTGCTGCAAGATTTTGTTTTAAATTTAACAGTTGTAATTTACACTGTCAACAATTATTGTAAAAGAAGAAGCAAAATTTAAAATAATAAATGTTATTTATTGAAAAAAAATTGTCAAACCTGTCCATCAACCATTTGGGCCTAGCTAGGTACATGACTGTGGAGGGGACCTCTAACTTACAAAAACAAAATATTCATTACAAAACATATGCACATTAGTTTTGGGTTGTTTTATGGTTGAAGTTACATAGAGATAAATGTTGTTGCATTGATATTAATTGTTTTAATTATATTTTTTTTATTTTTAGTAATAATATATTGAATTGTTTACCCACTATGTAAGGTTGGTAGAGAGAACTTTAAAAATATTAAGACTAGCCTGTCAACTGTTCAAATTTGAAGTTATTGTTTATTTTTTCACCACATGTTTTGGTATTAGAATACCATATACAGGTGAATTATACAAAAATATTTTTTTAAAGATAGAATTCACAACAAATTTTTTTATATGAATTTAAGTATAACTTTAAAGTCCTAACACACTTAAATTAAAGTTTTTACCCATAATATGTTTTACACAAAATGTCAAGTGAAAGTATATTTTACATTAAGATACTTTAAAACCGTTCATTAAACGTACATTGAAATCCAGGACTAAAAGTTAGAACATAATACACACGTGATATTTATTCACGAGTGTATCCACAATACTCGGAACTGAGAACGTTTTTCAATAACTCCACAATGAATCGCGAACAAACAATTCTGTACCGACTAAATCAATACAAACCAATGCACATACTCTACAAACAGGTATACATATATCTCTTATACCTGGCTTACACTTTGAACATCTAAGTGGATGCAGCAAGGTAAATCACAGTTAAGTGGCAGTTGGCAGATCAAGTGGCAGTCTACCCAGTAAATTAATTAAATGAATGTCTTGTTAGAATAGAATATAAAGAAAGCAATTAAAAATTTAGAAAAATTGGTACACTTTTTCTGTTCTAAATTAATACCAATATGTTTATTAAGTAAAAAACTAAAGTTAGTGTAATTGTATTATGGTTAAAATAATATATCAAATTACTAATTTAGATACCTGTAGGAGGATCTAAATGGTATTTTTATCTGAACCAATGAAATCTAAAGATACTGTCTTACTTTTTTATTTTCACAGAAATAAATGCATAATACAAAAATATATTTAAAAAATAGCCACAGGATTTTGGTATTATTTTATATAATTGATAATATTTTGAATATGTGAGAGTTTCATGTTTTTAAACATTAAAATCTACAGTAATTATTAAGCTATAAAAATAATGGATTATAATTATCTCAAAATGTCCAACATTTATCTGTGATGATATTTGATTTATTATTTCTTAGACATGATAATCAAGTTACTACAATATAAGTCAGAAAGTCACTTAAATGTATCATTAATGAATAATGTACAGCTTATGGTCTACTTGTCAATATCTAATAATATTTATTGTTCTCCTATTGTGATCAAATTGGCACTTCTTTGAATGTGAAGCAAGGTGTTAATAAACACTCTAAACTGGATCATTTTTAATGTATATACCGTTAAAAAATTCTGAGGCTAGTATAAAAAAGAATAACGAAAATGGTTAAGTTCTATATCGCACACTTTTTAATACGGTTGAATGATATTTCTATTATACGAGAGAAAAATGTTTTATTTACAATATGTACATCAAACGAAAAATTCACTTTGTACTTTAAAACCAGCTCTGCGTAAACTAACACTGTTGTGTCCAATATTTAGACGTGTAAATAATATTTTCACTATTATAAATACAAATATGATTTACTGTTTTGAAGTTTGCTAATGAAAGTAATGATGCTAATGAAAGTAATGATGCTAATGAAAGTAATGATGCTAATGATTGGTTTAGAAGGGTTAATTAAATATACAATTTAATATTCGAGTTATTAAATTCATAGTTAAATAATTCTCTTTATTTAAAGCACAATTATTATTGAATTTGATTTGTTCGCTGTATTTAAAGTTAAACCAACTCCGCAACGTCAGACACTCTTAGTTATTTTATTCATGCAGCACTCTCCTTCACCAGCAGTCCTAAGCTTGAGAAATATTTCATCCTCCACATCCGAAGGAATACTCAACCACATTCACGTGTCTGCACCCACATTACTGCTCTGCATATAAAACTCCTGAATGCATTTGGAGCCATAGTTTGGAAATATAGAGGAAATGCTTATTTTTATTCATTTGTGTTGCCTAGTTTCAAAATATAAAATGTCTTTGTATCTAGTAAAATTTAACAAGATATGATAGCATTTCCAAACAAAATTTTATACAAGGAGATGTTTGTGTGCATCTTCATAAAAAAAGTGATACAGTATCCAGCTCCAATAAACATGCATAATTCTGGATATGCAGTCAGTAAATAATAATATCACTCGTATTGTTCTGCTTATCAGTTTAAAATAGATATTAGGCATCAAAATTGTGATTTGGTTAAATTGACGATAAAACATTCTAAATCTTAATTGAAATGACTACTTGAGCAATTTTAAGATAAAGTACTCAGATCTGTACTAATATGCTTGAAAAATATTGTAGACACTAGTGGTGCAGTGTTGTAATCCAGCTACTTGGGTGAGATTTTAGTAGATAGATTCTATGCTCTGTCCTCTTAATACCAACATGATATCTGCTCAATGGTTACCATCGATGTGGACACTACAAGAGAAGTCTGGTCTGGATGTTGAGTGAAGAGAACAAATTATCTGGCTTGTCAGTCAGCTATCAGACCAACACTATGTGGTACTGTTCTCATAGTAGGTCCCTTAAATTAGTTGCCCTTAATATTGGGCTATTAATAAAATGCTCTTTCTGAGGAACAGTCGACTTTAGTTAGTTACAATGACTACAACACTCATTTGCCCCTCATATCTCTAAGATCAGTGTCTTACTTGATATGTTTTATAAAGAAAAGTATGGTTTTTAATATAATTTGACAGATAGTTAGGGCCTATGTAGGGGAATTTTGCAATGGGTTTTACATTTACTTTTTAACGTTGAAAATTAATGTTATATTAGATTTTTAGAAGAAACAGTGCATCAGTAAACTTATCAGATAAGTCAAGTCCACTAACATAGTTCAGAAAAAGACAAATACTCACCTGAGGAAAGGCCAGTGGCACTGAAATTTGTGTTGTGCATTATGTCTGTATTTGTCTTCTTCTGCACTGTGTGAGTGGACTTGTCTTCTCCTAATATACTAACTCGCCTAGTTATTTTCAACATAATCTAAAATATTATATTTTTAATAACCAACTGAAACACCTGAAACTAGAAATCTGGGAATTCGCCAGTTTATTAATTATTAAATAGTATTTGAATGCATTTTGATAGTTCACTATTGTGAATCAAGGATATTCAATTAGATTTATAAAAAAGAAATTTGCAATGTACAGTATACATAATTAAATAGTTTACTGACATAATAATTTTTTTAAATATGCGGATCAATTCTATGAAACTTTGTAAATTTAGGAGCAACTGATATTATTCACCTTTGATAATAAAATACTTTGTTTATACTTTTTGTTTTTAACCTTGCAATGTTAAACTTAGGATCAATCATACAAGCACAATGAACCATTTAAAAGGTAAAAAATACGAGCGTACTAATTTGAACTATAAAAAAAAAAAAAATAAAATAAAATAAAATTTAGCCAATCTAAAATGTCTAATGTTATATACAAGCCTACGAGGCATACATAAAATATGGTATAAAGCACCAACTAGTAAATGGTATATAATAAATCAAGCCTCTAAAGCTGCAATAACTGGGTCACAGAATCCTAACCTCACTTAGTGGAAAAAAGACTTAACATCTGCTTGTTATGTATAAAACCATTGCACAGTTTTTACCATACAACACTGATTCTTTATTTTCATTTGTTGGTCTTTGTTTTAACTTATTTGAATTACTTTAAATACGAATGATACTTTTAATTTTTATTTGTGATAAGTTTTTTCTTGTTACTATCTTCCAACTAGAGTTAAAACTCTGCATTTTAACTTCAAGCAATATTTTATGTAAAAATGTTTATTTTAGTGAGGTTATAAATATTAATCTAGTTAAACTTAACCTAAAGTCATAACCAACAGTCAAACTCTTCTTGGTCGGATCATTAGTTATCGTCTTACTGACACTTTAATTGTAATAAATGATAACATTTATAAATTTGTTTGTATTAGAATACTGATGTGTAGTTGCTTAGGTTACAGGGAACTAAAGAAATTGTAATAAATGTGGCAAGGGATCAGCATTGACATTTTTGTATTGTTGTTTTCATTATTTTCTAGTGCATTCGTTATTATTATTGATGGTGTAGATTAATTTTGTTTATGTTGAATTAATCACCATCACCGTTTATGTGGGTCGTCCAGTCAATAGAAATGTATAGAGTGTGTGGGTGGGTTAATACCATCTTACATGTGTGGGTTAAGTACTTGTCATCATCACTGTACATTTATGGGTGATGGGTGGATTACCACCACTGTAAGTGAAAGGGATAGTGGGTGATAATCTACTTTTTGTAATTATCAAATTATTATTTAAATTTTGAATACTCCTTGTTTTACATGTGACAGTTTTAGAAATTTTATAATAATTTAAAAAAGTTGATCGTGTAAGTCAATCAAAACTCCATTATGATTTTAATCTTTGAAGTATTGTTAGTCATTTGGAAAGAAGAATATGAAATAGTAATTACTGGGAACAATAAAGATAAAATCTTAAAAATACCATAATTTAAACTGGGTTAGCATTTGAATTCACTAAATAAGACTGTTGTTGTTTGTGGCATTAGAAACATAACATTTAAAATAAACTTAATTTGATTAATTTAAAAGACTTTGTTTTAAATGTACTCAATATTTATCTGATTGATAATAGAATAGCTTAATAGCATTAGTTTTTTTAAAGCAAATAAATATTTTTATCATACATTCTTAATAATAAGAGAGAAAATCATCATCTATGTACCTTTACAATTGTTAAAAAAAGTTTAAACTAACGAAAAATGTCATATTGTTTATTTTTCGAAATAACACAAAGCTATATGGGGCTTTAATTTACTTTTTGTTTATATATAATCTTGATATATTTCATTGCTGTCTTGATAACAAACCTAGATATAAATTTTAATAATGGTCTAGATATAGCCCTAAAATTTAACAATATTAAACCATTACCATGTAACAATTTGTTACTTATAAAAATAATTATTTATTTTAGTTAGTTTTGTGGTTAAAATTTTTATGGGAACTTGTACGATGAGGACTTTAAGTTTCTTAATATTTTTAAAAGAATGAGTCCAACGATAATACTTACAGCAAAATAATATTGCAAAGATAATTAAATGGTTGACATATATCAACACTGGCAGATTTAGTTAATTTAATTAGCGAACTGCTACTTTGTAAGCTGCTTTTCGCTACGGATTTCAAATCTGTAGTAATTTAATTTCCAGGTTCCAAGTCTGAACTTATTTTTAGACAAAGAAAACATTCTTTCCTTGTCTTTACAAACATGTTGCACTTGACTTAAATTAAACCTGTCCTTTATTTCTTTAGGTTTTGAAATACTATTTTTCTGAAGTATTAATAAAAATAGAAACATAATAAACCGTACCTGTGATGTAATAAACATAAAACAACTCATTTTTAATCTAAAAAAAGCCTACCCTCAATTTTTTATTTTTGTGCTGAAACATATTACTGTTAAAATGCTTTATATTTTTTCTAGATTTGTTCTTAGCTATCCACAGTCACAGTACATAATATAACTGTTTTAGTTATCAAACATATTGTAAATATCAATAGGTTTTTCTTACTTTAAGGACTTGTTTGATTTTGTTGCAAGATTTTCAGTTTTAAATAAATTATATTCTATAAGAATTAAAACTCATTATTAAAGTCGTGGGTATTGCAAATTTCACTGGGATTATTTGCTTGAATTTAGTAAATCACTTATTGATTTAAATTAAATTGTATTATCCACAAATAGTTGATTACTTCAGGAGATGCACTATGTAAGGACAGTTTATTTACTGAATTTAAATTTTGAAAGGCTTTAAAAAAAAAAAAAAAATCAATTGCACAGCTTTAGTCCTCCCCAATAATAGTTTATATACATAGTTTGTTAATTAGCATATTGCATGTTAGTAGAAATTGCAAATAAGTGAACATCATACAGCACAAGTTTAATGTAAGGTCAAAATAGTAATAATATTCTTTTGTGAATCCCTCTGGTCTGAGGATGGTGGTTGTGGTTTATCAAAATCGACCACCTCATAAACTTATCTCGTATTATAATTTTTTTGTGTAACACTCTCTTTCTTGTGACATTTAATTACAGAGAAATAATGTTAGTTTGTTAACAAATAAAATGAGTGTATTCCTTCAAAATGAAAGACATATACAATATTCAATATACAATATGAAATGTGAAGTAAAGTGAGGAATCGCGTAGTTGAACATACTTTAAAACAATCTCAGTTGGCGAGGTTAGGTTCATTAGTCCCTCTTTTACATTTAACCACAGTTTGATAGTAAAAATATGTTATTATAACTATATTTTGAACTTCTTAGATGAATTATGAAATTAAAAAATATAAATAAAAGGTGATAATGTGTAAATTGCTGAAGTTTTCAATGGTCATGTTCCATTCTCCAGAGCCAGGCAACAGAGAAACTGCAGATGTTTGGTATTTCATTTCATAAGGGCTCTGAAAGCTATCATTTTCAGGAAGATCGTTTTTGTTGCTTTTCAATAGAACCTTTTCTGTAAAACCAATGTTCCAAAACTAGTGAAGGGGTTATGCAACATCATTGTTATACACTTGTTTGAATGGCTGTTTGTTTAAACTAACCTAACCTAACCCTGGTTATTTGTTTTAAACTACATCTTTTGAAAATGTAAAGTAATGTAAGGAAAATATTGATAATTATGGGATTTTTTTCATTTCAAGATAAATATTTTTATCACAAAAATCTATCTTCAAATAAAATACTTTTTTAATAGTTTCATGGAGGGACGAATTTTTAACTTTGATATAAATATTTAATGTTTTTTTTTTTAATTAAGTAAAACTGCAGTGTAAGTCTAGCATGTGTGGTTGGAACATATTACATGACACTTAACTATCCATTACTGATATAATTTCCATGCTTTTAATTTTGTTTGGATTTTAAAATAAAATATTCTAGAATAGGAGGAAGCAATTAAAAAAAAAAATAAAGTATAGAAATAATTCTTGAATATTTACAATTAATCGTAAAAAGTTCTTTCCGAACATATTTATTTTCTTAGAAGTAAGATTTTTTAGGTTTATACAAGAAGGCCCCTAAGGCAACAAGTATTCCACTAATATTTTGACTTTATTAATAAAAAATCTTGTCAATTTTTATAAGACTGAAGCACTAAGTGTGATGCCACAGCCGGGGACTGTTAAAGGAAACATTGCTATGGTCAATAGAAGAATTATATTATTAAAACAATATTAACTGAGATATTTCAACAAAAAAGGTCAAATAATTTACTGGTATTTGATTTGTATCAAAAACTGTGTGATATTGTTTTATACAATACAATTAAAACATCTGTTGTACAAATCAGACTAACAGTTTGTGTTTTTCCCTTTTAAACCAATATTTAGGATTAGCTAGCTCATGCTAAAATTTAATACTCAACAGGAAAGCTGAATTAATTTCCTCTTTCATGGTTAAATCAAACCATATTGATACATTTAACTGCATATAAATGACCATTGTTTTAAATATTTATTTTATTTTAGTATAAAAACCAAATTACCAAACGTAATTTTAATATAGCGTTAAACACTAACAAAATAAACAAAACAAAATTGCTAAAAAATAAACAAATAAATAAAAGAGAAGCTGTTATTTATATTCTACATTGCACGGGCACAACAGGTGAAACTGTGTCAAGTTGACTGGACGAACTACAGTATCGACATTTATTGTTTATACTGATTGTTTGTGCAATACATAATGAGTTCTGCTCCTTTATTTTTTATTGAATGTTCAATAATCATGTATGATTGTTATATAATGTATTTTGTCTATAAAATTAATATTCTGAATAATTGTCATTTTACTGAACAATGAGCATTTCAATTAGCTGCTTTTTTGATAGGTTTAAGTTTTCATTATTTTTTCTCCACTAATGTGGGCAATAACTAATTTAGCTTTCTAGTAGGCTTTCAATATTTTAGCGAGAGCCTCAGCGATTTGTTGAGTATGAGTTTTATGGAAACAAATAAATATTATACAAAATAATGAACCATTTTTTGGGGACTTAAATTTGTATAAACACATGAATCTTTTTTTTATGAAATATGATATACTATTTTACTTTTTTGAAGTAATGAAAGGTTGCTTAATAGAAAAATATATGAAATTTCTACCAAACTACCATGTAATTCAGATTTACTAAAGGTTAAAGCATGTCTTAACAAATAATTAAAGTGAAAAATTACTAGATATTAATCCTAAGACTTTTCCTCAATATTAAATATAAAATATAAAAATAATCATTGATCTAGCGGGAGATGCTAGATCAATTATTATTTTTTTCTGGATTTTCTTCTTTTACTGTCTCAATTGTTTCTTCATTCTTTCTGAGTGGGTTTTTTAATTTGCAGACTTTTTTCCGTTGCTCATCATCTTCTTTGAAGCTTTATAATGTTAGAATTCCCAAGTTTTCCCAGTTCAAGTTTCATATTATTTATCCATTAACTTTAAATTCATTTTTATCTTGTTGGATTTATTGACTCATGAAAATAATTAACTAATACTAAATTGTACTAATAAAACTACTAATTCATTATTTTACTGTAAGAGATAGCTTTTTGTTTTTCTACTGTAAAAGAATTTTAAATTCTTGAAATGGTATGAATTAATTCAAATCCATCAACAAGTTTGAAAAATAAACTGATTATGTGGGAAATTAATAATTATTTTGGGGGAATTACTGATGTGGACTTACAAATATTTTTATAACTACAGTATATTGCTGCAAGTAGTTTCATTCTGTATAAAACTACTCATTTTGAAAATATAATTTCTCGAATCCCCAAAGTATGACAATAATATAATTATGGTTTTATTTTTAATGAAATAGATGAAAAATATCGATAGTTTAAAGTTTTTTCTGTTTTTAATTTGCAAATCAAGCAGCCTGTAGCTCTCCGGTGTAGTATTACCACGACCAACCCTTACCCGTCCGTCTGCCACAAGTTTTATCATTAGAGGGTTTACGCTGGTTATTGAAGTGTATTTTGTAGTTATTCAATGACCTACTTAGAGAACCAAACTAAAGTGTGTCAATTGGAAATAACTTCCAGCAAGTTGGCCAGTTACCCATGGAATTCTTCCCAAGAGTTTAAATTGCTTGTCAGTTACAGTTTTATTGTGAAAAGTAATGCTCAATTTTTGGCTTACAAGTGCTTTTCTAGAATGTTACTCTTTATCTCTTAAAAAATCTAGGGACATTTGTTATTACTGTAACTGAATTTCACAGCAGGAACATTTGTTACTATCACTGAATTTCGCAGCACAATTTTGATGACAAATTTTGATTTTTATGTTAAACGTGCATATGTTGTTTCTGTCTAAAACATAAAATTTTAACTATTATAGAAAAATATAAATAAACAGTGATACGATTGCAACATTTCAATACAACTAATGAATGTTTAGTATGATTCCTAATTAAACATAGAATTTTGTAAATGTCAGCCGTCTATAAATGTTTTGAGGAGTTTTACCAGGAGGAAATCTTGGTGCTTTTTATTACATTGTTCGGAAACTTAATAAACAAAAAATTAAATGTAGAATTTATATGACATGGATGTGCTGTATACAATAATTTACTCATTCAATTTTTGTATTTTTGCTCAAATATTTTGGTTTGGATTGATTGATGTAGTTTGTTGGTTTGCCTAGAATTAGAACAAATCAAAGAAGTTGAACATATATTTTTATCAACGAGAAATGAATATAAATAATTTTCAGAACTAAACATATATTGTTTTTTTAAATCCATCATTCTGAAAGGATATATTAGAACTGCTCCACAGTCTCACTTTTTATAAATCAAACATTGGGGGATGACTTTTGTTTCCTTGATTTTAAAACTATATTGATTGCTTTAGAAATCCAGCAGCTAGAATAATTTTGTTTAGTGACAATATGCTGTAATTATGGTTAATTAATTAATCAATTTAAGGTTTAATGCTATAAATATGCCCATATTAATTTAAAAATATTTTAGTGTATCTTACAAATTAGAAATGAACATGTCATATACTTGGTCTTGTTATATGGAATGTGAACAAAAAGACGGAGTTGAGATGTTTGAACTTTTTGTGATATATAAGTAATGTCCTTGTAACTTAAGAGCATTCCGCATTAAAGACTGTCATTGTGATAATAAAAATGAATCCCTCTTTGAAAACTTGTTTCCTTGTCAGCGTCTGCAAAGTGGTTGTGACAGCTTTTTGTCTTTTGACTTTAGCATCAACTGAAACGTTACGGGTCTCGAATGGTTTTTTGCATTCTTTTCGCTACATAATACATATGGTTGATAATATATGTTTGTATCTTATAATTTATGTACTCTCATAATATATTATTTTAAAAGCTTTTTATGTATTAATGAATATAATTCTTTTTAGTTTTCTTATTTTAATGTTTTTTATGTTTACTAAAATCTTTAAAAAATCTTATTTTAGTATTCTATTACATTTCCTTTTTGTCTGTTTAATAACTGATAAAAATGGTCATTTGTGGGTCAAGGCCGACAGGGAATCTGCAGGTAGCTTCATAACTAGGGATGGCAAATATTTTCAACATATCGATATATTGAAATATTGCAAACCAAATATCGATCTAACGATAATATCAAAAGAAAAATATTGATATATCGGGTAACTGATATATCGAATTGTAAATGATTTATCTGTTTAAAATTATGCACTAACTCTTATGTCATGACAAAAATACACTCATGTTTTGCTGTCACTATTTAGAATAGTCTACTGAATGTAAAAATTAAATACATTTATTTACACGAAACAAGTTGTGTTCTGTGGAGTTGAATGACAAAATTTCAAAATAGTAATAATTCTTATAACTTTAATTATTATGTTAATTATAAAAGATTAATGATATAATGATTTGTAAGACGACTGCCTAGGCATCTTATAGTCAGCGTTGCCAACTCGCACACAGCTTCATTTACCCGTTCCACCCACTATTCTACAATAAAGTACATTTTACTGCGTTTACCTCCCGTAAAAAAACTAAATAAAGTTACTTTATTATATCAATAAATGTTTTGTACGCATTAGAGGCAATTTAAATGTTTTTTTCTGAGTCATGATGATTTTTAGCAGAGAGAATAGTGTTAATATTTAGTGATTCGATATATCGGACCAAAATATTGATATGTCCGATATTATCGAAAGAAAATATTGATACTAATATATCGACACATATTTATCGATATTTCCGATATATCGTTGCCATCCCTATTCATAACTCTCAACCTGACACATTGTATTGTGGGTCAAAAGCAAATATAAATAAACATTGAAACTGTCTATTTACTCATTCAGGCATCAGTTTTTAAAAGTATTATTTATTTCAAATACTATTATGCTTATGTTCTTAAAACTTTACAAGATCATGTTTTTATAACAACCAGCAATACATAGAACATTGTTTTAATTAATATACAAAATCCAAAACCAAAATAGAGGGTGTTTTAAAATGTACTGGATTACCTTTACAACGTCCAATTGTATCAAACATTTTAAGAATAATTTTTTAATGACAAATCTTACAAGATCAAATTTTTTAAGATTGACCTAAACGAGAAATTAGGTTGTTGTTGATTGCTGGTAGAAGTTCTGACAGTGTGCAGGTGATTGTTGTATTATTGTAGAAGATATTAGATTCAGAATTCAAGCTTAGCTTTGGAAATGATTTTATGATACTGCAAATCAACAGTATACAATTCAGCAGTTGCGTGTGTTGTGTCTTGAATACTATTAAGAATTTTTGCTGTTATATTTAATGCCATGAAAATGGTATGATTCAGTTAAGTCAGTCTGAAATCCTCTCACTTTGTCCCAGTCAGTAAGTTTGCCAAGAACTGTCTTGCCTCACCACGCTGTTCCTCTTCAAGTTTTCTTATTTATAATCATTCATATATGTCTTCAATGCTAGTTAAAATTTGATAAATGGCAGTTTTGAATATTGTGTTTTATTGTTTATTGTCTTCATGGATCTTTTCACTACCACTACTTTGTTAGGTTATGTTAGGTTTCTTTAGGTTTAGTTTTGTTAGGTTTGGTTTAGTTATGTTAGTTATGTGACCTAAGTTATGATCCACATGCCAGAGCATGGAGCAGTAATTGAGACACCTGTTTGCCCTTGGTGGTAACCTATCCTAACCGTGCCACATGCCGTAGCCCACGCTCCACCCAGCCAGTGTGGAGCACATGGAGCAGTAATTGAGTCACCTGTTTGCTCTCGGTGGTAACCTATCCTAACTGTGCCACATGCCATAGCCCACGCCCCACCCAGCCAGTGTGGAGCACATGAGCAGTAATTGAGACACCTGTTTGCCCTCAGGTTGTAACCTATCCTAACCGTGCCACATGCCGTAGACCACGCTCCACCCAGCCAGTGTGGAGCACATGGAGCAGTAATTGAGTCACTTGTTTGCCCTCGGTGGTAACCTATCCTAACTGTGCCACATGCCATAGCCCACGCCCCACCCAGCCAGTGTGGAGCACATGAGCAGTAATTGAGACACCTGTTTGCCCTCAGGTTGTAACCTATCCTAACTGTGCCACATGCCATAGCCCACGCCCCACCCAGCCAGTGTGGAGCACATGAGCAGTAATTGAGACACCTGTTTGCCCTTAGGTTGTAACCTATCCTAACCGTGCCACATGCCGTAGACCACGCTCCACCCAGCCAGTGTGGAGCACATGGAGCAGTAATTGAGTCACTTGTTTGCCCTCGGTGGTAACCTATCCTAACTGTGCCACATGCCATAGCCCACGCCCCACCCAGCCAGTGTGGAGCACATGGAGCAGTAATTGAGACACCTGTTTGCCCTCGGTGGTAACCTATCCTAACTGTGCTACAAGCCATAGCCCGGCACAGTGTTTTTTCAATTTAATTATAGTTATGTATGTCAATGTAATTACTTAAAATTTAATCAAATTAAAACTTAAACAGCTAAAAATATAAGTGTATTGATAGGCTTATACAAGTAAAAGTTAAGCTGTTGTAACTCCGCATCATCTGGTATCTTATGCCATCGGAGCATTTTTGTGCCATAAGCAGTAAACCCACACATGTACAGTTCTGTATTGACCAACCCACCCTTCCAGACACCTACAGTGGTATTGATAGTCCTTGAACTAACATTCAATGTATTTTTCATACATTCAGTGTTTTTCGGATTTGTTTGTGTTTTGCAGAAGTTACATGGTGTTTTAATATTGTTTTACATGCTGAGAGAGTTCTTGTTCTAAAGGATTGACTTTCAATAATGCTTAACATAGCAGTATTAGGCTTGTAGTGGCACCATCTATAGTAATGGGTTATTGTTCATCAATATATTGATAACATTGACGATACAATAATATATATACATCAATATTATTGTATCGTAAATTTTCAAGCACAATCATAAGCGATGGGTTTCAGTTATGTGTGACAACACAGTAATAATCTTGATGCTCCAACGTCAAGTAATCTGGTGAAGGTTTCAAATATATGTCAAGCAGAACCACAGGTGGGTTATTGTGTAATGAGGAACAATGTTCGCTTGTACCACAGTCAAACTAGAATGGGTCCACTCGTGAATCAGATTCTATGTCTGATATGACTGTCTGTCTTTGTAAGCCGACAACAATGGGCTTACCTAAGTACCTAAGTGGCCTACCATTCCCACTTCATACTTATATGCATATTTATAATCTGAATTTGTATTAAAAACATTACAGCTTTTCTAACACTAATTGAAATCAGTTATTCTTGTATACATATTAGATTTTTATCAAGTTCTAGGTTTTTTTATCTGTATTGGTATAAATAGTGTTAGCTTTTCGGATGTGGGAATTGGCAATCAATATTTTAAATTTTGAGCTTAAAATTAAGTACTTGTCTAAGGTGTAAAATAGAAGTTCAATGTTTAGCTGTTTATCAGTCCAAATCTAGAACACAGCCAATCCTATTTATCAGAAATCTAAATGTATGGAGTTCTTAAAATATTATTCAATTTATGATCATTTTTAACTAACATGAAAACCAGTAACAATTTTTTCCTGATTTAAGAATTGTATTAAGGATTTCATGAGTGTGGGATGAATGTGGAGTCAGATTTTGAAGTCATATACTGGATGTGATTAGCAATATCAGCTAGCATTACACATTTAAAAATATTTGTTAAAAATCATCGGAATCATAGGTTTATCATTTGTATATTTTTGTTTGGCTATTTTTGAATTTTTTTTGGCATTCATTTTGAAGATATTGTAAATATAAAGTGGGTGCCATTAACTTCACACAAAAACCACACATTCATCAAAATGAGCTATTTTTGACGTTTGTTGGTATTTGTTTAGGAGATATTGAAAACAAAGTGGGTAACGATCGACAAAGTCAAGATTTCTCTATTAACTGATTTATTTTAACTAAAAAATACTTTTAACAATCATACTAATAGTTTAAACTCATCAAGTAGAATGATTAAAAAGCTGAATTAAAAATTTGTATGTCGGTAGACTCAATCAAGAGTAGCTTGTTTTAGGAATTATTAACACAATATTTGATAAAAATTGCTCATGTGCTATTTTTATTGCATGTGATTTCATGAAAATCTTTTGTCAATTCCACTTGGAAAGAAAATTCACAGATTCCTCTTAACTTACTCAACAAAATATCAAATTGTATTAAAAATAATCATCGTGACTTACAGTAGGTGTAGTTGGACAAATTGTATACGGTAAAAATTATATCATTCTAATATTTAAAATAGAATTTAATTTTGGGCCCCTTCTTTCTACCCAGAACCAACCATGTACTGTTGTATATCACCCACTCACCCATACAGGCATGGTGTTACTAACCCACACGCCCACCCGTACAGGCATGGTGTTACTGACCCACCTGCCCACCCATACAGGCATGGTGTTACTTACTACCACCCGCCCACCCATACAGGCATGGTGTTACTGACCCACACGCCCACCCGTACAGGCATGGTGTTACTAACCCACACGCCCACCCATTCAGGCATGGTGTTACTTACTACCACCCGCCCACCCATACAGGCATGGTGTTACTGACCCACCCGTACAGGCATGGTGTTACTGACCCACCTGCCCACCCATACAGGCATGGTGTTACTTACTACCACCCGCCCACCCATACAGGCATGGTGTTACTAACCCACACGCCCACCCGTACAGGCATGGTGTTACTGACCCACCTGCCCACCCATACAGGCATGGTGTTACTTACTACCACCCGCCCACCCATACAGGCATGGTGTTACTGACCCACCCGCCCACCCGTACAGGCATGGTGTTACTGACCCACCCGCCCACCCGTACAGGCATGGTGTTACTTACCCAACCGCCCACCCGTACAGGCATGGTGTTACTGATGGATGTTATGTAGTACTAGTTTTTAATTATAGCCAATAATATTATATTGGATTTTTTAAATTTGTGATTAAGTAAGAAACAGTTCATATGCAAAGTTATCCCGTTTGATTATTTTCCTTAGCACATAATGTTAGGTGAATTTATATTTGTTATCAAGACACAGGCTGCCTAACTTTTTTTTACGCTTTGGAAGGCCAAGCTTCAAACCTGGTAACGGTCCCTAAGCCAAAAAGGCTTATTGTGTGCCCTCCTTTACGGGACTTCAAACCTCATCCAATCCAAGGTCCTTAGAGAACCTTGAGATGGCCTTGATGAGGTTTTCCTGTGCTACACCTTGGCTACATTCTAAATCGCCGCCCAAGGTGAGAGCCCGCTTCCTAGCTAGGGCCGGGCAGTGAAAGAGGATGTGCCGTTCAGACTCCTCCTCCCCACCTTTCCTACACAAGAGATTGGAGGTTGGGAACCCCATCTTGTTCATGTATGCCCGAAATTTCCAATGTCCAGTTATAAAACCAACCACCTTCGGAGTTCTGATCTTGCAAGAGAAAGAGCTTCAGCCGTGTTAGAGTACGACGGCCCCAACAGGACCTCCTTGGCTTGCCTGTTACCTGGCATTGCCTCCCAGGTCTCCTTGAACTTGCTGGCGACCCATGTGGAGGCAACCCTCTTGGTGAGGCTGTAAGCAACCCCACATGCTGGCTCTATGCAAACAAGATGTTCCTCAGTGCCTTTCCTGGCACAGTGGTCTGCCCTCCCATTTCCCAGTACCCCGGTGTAACCTGGCACCCATGATAGGATTACCCTATTGGAACGTTCCAGCGTTTTAAGAACTCTGTGACAGTGCCAAACTAGACTCGAGGTGAAGTCGAACGACACAAGTGACCTTAGTGCCGCTTGGCTGTCTGAGTTCAGATAGATGGTTTTTCCCCTACTTTTCTTGTTCATATTCATTAGTATTAAAATTCATACTTATGCCTCATAAGTTTTTTATAGACAGAGAAATAAAATATATGCATAATATTTTTCGACTTAGAAAGATAAGAAACCTATTAAGTTAATTAGTTTGTTTAGTAAGTAATTATTTAGGTTTAGTAAGAATTATTAAATCAGTACTGGTGCAGTAATTCTGTTAAAAAGTTTAATTTATTTATATAGATATTTATTTCATGTTAAAGCAGTGATTATTTTTAGTTTTTATATAACTATACCCGACGTTACCTGGGAGTGAATGGGTTGTTATTGAGCCGGTGGATCTTGTTCAGAAAGTATCTCATGTGTTATTTCAGTACCGTCTGAACGTAGTGTATCTTGAATGTGGCATCTATTTGTTGAAGAAATATTTGCTATGAAATATTTTTCTGTATGAGGAACTGGATGGAGATGAGTTAGAAACATGTTAAAAGTAATCAGTTTTGTTTTAAAATATACTTCATAATGTATAAAGATTTTCCATGTAAATTTGATTTGCTTTCTAATTGTATTTAAACATTTGTCATATGGACTTACACATTTGAAAAGTTAATTAATTAAAAATATGTATTTTTGGGGAGTGTCCTACAGTTTAAAGTTTTTTATTTTACAAAAGCTAAAGAAACAGGTTTCATTTTATGTTGACAAGAGTACTTTGAGATATTTAGTAAACGTTCTAGTGAAAAATATTTAGTTTAATATAAGTTGAATATTCAATTCAAACATCTTTATTCATTACTGCATTCATATATGACTGCACAGATTGAATAGTGTCACTATTACTAAGGCATAACATATATGCTATATACAAAAAATTTTAATATAATCTATTTAAGTCTACAGATTGCTTGCTTTAGCCCTAATAAAATGCTTCGACTGAATAGAAAGTATGTTGAATTAAACACACTTTAAGATGTTTCTTAAAAAGAGGTTTTTTTCTTTAATTTCTACAATTACAGAGGTGTAAAATGTAAAATTGTCACATCAATGTAGGAAGTTTTCTTTTTAAATAATTTTAAATTATGCCCTTTAAGACTATTCTATTTGTGGTATTGTATGAATTAAGAGATTATTTCATAACTCTGCACATGTAAACAGTTGTCGCAATTATGAATTCATTAATTGACTGAATACTAGTAATATCTTCACTTCTGAAAATGAATCTTTATGGTTTCCTTTGAATTTAATTTAATATCACTCTAATAGCTTTTTTTGTATTTTTAGGGTCTACCTAAGATTTACAATAGAAGTTGCACCATATTCACTAATTCCATAACTATCTTGTAATTAATAGATTTGAAAAAGAGAGTGCCATACAAAAATGCACACACGCTTAGATTGTATATATAAACATGGACATGCAAAGTAGGTCTGAGTAAGTAAGTTTCAAAGAAAGCAGTAAAAACTGGAAAGAAATTACTCAGCAAATTCTTTTCCCGATAAAGATCTTATTGTCCGATGTTTTCTGTATTTCCTATGCAAAGCTCCACCAAAGGGATTCAACTACAATTTGTACAGACTGCCATCGCCTCCTCGTGATCAGAGAATTGTCAGTGTAACCTACACAACTTACCCCAGAATGTTTTTCACATTAGATTTTCCTTGAGTTTTCAAACATAGTGTATAAGAAGTTATTTCTCAGAATAAAATAGCTAAGATCTTAACTTGTTTTATGCTATGCCTAATAAAGCTGTTAAAACGAGTTAAATATTTAGTAATTACTCTATTATGTAAATTTAAGTTTTTATGTATTTTTTGTTGTTGTCAAATAAGACTATTTAAAATATTGTTATTATTTTAATTTTGTTGCCAGCAACAAGTTTATACCAACTTTCATACAAATTAAAAAGGGGTATGCAGTTTTTTTAAATCGAATATGTTTTTCAAGGTGCCTATTTTATCGTAAATTTGATTGATACACGTTTGCATTTATATGTTCAATTAAAAGTCAGGTGGGTGCCATAAACATTGATAGTGTTTTAATTCAACCTCTTAACAAGTTAAAAGGTGTTTTACAAACATAACCTCAATAGACATGAGTTGTTTGGTATCGTCGCTTGTGTTAAGTAGTGATTTGCCAGTTCTACTGTCTAGTGTCTGGTTTTATTACTAAAGTAAAAAAATTAATTGAAAAAAATAATTGCTTGTGTTATACTCAATAATTTAAAATTAATTGTTTCAATTACTGCATGATCGGTCTGAAAAAATCTCATTTCACGACTTTTATTGGAATTCATTGTATCTGTATGTTTAACCAGAAATATGAGCCTGATTTATATGATTCAACTGAGTTACGCAAATTAATGTTTATAAAATCCTTGAAGAAATTTTCGGCAACATATATATTTAACAAAACTTCTAATAATTAATGTGTGTATTAATTTTATAGCAAGATTTTGATTAAATTTACACACAAGTATTAACTTTCAGTTTTCAATTAAGTTGTACATGGTTAACTTATTATTTTGTTTTATAGCATATCAGACAATACAATGGAGTGTTTAAGGTGTACAGAATTAGGAAAGAAAACCAAGCCAGCCTTTTTTTATTGTTCTGTAATGAGAACAAAATAGCTCCCAGTATCTTTTTTTACAGGCTTAAAAACTTTTAAAGGTACTGATCTCAAAAATTTCTTTTAACTTTAATAGTTCATAGTTATTGTAAGTTATGCATGTCTTATAAGTTGGTTATAATATTAAATGTCGAAGCTGTTATGCAACTTTGTTTTTTCAAAGGCATATTTAATCTATCTGTACACAAAAGTTTCAAACTAAATTCTTTATTTAAAATTGAAAGGTAATAGTGTTGTTAAACTTAGTACAATTTGATTGCCTGATTGAATGAACTGTGCAAATGATTCACTTGAAAGTTATAAAAACGTACATGTCCTCAAGATAGTGTGAAAGTTGAATGCATGTCTGGATGGTTCTGCAACTTTTAAGTTTAAAGTATAGGTATGTTACAGATATTTTAATGTTTATAAGGAAAACATTTAAAGTTCTTTAGTCTATGAAAAGGAATAAAAATTAAAGTAAATCTTGCATCTAAGTACTGTAAACAAATTAGACTTCCGTCCACTATCAGCGAATAAGAAGTTCATTATTCTTCTAAACAAAGGCAGCTCAGCACGTTCTTGCACTGTACGTTAGAATAGAGAAGATTCAAACCTTCTTGTTTTATTCATATGGTTCTCTCACCCTGCCATGAAGTAAGTCTGGGAAATATTTCACTCCCCACTTCTTATCGAATACGCAAACCACATCCACTAGACTGCCCTGCCATATTTTGTAGCCAATAAATATTGTAATGCTCAAACATAGCTTACAATCCCAAAAATAAGTTTTTAAATTTAATGTATGTGAATTTTGTAGAATCAACGTATTCAAATATAGACAAATATTATTTATTTGTCTAAACAAAGAAGACACAGAGAGTCTTCTGAAACATAATTAGAGACTGATAACTTTTTTATTAGAATAATATTTATTAATAATACAAAATAATAATTATAAATGCTATATAACACTTATTCTTTAAATGAAAAGACAATTGAATTTGCTAATATGTTCTGGCACCATTAGAGCTTCCAGAAATAGACAGAAGTCTTAGATAATAGTGTTCAAATAGGACATAGTGAACAGTGTTTAGAAAAAACATACACAAGTATGTTTAGAGAGAACATAGTGAATATTGTTTAGAGAAAACATTGAAAATAGAAAACAGTGTTTAGAAAGGACATACAGAACAATTTTGAGAGATATATAGAGAACAGTGTTTATAAAGAACATAGAGAACAATGTTCAGAAAGAAGAATATTTAGAAAGAACATAGTTTTAAGGAAGATCATAAACTCTTCAGAGAGAATATAGAGAACTTTGATTCAGGAGAACCTTGTAAACAGTGCTGAAATTGATTGTTCTCTTTTATATTGTATCATGTTGGTTGTTGCTTATATTGTTATTTAGGCGCTAATATATTTTTTAATTAATATGTTAAAATTTAATAGTGAATAATATAAAAAATAAAAATTGTCGATAACTTTCATATAAATTAACGCTATTGCCTCGTGGTAATTGGTTTAATATATTGAATAGATTAATAAATGTAAAAAAAAGAGTCAAAAAAATTTTTAGTTGTAGATCGAGATTGGCAGTTTGGTATGAGTGATATTTAGAAAGATATCTACATGCTTAACTAAATCCTACATTAATATTATATCGTAGTAGTTGTAGTAAAATAATATTTTACCACAACAAAACATACACTTTTAATGTATTATTTTAACCAACATTTTATTACTTCATGCTTATTAACAATCAATTGTAGTCCAATTCATTAACAATAATGATCGTTGTTTGGTCTTAGAGTAAGGGCTACAGATAATTGTTCAATCATTGAACCCATTAGTAGAGGATTCAGCACTGGAAATGCTGATGTAGGCTATTGGGTCCAACTGTGCCACTGACTCAGCACTAATATGAAACTATCACAGACCATGTTGTTGATAGATCAGAAAATACTAAGACAATACAGCACCTTTAAGTGCCTAGATATTGTACGTAACAACATAAATGTGGTTTATGCAAGTTTGTTCTGAAATACATGAACACTGAGAGCGTAACAAAATATGAGTGTTGTTATCTCTTTTTAGAAATACATCATTAAAATGTTTCTTCAACTTCTTATTAATGAAAAAGTCTCTTTTTAAAAGAAATTGCTCTAAAATTTCTCTTCTTTTGAATGTTTTCTGAAAGTAATAGCATTTTGAGAAGCAGTATAATTGTGTAAAATATAATTGCTCTTTATTATTTCTTTGATTTTCTAATATATTCACTATTCATTCATTATTAAGACGCTGATCGACTAGATATGGTTGTGATGAGTGTAGATAAGGAAGTGTAGTTATTGTTTCTAACCAAGGTCGACTGTTCCTCAGAAAGAGCTATTTATTAATTGGCCAATAGCCAGGGCAACAAAGGGATCTACAGCTGTACATTATGTATTATAGATTCCTGCAAAATTAACACTGGATATTCAGGAATAATCAAACATGAAACAAATCCAAGTCTCTACACATGGAGCAGGCCAATGATACTTTTCCTATAACTGCTTGCTAAAACCCTTGAGATAATCTCTGATGTAATATAGTGTTCCTCCCTACGTTAATCCGTGTTTCATCCCATAACAACCTCAACCTCTAAACTACTTAATGCAGATAATAAGATAAATTCCGTGTCACTTTGGGAATGAAAATACTCATGTTAACTAAAAATACTTACACACTACAAAGTGAATGTCACACAACACGACGCACAAACATACAACAATACAGTTGCCGGCGTGATGGCCCAGTGTATAAGGCTTCGGACTGCGGAGAGCAAGGTCCAAGGTTCGGAACACCATGAGCCAACGGTTGGTACTTCACTCATTGAATAAAGTTAACGCACAGGCATGTAGGCCCATGTCAACTGGCAAGTGAAGTTTAAAAAAAAGGTTATATTTTGTACTTTTACTGTAGTAAATTTGTACATTCTATGCTTACAATGTAATATATTCGTGTTGTGTGACGTTTACTTGTACTGTGTATTTACCAACACGTATTATGAATTAAAAAAACTAAAT
Source organism: Stictocephala bisonia (assembly GCA_035578905.1). Taxonomy (NCBI): domain Eukaryota; kingdom Metazoa; phylum Arthropoda; class Insecta; order Hemiptera; family Membracidae; genus Stictocephala; species Stictocephala bisonia. Next base: position 3,004,383 of record JAQJVL010000039.1, read on the forward strand.
ATTTACATTAACATTAGTAGTCTCACCTTGATTGTACAGTTAGTACAATTTACTTACATTCACTTAAGGTGTTAATAGAAATTGAATATTGATTTATAACATGTATCAAATTGTACCTTATTCATTATTCATCTTTAAGACGCCAATCGTAGAGGTATGGGCGAATATGAGGGGTGAATGAGTGTGATGAGTGTAAATGAACGAGTGTAGTCATTGTTACTATCTGAGTTTGACTTACCTCTGAAAGTATTATTTATTAATAGCCCAATAGCCAGGGATAACTATGGGCCCTATAGCTATACGTGGAATCTGAACCACGTAGTGTTGGTCTAATTTTCAGCTAACTGACAAGTCTGACACTCAGTTCTCTCCCTTACACAATATCCGAACCTTGACTACCATTCAACATAGACACCCCAGACTTCTCTTGTGGTGTCCACGTTGATGGCAACCATTGAACGGAGACCGTGTCGGTATTAAGAGGTCTGAGTATAGAACCTATTGCATACAATCTCCAAAACACTTTGTCCCCAATCAGCTGGGTTACAGCACTGCACCTTATGTAATTTAATTTTCCTTCATTTGATTCACTTGTACAGTTGTTCAAATTAAAGGTTTGATTCAAATGTATATCAATGGGATTGCTGTTAATAGTTTTCAAAATTGCCATTTCATTTTCATAATTTTTCAAATCAAAGACTTAAACCAGTTCTCGACAAAAATGAATGATTAGCCAATCATCCATTTTTAAGTAATACATCCACGGAGGCAGTTACCGTTCCCGTAATATTGACACTATCGCAGTTCATACTATCTTAAGATTCTGTGATGATTTATCATTTTTATCCCCAATTGGGTTAAACATAATTAAACTAATGGAATAATTCCAGAGACTCATTAAACAAAAAATTGTACTCCCATCTTTTTCTGACACACCATCTTAAGGAACATCTTTGAAAATCACCTACTGCAAAGATAACATTATTTTACTTCAGCCGAACATTTGACTAGAAGGTGAATAGAACCCTCGGGTACAAGTATTTTTTGATAATGCCATCCATCTTATACTTGTGTTGCAATTTAGTGTGTTGTCACTCTTGAATCGACCCAACAATCCAACATATACAGAGTACAATTATTCCTCACAAACATGACACTTGATGGTACAAAAGAAAGCTTCACTTGCAATGGCAAGAGAAGTCACTAAAGATTATTATTGAATGTCAGAGAACTTGTCTGGCCAGACCTTCAGACTTTTGATATCATTAACTGTCACATTGCTTTGTATTTTTACAAATATATTCTATTCAAAATAATCAGCCCTACATAAAAGACCCCTGGATGATTATTGTATTTGTTTATAAACTGCGAAATTTTAAAATTAAAATAATGTAATAATTCTAAGTATTCCAATAACTATTTCATTTTTTGTGAGGCATTTTGTTTACATGATTACAAAATCAACAAAAAATTAAATTAAAAATAAATAAATAAAATTTAGTATTTATTGATGTCTAAAGATGCCCACCTTATAGAAAATAGACCTCACAACAAATAAAATAGTTATTGACTAAGAATTTTAAAACTATTTAAATTCAAATACTCTTCGATAAAGAACTTGAACAAGTAAACTGTGAAATGTTATCAATAGTTTTATTAATAATGCTCTGCTTTCAGGCAGTTACAAGTAATACCAGTAAATTCTTAATTTCACATATTAATTGAATTTGTTGGAGTTAGAATTATTAAAAATTTAATTACAGTATGCTTCAAAATTTAAAATAATGACTTAATAAAGCTAGCATTAAAACAATAATTTAAACGCAAGTTAATCATGAAAATGATTGATAATTATTTGTATAGCTAAATCAGCTCTTCTGCATAAGCTGCAATAATATTTATACCATTCTCACTTTGCGATTAATTCATATTATTCCCCAGACATGTTTATTGTAATGTATATTTGTACGTTGTCAGCTGTGACAAATCAGCTGGGACCCGCTTTCCCTCCACAAACCGACAACAACATAACAGCTGGGGGCTTCCCATGCTGCTTACACTTGCTGCAATACTAGTAAATATTGTTTTACCGATTTCCGCACACTACTACTCTAATATGGATAACAAGATTAAAATGTACAACTTTAAAATAGAAAATAGTAATTTATTAATATTAATAGTAATTTAGAACAATAGTAATTTAGAATTAATAGTATTTAGAACATCAACGTTTTTATATAATATAATAATTAATTAAATAAGTTTAAATTCAGAGCATATAATTATGTCAAATGTTAATATAAATGTTTATTATTTAGAATGAAATTTTCTTAAAGAACCTAAATTGCCAATTCACACCGTTAATAGCTACATACTCTCTCTGTCGTTCCGTAAAGCGCCGGGTAGCTTCAGAGACTATTATCGGTTCGAACTTGTAATCTAAATAAACTCCAATCAGGATCCCTTTGTCCAGTCCAACCAGGATTAGAATAAAGCCAGTTTTTACTGCATAAAATAAAAATGCAATGTTCAAGTATTATTATTTAATTGAAAATGTCAACGGCATGCTTAATTAATTAGCTATAATTTTGTTTGTTTCGATAAAATTGTAATTAATGTATCGTTGCTACTTTGAAATGTATATTTAAAAAAAAAATAAGAGGTGTTATTTATGCTACACTGTACTAATAAAATTACAACAACAACAAATTAAATAGTCACCAGAAATCAAAGCATTCCATTTTCCATCAAGTGAGAAGTGAAAATTTTTAAGGCGAATTTGTCTTTGGCTTTGAACAAGGTACATTCATATATTAACTTCTAATATCTATATTTAAGAGCTGGTGTGGCTCAGTAGCTAAGGTGTCAGACTACAGAGTTCAGAGTCCAAGGTTCGAATCCCAACTGAGCAAATTTTCATTACGTCACTAACTTGAAGGATAAAGTTCATGCACAGGCCTGCAGGCACGTGTGACCTGGCAACGGAAGTTGAAAGAAAGAGAAATATATTCACTCATATAAATCTTTATTCCCTTAATTTAAGGTATAAACTTAATGGACCATAAATAAATTTAAATTGAATTCATATTGAAACGTACATCAGTCATATAATTTGCAAATCTGGATTTATTTAATAGCAGTTTCCAGCTAAAAATACTTTGATGCATATTAATAAGAAATAAATAGTGCACAACAAATGATTAAGTTATCACATTCACTAATATTCGTGGTGGTGTGACAAAATAAATAATAAATAAAACAAAATGGTCTGTTGTTTTATGTATAATGACTAGGTGAGCTACTAATTACAATCTTTTTACTATGTTAGTTACTTAGTCGGAATCCTATTTTCAATATTATAGCACAAAATTATTTGTAAAAAAAAAAATAAAAAAAAAAAAATAAAGAAATCATATCTGTACATATTTGTTAAACATAAAATAATTTAATCACTTTTGAGTAACCTATGTATTGATACAATATGAGCTGTGTTTGATTTTAAATACAATTTGTTTGTTTGTTTGATACTCTATGTAGGGATTGCAATATTTAACTTATTTTTCTATCAATTTGGTTTATTTAAAATTAAAACAGTATTTTAATGTATGCAAACCGTCGGGCCATTATGCGTAAGATTGATAAAATTATGGACTATTTGTATTATCTGTATTTGTTAAGAAATAGGAAATTGATACATATATTTATGTACAGCATGACAAAATAACTACGTATAAATAAATAAATATTAGGTTGTCGATTATGCTGGCTGCACGTTTGTAGTTTGTTATGGAAGCTGTTGTACTGTGAAACATTGTCCTGATTACGGTACAAGCTGTGCTTTTGCCTTTAACCACTCATCTGTGAAACAAATCCATTTGCTTATTATACTTTTGTACTGCTAAATTGAGTATTTTCAAAGGGTATATAACAGCTTTGATACTACGTTTGGTTGGTAAGCGCAAAACCTCATTGTTATATGAACAAGTTCGATACTTTTATGAAGCAAAAGAAGTATTATTGTCATATAAACACGCTTATCAGTTTAATCCAATAATATGTTATCTACTTTTATTAGTTTTAAATGATTTAAAAATAATTTATTTACTAAAAAAAGCATGATATGGTTAAGAGGAAAATTATAACTTGTTAATTCTCTTAGATAAAACAAAATAACACATTTAAACGTTGACATCAGCAAAAACATATTGAAAATAAATTATACTTACACAGGTTGGAAAGTAACCTCAATCTCATTCACCCATCAATATTGTTCATGTGCAGGGTCTTGGACCATCAGTTCATGTGCAGGGTTGTGGGCCATCAGTTCATGTGCAGGGTCGTGGGCCATCAGTTCATGTGCAGGGTCGTGGGCCATCAGTTCATGTGCAGAGTCGTGGGCCATCAGTTCATGTGCAGGGTTATGGCCCCATCAGATCATGTGCAGAGTCGTGGGTCATCAGTTCATGTGCAGGGTCGTGGGCCATCAGTTCATGTGCAGAGTCGTGGGCCATCAGTTCATGTGCAGGGTCATGGCCCATCAGATCATTGCAGAGTCATGGGCCATCAGTTCATGTGCAGGGTCATGGGCCATCAGTTCATGTTCAGGGTCATGGGCCATCACTAATCTGTAAAGTTAAAATAAAACACCTTTGACTTACGGATCTCAGTTTCTCAAAAACTAAGATAATGAAACCTGGCAGAAATATTATTTATAGGCTCAAGATTTATGCTGAGAAAGGAATTAAATATTTTCTCTCAAATAGCGACACCCGGCAAAGGAGAGCTTTTGAAACCCTTTACCATAAGAATAAGAGGGCTTAGCACTGTGCAACTTGACATACGAGTTTATTTTTGAACAATGTCAGGTTTGAATAAGAAAATAATGCAAAATGTCAAACTATTAAGTAGATTTTTAATTTCCTAAGTAAAAATATAAACTTATCTGTATCAGAACTGTTTTGCATTACTTTATTGCTTTTTTTCATATAAATGGTCAATGACATTTACAATCCGTCTATCTGGGGTATAGAGAGATTATATACCAGTGCTGTATTGCGGATCAGTAGTCTACAGTTAGGCTCGCCTTATTAGTTGAGTTGACCACAATGTTATAATAAAATACAATATAGTAAAATTGGTCAGTAGCATATTTAGCCAAAGCCCACCTTCGTAAGCTAAATGTTGTCAGTTCAATCCCAACCAGAGTCACAGTAAATTTTGAAAGGGATCAGCTGATATAGTTCAATTTTTATAATATAGACTCGGGGTCCAGAAGTGGTAGTAGGCGAGGTGCGAAGAAGAGTGACCGTTTTAAAGGGCGTTTTACAAACATTCCCTCAAATTAGGTCACTCTATGCAGGAATGACTCATCGTACTGCATTCATTGGTTATAGTAGTTACAGTAGTTATAAAAATTGTGCTATAACCACCGGTAGTCATTGGGCTATTAATTAATGTCACCTTGTTAAGAATAGTCGGCCTTAGTTTGTAACAATGACTGCAATCATTTATGTACACTCATTCAAAATCCATATAAGCCCATATCTTGATGATCAGTGTCTTAAGAATAGATAAATAACTAAAAAACATTGTATATGCATTGTATTATTGCCCTCAGAAGTGCTAACTGACTATGAAATAGGTTACAGTACCTTTGTCCATTACTTCTATGGAATCCAGGTAGGACTACTCGAGTTTGAGGTTTATAACCTCATATTCAGATCCAAAATACGACTGAAGATACTGCAGTATCGTAGGCCTACATGTTCACGGCGGTCGACTCTTAGAACTGAATTTTAAATAAGTAGGAACCTGGATTCTATAGAAGTGATTGACAAAGGTATTGTTACCTATTTCATAGATTGTTTGTGCATCGTAAAGTGGCAAAACAAAAACAAAAAAAATCTATGACAAATTCTGCTGTTTTTATAGTTTCAATAAAACCACGTACCGAGGCATGGGCACTTACAGCTAGTTTAATAAATGTGCAATACATTTGTACAATGAATTCGCGGGTCTATGTTCTCTCATCTCCATTTCATCCTATCTCTGCATCTCTGCGTATCTTGACAACTAAAATCTATGCAATTTAATGTAGTTCCCTTCATACGTTATCCCTTGCTAATTTGTTTTCTCCTCTATTTAACGTCTATTTTTTGACAAAAGTAATCAATGTAGATAAAAAAACCATCAACTAATTAAAACATTTAGTTGTATATTTTATTTTGTCAGCTCTATTGAATGAGGAATGTTTACCAAATAAGATTTGATACCTTATAAAATTAATTTTCAACTAAAAAATGCTTCATTTGATCCATGTTGTTAGTCATGATTTACCGTTTAAACTGACTCCGTGCCTTGCTTCTAAAGTTAGTTTAATGAGCTCCATGTAGTTTCGATAACACCAGCAACTTAGTTCTTAACAATGATTGCGAAAGTTTAAATTAAGAAATCTTTTTGGGTTTACAAGTAATTTTAACTTCAATAAGAATACTGTAACATTAATGAAGCAATTATTAAAATACAGTACACAACACCATGGATGTAGTTTCGGCCTTTTTACTGAAGTGGCAAGGCCTTTGGGGGTTGGATGCGAGAAGTTTGCATCCAAGTTTTTAAATGACTAAGGTTCCACCTCCTGGGAAATAAAAAGAACTATAGAGCTAAATGTTGAAGTCAGAATAGGCTTACCCTAAAACAACTGCTAATATCCCTATTTACTATAAACTGTTCATTATTATATTAGTTAAATTATTTAGTTATTTAGATTAGTTAAAGTCGGCACTAGGGGTGTAGTGTTGTAACCCAGCTACTTTGGGAAAAGTGTTGGGAGATTGTAGGCGGTAGGTTCTATGCTTAGTCCTCTTAATACTGACACAGTGTCCATTCAATGATTGCTATTGATGTGGAAACTACTAGAGAAGTCTATGTTAAATGGTAGTCAAGGTTCAATTGTTGTGTAGGGAAGAGAACTGAGTATCAGGCTTCTCAGTTAGCTGAAAATCAGACCAACACTACATGGTTCGGATTACACATAAAGATGTAGGTCCCTTAGTTGCCCTGACTATTAGGGTATGAATAAATAGCTCTTTCTGAGTAGGGAACAGTTGACCATAGTTAGTAACAATGACAACACTTATCCATCTACACTCATCACTCTTATTCGCCTCTCATATTACTTCATATCTTGACGATCGGCGTCTTACTAAAGAATAATGAATAATAATAAATAAAGTATGTGATAAAAGTTAATTTTTTCCACTTAAAAAACGTCAATGTATAAAGTATAGCAGATTTAGAGTTGATGTTCTTCTATAATCTAGTAAAATCAAGCTAACATTATTCAGAAAACAAAGCTTTATGTCACGCTCAAGGTGAAAGCTTTATGTCACGCTCAAGGTCAAAGCTTTATATCACGCTCACTCAAGGTTATCATACTATTTTTATATGATAAACATTGGACTCTTACAAAAAGTCTTCAATTTAAAAAAGCCATAAATAATTTTGGCAATATATAAAACAACATACCTTTTTAAATTAAAAAAAATTTATTGGTGCTTACCTCTTCCTACTATTTTATTGTATTATCATTCCAGAATTGAAGCTTTCTCTTCAGTACTTGTAATCTATCTGATGTGGACTTCACACATGCTAATTTTTCATTTGCGTAATGTTCATTACTTTATTTTTTATACCTATCAGCCTATTTTTTCTGTTTTAACATTATATTGCATAGTTTACAAGTTTAAAATTATGTTTTATTTGTTTGCACTAAATTAAGCATAATTAATACAGAATCAAGAAAGTGCTGTACTTGTCGATTTTCATATTCTATTTATTAAGATTTATACTTATAAATACTGAGGTATCAAAATAGTTTTGGAAATTCTGGGCTAGCCACCTTTTCTTGCCATCTCTTGTTATCCTCAAATTAAGCTATAGCACAGTGCAAAAGAAGCAACAACTAAGAAAAAATTCCAATTAAAAAATGACCTGAGGATGATCTATTTATCTTTGTTACTAACATGGGCAGATGATGGTATCGTAAATAGATTAATTTTAGTCGGTTAAAACAGAGTTGTATATTCTGAATATACTCAGTCTGAGTTGAATTAATGTCATTTAAGTTTGGACAGCTATTAGTTGCTTACCCCCAAATGATCATTTAGATTTTATATGAATGATAACTTCCAAATAAAATTTAACCCTAGTATGTACCAAAAAATAAACCATGCACACTTGACTCCCCACGTCTCTAAGTAAAGTAGAAGCAAACATATCAACTTTTTTTATAGCAGTTTCTTTAAAATGCATTTTGCAATTTTTTATTTTTCCAATTGGGTTCTAAATGCATTCATTCTTATTTTTATTATAAATTTGTTGTTGAATTGTAGTTATATATTTGGCTTAAAGAAATTATAACGTATAGTACGTATAGTTGTTCAACATTATTTTGATCACCATTTAATCAGTACTGGGATTCGTGTACTGTGTATTCTTTATAGCTCTTTTTCAAGTTTACCGTTGTGTTTTACTTCACCACCGTACTTGTATGGAGTGTATAATACTACTTTACGTGTATGGGGAGGGTGTGTTCATTACCACATATATAAGAGGTAATGAACTTATATATATATATATATATATATATATATATATATATATATATATATGATTCGAAGGGAAAGTATACTTTTGATCATTAATGTTCAAACGTACAAGGGCATTTTGACACTCTTTAGTAGGAGTAACACTTTTTTAAAGGAAAATACAATTTTTTGAGAACCGCTCATTATCAATTAGCAATTTATAATAAATGTAGTTATACAGTTTTTATGTTGCCAAGTTTGGTTTTGTATGGATACAAATAGAGTTTAGGGGTTCTCTACCTCCTAGATTTGTTAATGGAACAAAGCATGCTGGAGCCTTGCCAAGTTTTGGGCGCTCATTATCAATTAGCAATTTATAATAAATGTAGTTATACAGTTTTTATGTTGCCAAGTGTGGATACAAATAGAGTTTAGGGGTTCTCTACCTCCTAGATTTGTTAATGGAACAAAGCATGCTGGAGCCTTGCCAAGTTTTGGGCGCTCATTATCAATTAGCAATTTATAATAAATGTAGTTATACAGTTTTTATGTTGCCAAGTGTGGATACAAATAGAGTTTAGGGGTTCTCTACCTCCTAGATTTGTTAATGAAACAAAGCATGCTGGAGCCTTGCCAAGTTTCTTAGGCTGCCAACACTACGATCTCTTGTCATGAAATAACTTTCTCTGTGCTTGTTTACCATTTGCTTAGCATAATTTTATCGTTAGTTCTTCTCAAGAAATGCCTTTCGAATCAACCCCATCTAATTGGCGTTTGAGTTTGTTAACAGCATCTAATTGGCGTTTGAGCTTGTTAACCACATCTAATTGACGTTTGAGCTTGTTAACAGCATCTAATTGGCGTTTGAGCTTGTTAACCACATCTAATTGGCATTTGAGTTTGTTAACCGCATCTAATTGGCGTTTGAGCTTGTTAACAGCATCTAATTGGCGTTTGAGCTTGTTAACCACATCTAATTGGCATTTGAGCTTGTTAACCGCATCTAATTGACGTTTGAGCTTGTTAATTCAATGTTACCTTATTTATTTTAGAATTGATTGAGGATAGTCGGTTGTTTCTTTTTGCTTCCACACTATAAAAAGTTGTTAATCTAACTAAATACCACCAGTTCAGCACACTGTTCTATGACATATTAAGTGACATGTCTCTTGTTAAAGTTTTGCCAAAATTAAATTCTGATTATTCTATGTTATAATGTAACCTGAGTTTTTTAATGAGTTTTATTAAGTTGTTACAGTAAATACTTTTAAAGTTTTGGTAAACGCAAAACTTTTTACTCTCTGTTTTATTGGAAAGTTATCACAAAAATCAATGTCATTGCTACAAGTACTCGTACTAACCGTTGTTTATTACAAAAGTTTGTTTCTAACAGTCTCAGTCCATAAGTATTACGACATCTTTTCCGAGGTTTCCTGTATTCAGATTGGAGTGATGGATTAGAGATGCTTCTTGTGTAATATCTGTGTTAATCCCACCCTGGGGAAACCTGCTTGGTCTACTTAGCCAACTCCAGGGTATTCAGGTATCCAGAACAGAAATATGCTTCATATTATGCTTATACTAGTGTGATATATTACATTTTCAATCTGTAATAACGTAACTATGTTTCACTAACCTACTTGATTTGGGTGAACGCAACAAAGTTACAAAAGTAGTATATAGAAAATTATTAACATTTTGGTATTTAATGTCCTTAAATTAAAAAAATTTAGTAAATAAAAAATTTAAAAATCAATTTTTATCTAAACAAACGTTTCAAGTTCCAAGCACAGCTATAAAGCCTACTCACCACTTACAAACATGTTTCCAGAAACCATGTTTGCAAACTGTTTCTCAACTGTTGTTAATGTTGTTTCTGTGATGTTTCCTGAATGTTTCCCAACTGTTTGCAAACTGTTTAAGCATTTTTTGGAACCACGAAATAGTGTTTTCTGTTTTTAAAATCAGATGGAAAACATGCAAACATGTTTCCGTCTAGAGGACAAAATTAGAACGGAAGAGAAAGCTCAAATAAGTTATCAGGCGTCAGCGGTGCTTTCAGGCGACTTGCAAGTGTGCAGTACCGTTCGTACCGTTCAAGATGTGTACTACTACTACGTGGAAGCAGGAACAGATTTCAAATTTAATCGAAGAGTTTCATTCCTGTAGAGTTTAGTAGGACATAACTTCTTCGGGTTATAAGATCAGGGATAAGAAATGTAACACATTAAAGGAAATCACGCTAGTTTTTGTCGTGAGCACCGATGAAATGGACAGCAAATATATAAATAAAAGTTTTTAAAATACAATTTCAATATAACACAAGGCATTGTATGAGAAAAAAGTGGCAGTTCGCCCAAGAAAGTGGGATGGTTTGGATACAAACTTATGAAAGAATGTCTTTTTCAGTCCACATCTTGGGAAACACTGTCCTGCTAGTGTGGACACAAAAATGAATGACAAACATTTATGTTTCTCTGTTGTTTCAAAACAGTTTGCAAACAGTTGACAAACAATTAGCAAACATTGTTTCCAAGTGGGGACTAGGCTTAAAACAGATGACACTGTCAATCTTGTAATTCTTATATAATATAAAACAACCAAACTAATGATACAAGCAATGAAACAGGCCATTAAAACACCTTATTGTTAACTTATATCATAGAATTAAAAATAAAACAAAAATAAAAACTCATAGGCATGGCCCATGGCAATACATTGTACTAGTATGGGTAGGTGGGCCAATAAAACTGACTGTGTAAAGAAGGATGGATGGGTCAATTTCACTGTACATGTGTGGGTGGGTGGCATAATATCACTGTACATGTATGGGTGGGTGGGTCAATAAAACTGACCTTGTATGTGCAGGAGAGTGAGTCAATACCACTGTATGTGTTTGGGTGGGCGGGTCTAGAATCATCCTTATATATGTTAGATGGTTGAAAAAAGTATGATATCAGACCGGACTGTCACTTGTGGAATTTGTCTTACTCGTAAGGGATGGATGGTACTGGGGGTTTATTAGAAGTGCTTGAAATAAAAAAAAATCATAAAAAACTTAGTAACTCCATAGTATGTTTTTTAGTATTAGATCTTTAATATTGTCTCTGAATGCCTCTAAGCATATTGATTTTTTGATGTCTGAAGGTAATTAATTGAAAAGCTTTCTTCCCTTGTAGGATGGTGCATTTTCTACCACTTTCAAATAAAATTGTAAGTGCATCATGTTTCTTATGTCAGATGTAGTGGTTGTTACACTTTATGATATATTTATCATGATTATAATTGTTTACCTCCCACAGTAAAATTAATGTATAATTAGGGATATACATATAATTAATAACGTAATAAAAAATTATTTTGTTTCTGTTTTTTCTTTAAATTTTATGTGCCAAAATAATTTTTTATGTTTTGTATAGTAAAATGAATTAGGTATAATCGGTCAAAATTAGCTTAGCAATACATACGTTATTTTATGCTTCAAATATTAAGCCCAATTTATAATATATTAGCAAATTCCTTTTGGCAGTTTAAGTTATTAAATTAACTTAATGGAAAATTAACATCTGGGAGTTAATAGACGGATGCTTCTAACTAATTTGCGAATATGTTTATTTGTTAATTTCAAGTTTGTTCTTGGTATATTTAAACCTGCTATTCATATGAAAATGTCTTTTCTACCGTAATAAGTCTTTTAAATTTAATGTTGCATGAATTTCAGTTAGATATTCCCAAATAAGACAGGTTCCTTCGCCTGCTTATTCATGCCAGTTTTTGTTTTTTAAGCTCGTTGGACCAGAGGTTTAAAGTGACTTATTAACTTATGACTCAATCCATAAACTCTTGAATACGTCGCTGCTGCTTTGTTTTGTTTCCATAAGTTTGCTAGGGCTCTTACTGCTTTCATCTATGAGATTGGAACTTAGCTTAAAAGCTAATGAGATAACCTACTCATCAGGTTATTTTAGATAGGACTTCCGATAAGGGTGAAATTAGCTGTTTTTGCTGCTGCTAGGTTCCTGTTATATTTTATTTGCCTCATCCTGTAAAACCTATATTTAGTTTTATATTTCAGGCATTTATGTGATCTATTTTCTTTCATATCTATTTTGATAATATGTTTTTAGTGATAATATGGTTATTGCTAAGACAGTTATTTCTACTTTGGTTATTTCTACTTAAAATATCGGTTTGGTTATTTCTAAGACATAGTGTCTAGACATAGATAGTGTCCAACAATTCTTTGAATATACATGAAATAAATTGAATAATTAATAAATCTAAAATATATTGAACAAGACCTCAGGTAAAATGTTTTAATGATATCATTGTCTATAAATATCTTCATGGTAACATTATCAACTTCTTTTGGAAAGTTGCTTTGGATTGGTTTGAATCTGTTATAACTAGTTTCCGTCTGGCAACTATTTCTAAACTTTCATTTCAAAGCTGCACAGCTTAGGAGAAATCGTAAAATCCCTGGAACATGATTAAATTAGCTCCATTCAGAAATTAAGTGGGGCAATGTCGTCACTGCACACTTAGTTTTCCCAATATGTCGCTTACTCCAGGCAAACTATCAAGACCTTAAGAGTTCTGATTATATATTTACTATTATATTAAAAGGTCCAGTCACATTTGAAAGGGTTATATCTCACAGCTACTTTTATGGATTAAAGTTGTCTATATCTTGATGGAAAGAAATTGATTTTGATAGCATGCAACTTTATAAGGGCTCAGTCTTTACTGATTTCATATCTCTACCTATGCAATATGTATTTTTATTTTTCAACGGCTGGTCATTTAGAATATCTGATGTTTTTTACTAGTTAAGTGAAACAGCTAAAAGATGTAAGATGTTTTAAATGTAACTATGACAAAACTATACATTTTGTTCGTATTTACTATGTGATTCTCTTTTAGTGTGGTGAAAAATGGTAAAACAAAGAATAAAATAAACAAATGAAACAGGATGGATTAGTCAACGTATTTTATCATAATTATAAAATAAAATGAGCTGTATTTGAGCATTGAGTTAAGGGAATTTGTTGTTTTTGTAGGTTGTTTAAAGTTATTAATGTATAACAAAAAAAATACACCATATAATTTTTTTAAACTGTTAAATTTTAATGTATGATGCACATAGATTAAAATATTGTGTGGTTTGTGAAAACTGAGGGATTTTTTCTAATGTAGTATCAATATAAGAAAATACATGTCTTTATTAGCAAGAGTTAGAACCTTTGATTTGTAACATACTTAGAATGACTTTATCACACCATATTTATTCTCATTCAACACCAGTGGCGCAGTGCTGTAACCCAGCTACTTGGAGACTAAGTAAGTGTAGATTGTAGGCTACAGGTTCTATGCTAGGTCCTTATAATACTGACACAGTGTCCATTCAATGGTCGCTATTGGTGTGGACACTACCAGGGAAGTCTGGAGTATCCATGTTGTGTGGTACCATTGATTTTACTATATAAAGAGATACTCCATCCATATGGGAGAGTTGTGGCGAGGCCCCAAAACTGTTTTGAGGCCCCACGCTGCGCTGCGCATAGCCCTATTTCCTCTCTCTCTCTCGCACGCTCTTCCGTCTCTCTCTCACTTCCCTCCTCTTAACCCACTCTCCCATTCTCCAGACAGCCGCCCCGCCCTCCCCTCCTCAACCCACTCTCCCATTCTCCAGACAGCCGCCCCGCCCTCTCCTTCCTCTAGTCACACACACAAACAACGTCCTGCTTTGATAAATATTGCCAACTTTTATCCGGGTTGTCTGTTATTTCATTTGCTTGCATCTCTTTCGAATAATATAGAATACTGTGTTGATACTATTACAGTAAAACTCAGTTGACATTCATTTTGAATAAAGAAATATTTATAACTGAATAAATTAAAACAACATATTGATTTATATGATTAACACACCATGTATTTGTAAATAGACACACTTGAATAGACCGCTAACTTATCGGCAATGCTGGCGATAATTACTGCTGATTTAAGTAAACATTTTCATATTATATAGCCCATCTGAAAAATCTTTATTCATTGCATTTTAACCATCGATTAGGTGATTAAATCGACTGTTGGACTAAATCATTAATTTTTTCGTATTCGGTAATTGATTAAAAAATAAATTGTTTTCAAATCCAATCAATGACTCCCATTTCAATTATGAAATTAATCTGCAAATATTCCAGGAATATTTAATATAGTGAAATATTAAAAAATGTGACATTATTTATTTCTTTGGCAAAATAAATATTGAAATAGGCCTATGATATTTATATAGAATAATACTGGGCAAAATATAAAACCCAGGTTAGATTAAAATGTCGTGATAGGGTTAGAAAAAATCATAACAAAACCACTAATCTACTTGTATACAAGATAAAAATAGCTTTCATCTTATGGCCTGACAATCTGTGTATAGGCATTTATTTTAAAATAGCATTATTTATCTTTTTATTATAAATGTCTGTTTTATTATTACTGTCTTTAACATTAACATATTTTTTGGTTCCAAGTAATTACATGATTGTTTGTAAAATATTTCATTGTTTGGTGAATGGTCAGTTTTTTTAAGAATTATAAAGTTATGACTATTATTACTTCTTGAGAAAAACAATCTCAATGTCAATTGAAATTGGTTAGGAAATATTATCGTTATAGAATATAACTAACTAGACTACTGATTTAGTCAATTTTCATTATTTTAATCAGGTTGAAATTATTGTAAATTTTGTTTATGTCCCCCTTCCAAAAATACCGTTCTATAGCATTGATTGAATCAGACCTTTGTAAAAAGTATGTCTAAGGCGAATACAATTAAAGTTAACACATCTGGTTTTCATGCACGTTTCTATTATTTTACTAGATGTGAAAGTATGGATAAATTGCAATTTATTTATATTTTCAATTTCTCTGGAAAAGACACTCTGGAATTACACTGGTAACACTTCACAAGTAGCGTGACCAGCAATAACATAAGAAATAACTAATTTTAAGTAACTACAGAGTCTATATAATAATAAAATAAACTATAGCCGCACTCTGTGGCGTTTTTCATTATAGCACTTCGAATATGACTTATTTACACAAGTGAGAATAAACAGAACAAACAATGCCAAGAATAAATGAATTTATTTCCAACTAATAATGGCAATTATCTATTTACATAGTACTTATTTGGAAATTAACTGGCCACTATATCGAGTTATGTGACCAGTTTGATTAAAGAAAAAATATATATTTAAAAAACATTTAAACATATGAGTCTAGCAATACATATAATTGCATAATAGAAGACACACAATCGGCACCTGCAGTGTTTACATTCCTGAAAATATAATTCAATTAAAGTATAAAAATAATCTAAAACTATAGACACAAATAACTCAAAAACGTGAACAAGAGAGTTGTACATGTGTTTTATGACAATGGCTTTTAGTCAAAAACAAAACAAACAAAAACATAATTTTATATTATATCAATATTAAAATTCCTGAAAATATAATTCAGTTAAAGTATAAAAATAATCTAAAACTATTGACACAAATAATTCAAAAACGTGAACAAGAGAGTTGTACATGTGTTTCATGACAATGGCTTCTAGTCAAGAAAAAAAATCATTTTATGTTATATCAATATTAAAATTCCTGAAAATATAATTATGTTTTATTTTTTATTAATTAAAAATTAAAGAATTATTTTTCTTTAATATTGGAAAAACTGAACTTAACTTCAACATTTCAGAGAAAATGCCAGGGTAGTACTAAAACTGACGCTAATTACCAGTACTGAAGCGATTTCATCTATAATGAATTTTAATAAATGAACACTAATCATATCAAAACCTGTTGATTTTTTATTTTTTAAATTTTTCACTATTTTTTTTATTTTATTTACAGTAGTTGACTCTATAAAGAATGATTGTGGATAAGAACGAATAGGTGGGAGAGTCGATGTGGGAACTGTACGAGGTCGGTCGGCTTGGACAGCGATGAGGTATTTGTTTATCTCATCTGCGATAACGCTTGGGTCTGTCGTGATTGTTCTGTCTTGTAACTCAATGCGCTCTATTTTCTTGTTTGAGGCCTCTCCTGTCAAACTATTTATTACTTTCCACTGTTGTGATATGTTTCCATTGAACTAACAACTATATAAATAACTAACAAAACAGAACTAACAAAACTATATAAACAAATAACTATTACAAATTAACAATAATATAGTTAAAAAATAATACGTAACTTTGGGTTTTGTGCATAACTTTAATAATATGGTTTCAAACTGAAGCCACCACCAAATATATATATATTAATGATAAGCATACACTTTCAAATAAGGTAAATTAAATTAATCCTAATTAGAAGAACAGGGCTCTTTATTAATAGCCAAACACTTCAACTCTAAATCTGTGGGGAGTTATTTAGGCTATACATGTTTAAAAATTATTGTAATTTAATATTAACATTTAAATGAATGGCAAACATACTTATATTAAACATCTGCGGTTAAAAAGATAAATAAAAGTCAAACAAATTATATTATTTACAGTTATTTAGCTACAAATTAGATTAATTAGGACATACATTAATTACGGTGATAATTTAAATCACTAATGAGAGATAGGAAGAGGGTCCTATGACAAAACATCCGAGCTGCACCTAAAACGTTACAGGAAAACGTTACAGGAAAAACTGAACGTTAAGTTCAGCTGATATAGATAATTATTATATTTTACCAATAACCAAGAAGTTATAAGCACAGAATAATCAGATATGTGCTTATTTTGTAGTATAAGTTTGGTGCTATTCGGAATCAATCAGACCAGTGACAGACAATTCAAGTTATTTTTGACGAATTGTGATATTTACGGAAATATTTCTATAGCATAGCTTGTGGTCTAAGTTGCATTTTTGAGCGGCCAAGACTGGACGGACTATCTGAAATCGGTATTGCGCGCAACTCGAGCACTGATTTAAACTCCATAATAGACTCCGTAATAGACTCCATAATAACCTACAACAAAATCATGCATTTGCTTTATAGGTTTGACCTACACCTTTCACTCACTTCTCTAGTCAAAGTGAAAATATGTTGGTAATGAAAGGTTATATTTGAGATGTACAGTATATATCAATTTTGTCCCATATGTACATGTTATGTACAAAATCAATTGTTCAAAACATAATACTAGTGTTGAGTTGAAATAATAATAGAAATGTTTATTAATTTAACAATACTCTTAATTTCATCTACATCTGGTTGAGTTATAAAGAAAGAATGTTGATACTGTAGTAAGTACGTAGAGGTGGAAGGGTATTGGAATGTACAACATCTGGATGGCTAGACTTGATTGCGATAAGGTGATCGTTTATCAGCAATGACGGAAGGCAAGATGGAGGGGAGACAGCAGTAGACCAGTACTTCCGGGCGAGTCTTAAGAGAAAGAGAGAGAGAATGGGGGAATAAGAGGGAGTGATTAGTTCCTTTACTGCTCACAGGTTGTGCAACCGAACAGTCGAAACTGGAGGCAATTTCCGACAGGTTGCAGCACGGTCGCTCCCATTTTCCGTGCCTCAAAATTTAACATTGGATGGAACTATCTTCTATGTATAGTAAAATCAATGGTGGTACTCATGGAGATAACCGAGTGTCAAGCTTTTCAATTAGTTGAAAATCAGACCATTACTACGTGGTTCGGGTCCCACTTAAAGTTGTGGGTCCCATAGTTGTCCTGGCTATTGGGCTATTAATAAATGGCCCTTTCAGAGCGTAAGTTGAACGTAGTAACTAGACCATTCAGGCCATTCACACTCATCATATGCAATCATTGTGTAAAATCATTCATATGTACTGTAAAATTTACAAATAGTTTTTTAATTAGCATAATACGTGTTGGTACATATACAGTACAAGTAAACGTCACACAACACAAATTTATTACAATATAAGCACAAAATGCACAAATATACTACAATACAAGCACAAAATGCACAAATATTATGGTGATCGATTTCGGTGAACCACGCTCACCTTCCTCAGATCAGAGGGATTCACAAAAGAATGGAAAACGGTGTTCAACAACTCAATTTATAGGCCTATGATCACGTGACCCCATTGGCTGGAATCGTCAAAATGGCGGCTGCTGTGATATTATTGGTTAATTCCTATTGTCTGTTACTTCTCTTCTTTTATTCGCTGAAAATACATTATTAAAAACTATTTCGGAATCAAACTTAACCTGTTCATTCATTTATTTATCACGATCCTTACATTTTTCTTTAAAAATAAATAACTCTTCCCAAGCATTCATGTTACGACCCTTCTTACAAAATTTTAGAATATCTACATTTTCATCTATTTTATTCAAACTGTGGGTACAATTCAGAATGTGTTTAGCTACATTAGATCTTTCAGGTTTATTGTTTTTAAAAGCATGTAACGTATTGCCTTTAAGAGGTCGTTACATTAATTACTTTACTTAATTTATTCAATTAAATTATTTAATAAATTATTTTTTCTTTGAATTCTTTTTATGAAATCTCTTTTTTCTCAGGGTCTAAAACGGGTAAATCGGTGAGATGACGTAATATAATGAAACAAATGTTACTTTACAAAATTTAATTTATTTTACATTATTCAAAATCATTACGTTACTCTATTAGTATTTGCAATACAATAAAATAAGATTGAAAATTGTATTATCTAAAACTAGATAATTTCTTTTAAGTTAAATAAATCATTTAAGTTTGATTTACAAAATCATTATTAACTTTTCTTTTAATCAATAATTTATTCTAACAACTTATCTGAGTTATATCACTATGGATGATGATGGGGTCCATCTCATGTCCTATCGTTTACTCAACGGAACGGAAATTTAATATAATATAAACTTTAATTCATAGCAACAACTTTTAGTTAGCACATTTAAAACGCACAAGTGTTTCAACACATTCTCCCGGAAACGTAGCCCGGTGCCGGTGGTGTCAGTGGAGGACGATCCTCGTCGATCTCCAAGTATTTTTCAAATGGGGTGAGGAACACACCTCAACCGTTGACTTCGGATTCCCGCCTTTCTTCCTTTGGGTACGCGACTATGACCCTTCTGGGTATATCACGATGTAGCTGTTTTGACAGCTGCTGCGGCCTACGGGCAAATTTGGAATCATATGTCCCGTTCTGATTGGTTCGTTTCAGAACTCGTCATCTGAGTTATTTTACTGCGCATCAGTCACTTGTGACATGGTGGGGTTAAATGGAAAATACCCAACCGACATGTCGATGCTTGTCTCACGCTGCTACGTCATAACTTTGCTGACTGTTTAGTCTCAGACGTTCCCACATGTTTTGATAATTCTTGGAATGAGCCCACCCATCCTGTTTCGAACAAAGAGTTTTGTTTACTGTGATTTATTGCTGGGGCCTCATCTGTCCCACGGTTATTTTCCACATGACAATTTTCTAATATGATTTGAAACTTCTCCATCTATTTTAATTAAATATATTCCTTTTCTTCTATATAATAATTTATTATTTATCTAAATTAATTAATTTGCCTATCAATTTGGTGGACCTGTTACAGTACCCCCCGATTTTTTGCGATGTGTGAGTAACGCGAGTCAAAAAATCTTGATTTTAAACACGATTCGCCAAATTGTCGTTTGTTTCTCAGATAAGTTTCAGTTTTACAATATTTATTATATCTAGTAAATTAAGTCTATTGACTATTCTATAATTCAATATCAGATTACATATTCTATGGCAATACATCATCATCTCCTTATCAACATTTAAGAATCCATATTTATCAAAATAAGTCCCTTAAATCATTAAAACAAATCAATTAATTACAATTCAATAAATCATAAAATTATTAATTACAAATTAGTCATTCATGATTAAAAAATTCAAAAAATTCATCACATCCTACACAGTTATCAATAAAAATCAATAATTCAAGAGTTACATTCATCAAACAATAATCCAATAAATCAAAATTGTTAATTAACAATTCTATAATTTATAAATCAAAAGTTTAACAGCTCATTTCATCGTACATAATTGTTCATAAAAAGTTAATATATTTTTAATTATTACAAGTTGTCAATCAAAAAAAAAAAAAAATCAATCAGTCTTGGATCAAAAATTGTCAAACAAAATTTATACATTACATATTGAAATTTATACATCAACAATTAATACATCCTTAAGTTATGTACAAGTATTTATCAAAATTAATTAATTATTAAATTATGATTTCCACTTAATTATTAAATGATTAGTTTTCACTGACAAATTATTTCATTTGCTAGTACAAATTCAAAAATTATAAATCTAAGATTAATACATCATCAGAAATTATACAAGTTCTTATTTAAAATCAATGACTCATTCCACAATATGAAATCACCCATCAAAATACACAAGTCATATATCAAAATCAACAAAATATAAGTCATCAATTACTAGGTTACATTTCAAAATTAATTAACCATCCACTTACTTACAGTTATCATATCTCAACATCATCATTAAAATCATATGACTATTCATCACAATAACATGTTATATAGTTCATCAATTTATAAATGAATCATCATTTATTTATTTAAGTATTTTATCAACATCCTATCATGTTACTTGTCAATTCACAAATGAATTATCTTTTACTTATTTAAACATTTTATTTATCTTCCTATACTGACCTATTATTCATTTTGTCAATACCCTATCAGACTTTTCAAATGAATTTTCAATTCTTTTAACCATCTTTAGATTTTCAACTTCGACATCAATCCTTTAATCCGTCTTTAAATGCAAGTATCCATATTCAATCCATTACCCATTTTTAAATGCAAGTATCCATATTCAATCCATTAATCCGTCTTTAAATGCAAGTATCCATATTCAACCCTTAATCCGTCTTTAAATGCAAGTATCCATCTTCAATCCATTAATCCGTCTTTAACTACTAAAATCTTGTTTCATTCCTTTAAACCTTCTTTAACTTTACAAATAAATTCTCAGTCCTTAAACAATCATCAAATTTTCAAATACATTCTCAAACCATTATACAATCTTTAACATTCTCCAATAAATCATCACATCTTATACAAGTCTTTACATTTTTAAATGAATTTTCAATCATTACACATTAACAAGTTTTTACATTGTCAGGTCAGTTATCAATTACGAATAATTTTCAAGTACATTCATAATTATTAATTAATTATTAAATTACTTAATACATTCTTGTATTAATACATAATTGTATTTTAACTCAATAAGTCATAATATTATACTTATTGTCTACTTGGAATGGAATTCATTAGTCCTGAATCAAAGTTATCAAATAAAACCATCTATTGTATATCAGAAATACATGGTACACATATCATCAAATTATATACAAATACTGATTAATCTCAATGATTTATCAAATCCTATTTTAATACAAGAATAGTTTGTATTATACATTGTTTACTAACCAACAGATACATTACATAATTCTTTGTCATTGATGCAAGTTATTATTATTATTTATTGCTTTATACTTTATTATAAAATTATTGTAATTTTTTCTATTAATTAAAGTATTATTTGAATTAATATTTATTCCTACACATTTGTTGATGCATATTAGAAAATTATTGTTGAATACAATTGTCATTCTTTCATTATCATTATTCCATTATTTGTATTAGTCATATTTTTTATTTTATTATTCATGAGTTACAATTTATCTGCTAATTATAACTATATTTCAAAATATATAAACAGGATATTTTGTTTAAATATTTTTCAAAAATTTATTTTGAAAAAGTTTCATGAACTTGAAACATTATTTAATATTTTCAAATAGATTGTCTTGTCTTTTGGCTTTATATTGAGCCATTACTAGTAGTATATAAAGCAGTCACTTTGTTATTATAAAATGTCACTTCTTATTAGAATATTGAAAAAGTTTCACTTGGAAAGTTTTTTACTGGTTTTCACTCCTGTTCATTTTAGGTTTCATATGTTGGAACACCAAAATTAAGTTCTGAAGTTGTCTAATTCACAAGGTTATGAGTCTGGAGAGACTATGAATAACATAACAAATATTGTCTTATGTACCAACTGGTTGATGCACAAGTTATTGTTCTCGAGTATGAGCTGGTGTTCTGGGGTGCAGACAGTTAGTGTAGTGTCGGGTCAATGGGCTGAGTCATCACCACCTTGTGTGTTCCTGGGTTGACAGCTCCACCGCGTCATGGGTCTCTGCATGGTACGCCGTTGTCCTCCGACCCCCCTCTGCGACACCACTGGCACTCATGTCCATTCGTGTCCATGTTTTACAAAATGTTCTAGTTGTCACTGGTTCTAGTTCACAATCATTTTACCTGATTGTCATTTCACTTTGATTACCTTTTGTAATAAATAATACATATAACTCAATTCAATCACAGGCTGTTAATTACAGTAATAGCCTGTTTTTAATTGCATCAGCAATTAATTGAAGTAAAAAATTGTTTACCAACATTTAAACATACTCCTGTTTAATCATCTTTCATATTGTCTATTATTACTTGTGTATCCACCCATATTACTTGTGTACAAAACTTTATTTATTCATACATCTACTAATGTTGCTTTGATATATTTCAAGTTTACATATTTGAAATCAATTGTCATTATTATGTTTATAAAGTTTCCAATAAATTATTACTGTTTATTCATTATTGAATTTGTAACTTTTCAAATAACTCATTACTGATTGTTCATTATTATTATAGAAATAATGAATCATATTTACTATTATCTTTCATTCATATCAAGTTATTATTTCTATTATTATTCTTGCATTATTGACAAATAAAAATTTACACTAAATTATCATCAAACATTGCAATTTTTTTTTTTTTTATCAAATTTTACAATCACATATTTATCATATCAAATTCATTATTTATCATATTATTTATCAAAGTACTAATCTATGGGTGTCTATAACATGACTTAGGTAAATGGGGACTTGCCATGCTACAGATCACTTCAGACTTTTGTCTTTAGACTCTCTTGTCAAGGCTGACTAACACCTGAAACTGATATACTGTGCCATTGTGTGGTTAACAGCGTACTTGGCGTTAAAGAATTTAGAATTTGGAAAGTGACTAGTTGTAATTATGGTCGAATTGTACTGCTATTAACCACTGGCTATTCTCCCTTCATAAAATTCTTATGATGATTAAACATCATAAACATCTATAATAGCATATACAATGTACATACTTGAGTTATTTCAACATCAACATACACAAGTTGCATTAAAAAAGTATTATAAAGAATCTCCTTTACATCTTAGTCAAACATAGGTATCATCTCATCATATTCAATATCAGGATTTCATTCATTTGATTATTTTCAATATAACCACAAGCAAATTATTACAATAAAATAAAATACTTTTCAAAAATCTCCTTCAATCACATTAGTTAAACACATCCTGGAATCATATCGTATTGTTGTTTGAGTAGTATTCATTATAAACAAAACAATTTGTAAATACAAAGTGTTTTAAAAATCTTGATGCATTTTAGTCTAACATACATGGCACATTCTACCAATGTTGTATTCAAAATATGGACATAAACAAGTTATATTAACAGGGTATTTTAAAGAATCTACCTAAATCAGCTTGGTATCACATCAATCTCCTATTATCATTTGTTTTATATTCATTTAGTCATTTCAATATAAGCATACACAAGTTACAATAACACAGTATTGTAAATAAATTCTCCTTTCATTGTTTTAACAGAGTATACACAATGTGTGTATTTGGATTATATTCAATAGCAACATACAAGAGTTACAAAGGCAAAGTATTACATTATACTTTATTTACTTCATCATGATGTTACATATCCTTGAGTCATATCATTTTATTATTTAAATAAACATTGACAAGCTATAAAGACCTTATTTCAACATTATTAAGTTATTATACCAGGTATTACAAATTGTTTCACTCATTTTATTTTAGGTAACTTAATCATCATCATTCTTTGAATCATTTTTCATATGAACATACAGGGTTTATGACAATAATATATTTTAGAACATTTTCGTACATCTTCATCTAACATATATGGCAAATTCTATCAGTGTTGTATTTAAAATATGGACATAATCAAGTTTCTTTTACTTTAGGAACACAATTTTATACAAAACATTTCTATATATCCAATATATCTACATTTCACACGTCGTCATTAATATCATATTATTTTAGTCATTCATTATTTGTTATTTTGCTGTTCCTAATTTTCTTTCATTTAAATAGTAATTTATATTTTAAATTGTTTTAGAGTTGAATATTTATTAAAAGCTGTTTAATTATTCTTTTTGTGTATATTTTTTAAGTTGTGTTACATTATATGTTCCTATTATATCTCCTGTATCTATTTCATTGACTACATAAGCATTTTCCATTTTAATGGCTGTCACTTTATAGGGTCCCTTGTATAACAGAAAGAACTTTTTAATCTTTTTCTCTAACAAATCTGAGTGAAAATGTGTTTTTACTAATACAAGATCATTTACTTTATATGTTATTGGTTTTATTTTATTATCATGTCTTTGTTTCCTTTTGAGTGCCTTATTTTTTATTTTGTTTCTTACTAGAACAGTTTTATGTGCATGATCAAATTTGTGATTTCCTGGAAACTGGATTATCTTATTTATTATATTATCATACTTTTTTCCAAACATTATTTCAAATGGTATTTCTTCTGTTATATCATGAACAGAATGATTTAAACAATGCTCTATAAAGTCAATTAAGTTTGCCCAAGCTGTATGTTTTTCATTACAGTAAATACGTAGTATTTTTCCTATTTCCCTATTTACTCGTTCAGTAGGGTTAGACTGTGGATGATATACAGAGCTGTGTATGGTTTTAATGTTTTTGTTGTGTAGAGTATTGTACCAGAGTGTGCTTGTAAACTGTGTACCGTGGTCACTGAGAATTGATTCTATATCGCCTACTAATGGTATATATTCATTAATGATTTTATTTAATAGTGTCCTCGTGTTAGCTTTCTTTATTGGATATAGTTTAACAAATTTTGAAAATACATCTACTATGACAAAAATATATTTTACCCCCCTCTACTAGTGGGTAATTCTCCTACTAAATCTACTGAAATTAATTCTTTGACTTTATTAGGAATAATTGGCTTTAAACTTCCTATCTGTTTTTTATTAGATGGCTTTGCTTTCTGACATATGTCACAGCTTTGTAGTTGCTTCTTTATTGTTTTCTCCATCTTTGGAAAAATGCAATGTTCCTTTAGTATAGTAAAGATTTTATGCCCTCCTAAGTGTCCATATTTAAGATGAGTTTTCTCTATTAAATCTTTTAATAATGTTTCTGGTATACACACCCTATACTCACCCCCCGTTAATAAACCTCTCTGAAAAAGTATGTTATTATGAATTAAATAATTATTTTTTATTTTTATTTCCTGATTGTTTTCAAGTTTCTCTAGTATCCTGTCATAAAATATATCTTCATGTTGGTGTTTGTCTAGATCTTTAAATATATTTTTAAATACTTTATCTGGTACATCTACATTTAATTTATTTGTTAAAACTTTTAAGTTATATTTATCTTTATTCTCTTGATAATCATTGTTGTCTGTTCTAGAAAGTATGTCTGCTGGTATATTTTCTCTTCCTTTAACATATTGAATAGTCAAATTATATTCCTGTAACACTAGACTCCATCTTAGTAAACGGCCATGAGTCAATTTACAGCTTTTTAGAAATGACAAAGCTCTATGATCGGATCTAATTATTATTTCAAAATGGCCTATCAGGTAACTCCTAAACTTTTTACATGCAAACACTATTGCTAACAATTCCTTTTCTGTTACACTGTAAGATTTCTCTATCTCAAGCAAGGACCTACTTCCAAAATAAATTACCTCTTCGTCACCGTTGTCATTTAATTGATACAAGACAGCTGCTACACAAATGTCAGATGCATCTGTGTTTATGTAAAAAGGTTTCTCCCAATTAGGATGATGTAAAAGTACTGACTTTAAAAATGCATTTTTTATCTCATTGAAAGTCTCATTTTCTTTAGGGCCCCATTTCCATGCTTTCTTAGAACTAAGGATATGACTAAATTTACTAGTTAGATTAGCATAACCCTTTTGAAATTGTCTATAATAGTTACATAACCCCAAAAAACTTTGCAATTCTTTCAATCCCCTTGGAGTTCTAAAATTTCTTATTTTCTCCATTTTTTCTTCATCCATTCTTATTCCCTCTTCACTTAAAATGAATCCTAAGAATTTAACTTCCTTTTTTAGGAATTCTGATTTTTTAAGTTTAATGGTAACACCTCCTTCTCTCAGTTTTGTTAATACTCTATCTATGTGTTCTACATGTTGTTCAAAAGAGTCATTACTTGTGATTAATAAGTCATCTACATATTGAGTTAGGAATTCAGAAAATTCATTACCTAAAATTTTTTGTAGTGCCTTAGTAAATAGGGCAGTACTGACTTTGAGTCCAAATGGAACTCTTTTAAACTGATAATTCTTTCCTCCAAAAGTGAAAGCAACATATTTTCTTGATTCTGGATCAAGTTTCACTTGCCAAAATCCTTGTGATAAATCCAACACTGTAAAATACTTTGCTCCTATAAATTTTTGAAATATCTCTTCAGTTAGTTCGGTACTTTGTCTGTCTGCTATTAAGTATTGATTTAGTTTTCGGCTATCTAAACAAGCTCTTATTGTTAAGTCCTTTTTTATAACACATACCAAGGGATTTGAATACGGACTACTTGATGGTTCTATTACATCTAATTTTAACATCCTTTCTAGCTCTGCTTCAACTGCTTTTCTTTTACTAAAGGGTACCGGATATGGTTTTCCTATAAACGGTACTTCACATTTAACATTAAGTTTAGCTACATAGTTTTTAATACAACCAGGATTATCTGAGAATACTACTTTATTTTTTATTAGAATATTTTTTAACATTTCAATCTGTTCATTACTTTGAACTTTAGTTTCACTAATTATTTCTTGTATTTTTGTATTTATTTGTTTTTCAAAGTTGTTTTCATTGTTAATTACATCTGACATTTTCATTGGTTTTGCTTCATCTTGATTATTTATGTCTATTTTATTTATTATTATGTCCCTATTTGTTTCTATGTTAGTATGTAGTTGTTCATTTGGTGTTACGCTGTATGTTTTGTCAGGTTGTTGATTATTTACTATATTTATTAATCCATTAGTTATGTTATTTAATTCCTTTTCACTTTCATAACATGTAATATGTCCTACTTGTATTATTCTTAGTCCATTTACCATGTTTAATTTGTTTCTTGGTACAAATGGTACTACTAGTCTCTTGTCATCTATTTTAAGTTCTAAGCACTTTCTTTCAAAATCTATTTTAGCTAACTTTTCAATGAAACAGTCACACCCTAAAATGATTCCTGCTTGAATTTCTTTCACTACTAAACATGTTATTGGAACTATTTGATTATTTATCTCAAAGTCTATTTGTACTTGATATTTTATTTTCTTTGATCTAACTCCAGTTACTCCTATTATTTGTAAATTGCTAACTGGTAATTGAGGTATTTGATAGTCTACGTTATTTTTTATATCTTCATAAATATCCTGACTAATAATGGTCCCTTCTGATCCTGAATCTACTATACATCTGTATTCTTTATGACCTATTTTTACATTTATTTCTGGGAGGAAATGAGTTAACCCTTTAATAGGCATTTCATGAAAATTATTTTCATTTGTTAGTTCATTGTTTATATCCTCATGTAAAAATATTTCATTAGTATTTACTTTGATTTTATGTTCTTGATCTGATTTTATTTGTTTGAAAAAGTTATTTATTATTTCCTTCATAATGCAAAATCCTTTTTTATTTATATGAATCAAGTCAGGTTTTTTACGTCCCTTTGAGAAAATCTCCTTTTCAAACAAATCTAAGTTGCATCTATTTTTGAATTCTGTGTCCATGAATGCATTAGAAATATTTATTACCCTTATGTTTTTGTCATTGTTTAGGGAGGTTATAAAGTCATTAAATACATTTAGCTTATGAAAATGAAAGGCATCATTTTTAGCAAGTATTGGTATTGGTGGCAAAGTTAATAGAACTAATTCTTTTTTCCAACTAACTAACTCTTCTATCATGTTTTTATATTCATGAATAATATACTTGGTTGGAATTCTTTGTAAAAAAATCATTAGTCCCTATCATAATAATAAGCTTGTCATTTAGGTTATCCTTATTTAAATTAAACTCATTTTTTAATTCAGGAATGTTTTGGCCACTTACACACAATCCTACTCTTCTTTTATTTGATACAAATACTGGAGTTTTATTTAATATGTTTTGAGCAAATCTACTTAATTGACTATCACCTGCTAGCTCATGATTTAAATATATTGGTTTCTCCACTACCTGTTCTAAGTTACACTGGTATTGTTTACTTTCCTTCGGCCTATGTGTGTTTGTGCCTTGCTGTAGTTGTCATTCATTTCTAACATCTTCTCTGCTATTATTATAATTACTACTTTGTCCTCTATTTGAGCCTCTATAATTCCCTCTGAAACCACCCCGGTAACCCCCTCGTCTATCACTGTTATTCTCTCTATGTCTAAAACCCTCTCTGTTTTCTCTCACTTCACTATGATTATTATTAATTGCTACCTGCTTGTTATTATTTTCATATGATCTCCTAGGTTGCCTATTATTAAGTTCAAACTGATTTCTTCCTACATGGTTTAGTTGCTTCAAATAGGTCTCTAAGTCGTCTCCGTTTTGTATGTTACTGGCTGTTGCCACTGATGCACTAATCCCTATTGGTAGGTGTCGTGATATGAAACTAAGAAACGTGGTCATGTTCAGCTTGTGATCTAGAAAACATGATATGTTGTAGTATTCCATGATGTAATTTACCATGTCATCCCTGTTAGCATCATAGGTACCACCCCCCATTAGTTTGTTTTCAAATTCTTTCTGTTTGTCTATTCCCCAATATTTATTTCTAAATTCGCTTTCGAATTCAAGAAAGTTGTTCCACTTGTCAAGTCTATTTCTAATCCATATACTAGCCTCCCCTTTCAAGTGTTTCATAAGAAATAGAATTTGACAATCCCATTGGTCCTCTGATAGATCTACAAACTTCCTAGCAAATTTAATAAATGTCATTGGGTGACATTTGTTTGAGTCTGGATAAAAATCTACTAAATACAACTCCGCACTAGTGCTAGAGATAGTTTTATTGTTTGTAGTGTTCTGTGTAGTTTTGTTTTTATTGTCATCAACAATGACAACTTTATCTGTTGTTCTGTCTACTGTGTTAGTATAGTTTGTACTACTACTAGGCCTCACTACAAATGTTTCTCTATTTGTTAACATTGTCTCTGTTTTATCATTGACTATTTTTATTTTTTCATTTATGTATTCCTTAACATCATTTATTTTGCACTCAAAATTATTGCTATAAAGCGTTAGTGTTTTCTCTACTTTTTCATCTATCCTAGTGTGTAGATGTCCTATCTGTTCTTCTACCCTGTCATTCATTCTACCTATTTGGTTATCTACCTCACTAATTACATTTGTAATTTTAACGTTTAACTCTATGCATTTATCTAGCAATGTTTGGTTTATCTCACTCAGTTTATTTTCAACTTCATTTATTTTTATGGTCTGTTCTTTATTTTTATTATTTACTTCTTCCCTGATGTGGCTTTCTTTTACTTTAATTTCTTCATTAAAGTCTATTTTTATTTGTTCTACCTGTCTATCAAGTTTATCTTCAAGTTGATTTATTCTATCATTGACATCTTTCCTAACCTCCTCTAGTTTCACATTATTTTTTCTATTCATCTCTACCATATCATTATTGATCTTGTCAAATTTAGTATTCATACTTTCATTTAAACTATTTAGTTTAGTTTCTAAGTTATCATGTTTATTGTTTATTTCATTTAGTTTAGTTTCAAAATTATTTTGTTTAGTGTTCATATCTACTATGTTTACATTTATGTCATTGAGTTTAGTCTCAAAATTATTTTGTTTAGTATTCATATCTACTATGTTTACATTTATTTTCACTAGCATGTCCATTATACTGGACAGTGTGTCTTCTTTATTTAAATCTGGCCTAACTTCATCAGATTTATCTTTATTTTTATTTAAGTTAGATTCCCTAACTATGCTCAAAGACACATCGGAGTCATCAGAGTCCACCTGCGTGTCCTCCACAATGTTTATATTTGCCATTGTTATGCAAATTTTAATAAAATACAAAATATGATTTTATATAATTCTTTCTTTTAAATTTTGAGTTTAAATCAGATAGGCCTATATTAAAATATTTTTAATTCATTATTCTTATCATATCGCCTAGCCTATAACACTTTTCACTTATTCAACTTTAAATATTTTTTGAAAAGATTAAAATTTACTACTTATACTACGTCGTCTCACGTTGTGCGCGCCATTCTGTAACGTATTGCCTTTAAGAGGTCGTTACATTAATTACTTTACTTAATTTATTCAATTAAATTATTTAATAAATTATTTTTTCTTTGAATTCTTTTTATGAAATTTCTTTTTTCTCAGGGTCTAAAACGGGTAAATCGGTGAGATGACGTAATATAATGAAACAAATGTTACTTTACAAAATTTAATTTATTTTACATTATTCAAAATCATTACGTTACTCTATTAGTATTTGCAATACAATAAAATAAGATTGAAAATTGTATTATCTAAAACTAGATAATTTCTTTTAAGTTAAATAAATCATTTAAGTTTGATTTACAAAATCATTATTAACTTTTCTTTTAATCAATAATTTATTCTAACAACTTATCTGAGTTATATCACTATGGATGATGATGGGATCCATCTCATGTCCTATCGTTTACTCAACGGAACGGAAATTTAATATAATATAAACTTTAATTCATAGCAACAACTTTTAGTTAGCACATTTAAAACGCACAAGTGTTTCAACACATTCTCCCGGAAACGTAGCCCGGTGCCGGTGGTGTCAGTGGAGGACGATCCTCGTCGATCTCCAAGTATTTTTCAAATGGGGTGAGGAACACACCTCAACCGTTGACTTCGGATTCCCGCCTTTCTTCCTTTGGGTACGCGACTATGACCCTTCTGGGTATATCACGATGTAGCTGTTTTGACAGCTGCTGCGGCCTACGGGCAAATTTGGAATCATATGTCCCGTTCTGATTGGTTCGTTTCAGAACTCGTCATCTGAGTTATTTTACTGCGCATCAGTCACTTGTGACATGGTGGGGTTAAATGGAAAATACCCAACCGACATGTCGATGCTTGTCTCACGCTGCTACGTCATAACTTTGCTGACTGTTTAGTCTCAGACGTTCCCACATGTTTTGATAATTCTTGGAATGAGCCCACCCATCCTGTTTCGAACAAAGAGTTTTGTTTACTGTGATTTATTGCTGGGGCCTCATCTGTCCCACGGTTATTTTCCACACGACAATTTTCTAATATGATTTGAAACTTCTCCATCTATTTTAATTAAATATATTCCTTTTATTCTATATAATAATTTATTATTTATCTAAATTAATTAATTTGCCTATCAATTTGGTGGACCTGTTACAAGGAGAGACATGATTTTTATATCTTTTGCTAAAATTTACAGTCTGACCTATGTAAAACATATTACAATCATTACAGTTAATCCTATATATTCCTGAATTATTAAATTTATCTTCACTTTCAATATTCGGGTGTAAAATGTTGGACATAGTATTACAAGTCTTAAAAGCTACTGATAAATTGAATTTCTTAAATCTTTTACCAACTCTTTGTGTAAACAGCCCATTGTAATGGATGGATACATACTTCTTTTGTTCTTTATCGGATTTTTCTTTTTTAAGTGTTGTTCGTCTATCGTCTCGAATTTTGTTTTCTATTTTCTTTTTTATTCTACTTCCAATTTCATCAATCATTGATGCTTTGTATCCATTTGCAATAGCTATTGATTTTATTAAATTTATTTCCTGTTTTCTATCTGCAACACTTAATGGTATTGAATACGCCCTATATAACATACTTCTGAAGCTAGCTGTTTTGTGAGACGGGGGATGGACAGAACTGTTATTTATGGTACAATTGGTTTGAGTAGGTTTCCTGAAAATTCTATATGAAAGTTTGTTATGATCACGAATTATTTTTAGATCCAAAAAGTTAATTTCATTCATAGATTCAAATTCACTGGTAAAACTAAGCTTCTGGTGGTGACAATTAAGTATATTTAACATATTATCTAAGTCATTACATGATTTCTCGTTAAACAAAACCAGAATATCATCGACATAACGGGTGTAAAATATGATATCATGTTCCTTTTTTAATTTATCTAAAATGGAGTCTTCATGATACTGTAAATAAACTTCTGATAAAATGGCTGACAGTGGACTACCCATAGCTAAACCATCGTTTTGTAAGTAAAATTTGTTATTGAAACGGAAGTAATTTTGTTTCAAGATAGTTTTGAGCAACTTTACAATTTGATTTACATACATTTTTTCATATTGTTGTTCTACAAGTTTTTCCTTAACTAAGTTAATCACTTCATCAACTGGAATATTTGTGTATAGATTACATATGTCAAATGAGGCTAACCTAGTCTTATTACACAATTTTACATGACTGACCTTATCAACAAAATCAATACTGTTCTTAACGGTATATTTATTTTCAAGGTTCAAAGCAGCAGTCAAAATATTGGACAATATCTTTGATACGTTGTAAGTAGGCACAGATTTGAAATTTACCAGGGGCCTAATAGGTACATTAGGTTTGTGAATTTTCGGAATACCATTCATTGTGGGTGCCTTAGGATTATTCATAAAAGCTCTAAAACGAACATTATCAGTAATAACTTTTGTACAAGATTTTACAACTTTTATTAATTTCATCCTGATATTTATTTGTAGGATCACCTTTTAGTTCTTGAAATTTATTTTCCTTGATAAAATCTTCAGTTTTAGTAATATAATCTTCTTTTTTCAGAATTACAATTGCGTTGCTCTTATCCGCTTTAACTGCGACTAGATCTTCATTCTGTAATTTCTGTTTTACATCTAAACAATCTTTATAATCTAAAACCTGTTTCAAATTATTATTTTGGACCTGCATTGTTTTACATATTTTACTTACATCATATCTAATTTCGTTTCTGTTACAATCTTTCAACTGAGATACATTACATTCAATGTCTGTGGCTAAAATATCGGCTTGTTTGTTTTGATTTTTTATGAAATTATGTTTGGGTCCATAACACAATACATCATTTTCAGATTTGCTAAATTCAACATTACTTATATTAATTACCCTTTTATGAAAAACGCGACTTTCATCATTAACTAAATGGCTAGTTAGATTGTCATTAGTACTTACATTCCTTAATCTTTGCAATTTCTTATTAAGTTTATTATATTTCGATTCCATTATACGTGAAATTTCCTCATCAAGACTATCGTTCAGCAAATACCAAGCCCTACTACCATATTCTTTAAGAGTTACGACATTCGTATGCAATTTGTTAAAAACAACAAAACAACAAGCTTTGACATTTAAGACAAAAAACGAATTGACATTTAAGAGTTACGACATTCGTATGCAATTTGTTAAATGTCAATTCGTCTTTTTTGCGATATAAATCTTTAATTGAGTTATTTACAAACAGTTTTTCAGCTTGTTGTTTTGTTTTCCTACCAACCACAGTATTACATTTAATTTTCACATTAACATATTTAGGTATTAAACCATGCTGCAAGCATTGCTTATTAAAATAAATATCGGCAAGAGTAGTGTGAACTTTGATTCTAACATTCCTGTAAACACAATGTTGTGTTGGCTTCCCATATCAAAGAATCTAAAAATGTATAAAATATAATTCATGTTACATATATCAAAAGGACTTACTAAAATATCATTTTATAACAGAAAACAAAGAACAGATATTTACATTTCAGAATATAATTTATATAATAAAAGGGTTTGCCATCATGATACAGTACCTGGTTCTTGGTGTTTATTTTTAACATATTGGTCGATAATAAATCAGTCACGTTGTACATGAATGGTTTTTTAAACATGATTGAAATTAATGAATTTTAATTTCAATATGAAAATGCACTGCAGTAATCTGCTAGGACTAGCAATCCTACAGGGATTTGGTTCGCAATCAATCAAATCAAATCTAAAGTCACTGGTTCAAATCAATATGTATGTGTCATATATTTACATAAATATATATATATCTTATACTTGCCAGTAATCAGTCACGGTCTGACAAAATACTTACAAACTGGCCTTCCCTTAAAATTAAATGAAATGTAATATTGTGCATTAAAATGTACTACAATTTACACGTACAGTTATCAAAGTTTATCCACTAATTTTACAAGAAAAGTTCATTACTTGATAAATAACAGCAATATACTTTTTGAAAAGAACATCTTATGTCGGTACTACTTGCACAGTGCTGTAACCCAGCTACTTGGGGACAGAGAGTTGTGGAGATTGTAGGCGATAGGTTCTATACTTGGTTACTTGATACTGACAATGAGTCCAGTCATTGGTTACCATCAACGTGGATACTAATAGAAGTCTGGGGTGTCCATGTTCGGTTGTAGTCAGGGGTCGGATATCAAGTAGGTAAGAGAACTAAGCAGCACTATGTGGTTCAAATCCCACATAAAGCTGTGGATCCCTTTGATGCCCTGGCTATTGGGCTGTTAATAAATGGCTCCTTCTAAGGAAGTCGACCTTAGTTGAATAATAACTACACTCGTTCATCTACACTCTTAACAATCATTCACTTCCCATATTCTCTATGTCGGTGTTGTAAGAATTTGTATACATTTCATCCTCGTAGTCATTTGATATATTTTAAAAGTTCACTTAATTTAATTATGATAATGATTAGAATTATTTAAAATACATATAGCTACTTATAGTAAATTTGAGATTAGGAAAGAACTAAAACTGTATGCAAGTCTGCTCATTGAGTTAACAGAAGTGACTCATATAAAAAAATTGTTTTATTCATATTTTGAGATTATTAACTTCCAATATTATATTAGTTAAAAATATTTCCACAAAGGTTTGATCGTTGTGATCCATAATCTGTTTGGGTAGAAACTTGTTTCCTGGTAATTACAGAAATAATAATAGTTTGTAACTACAATTATATTTACAAAAGCATGAAGCCCCTCTGACAGATGTAAGGATGTGGATTGTTGTACTGTTGTAGTAATTCTGTAACTATGAATATTTAAAAGGCTGAGCTGATTATCAATCCGGGACTTATCTAGGTTAGTCTGGTACGTTCTAACAGCAGATGAAATAACTGTTGAGTAATAAATTTACATTAAATATTTAAATCTTAATTTCTATTCATCATCAGTACACTCATAGTTGATTTTTTAAGGTGTCTATTTTTCTGACTGCCAAACCATTGCTGGAATGTTGTAGACAGACAATCTTACCGTCAGCGGGCTAAAACACGCTGTTCTATTTCAACTTTACGGCTTGTTTTTATTATTACGAGTTATAGTGAACACTGTATGAATATTAATGGTCCAATCTAGTGGACCATAAGTTAAGTTAATGTTTTAAATTAATCAAGAAAAAATTTTAAATGTCACATATTTAACTGGGGAACATTTTTTTAAATGCTCAATATTTTACAAAAACCAATTTAAAGCCTTCTAGAACAGTTCTTCACCTATAAAGTTGCACTTCAGGTGTTGCAAAACAATCATTATTACGGACAGAATCCTTGAAATAGTAACCAATGTTTTTGTCGTTTTTTGTGGAGTGAAAATGGCACCTTTAATACTGCACCCTTGGGGGTAAGAGACAGGCAGGCAAGACAACTTTTCAGCTAATTTCAGTCAACTGTTTGATTTGGTGCCTAACTAAGATCTGATGAGAGGTAATATTGTTGAAACAGTTCTCTCATGTCATGAACATTTAGATCAAGTAAACAGACATCTTATTTTCCAGGAATGTTCTAGTTTTAAAAACTAAAAAAGTTCTTAGATACAGTACATAAATTATGTTAGTCTATTTATATAAATAGATAATCTTGTTATTAAAAATATCATATAATGTATTATCTAGTCCAGTAACTTATTTACTATAAATATACCCCTATTCGTAAAGGATACTAGGTTTCTTTAACCCTTAAACTTTGACGCTAGACAACTACCTTTTTACATGCTTGTACATGATTTTAATATGAATTTTTATTATATTCATTTTCAAAAGTGCAAAAATCAAAATTGCATAGTATCACAAATATGAGGGAAAATCATCAATAAAATTCAGTCTAAATCAGTCATAAATATGTATATATATATATATATATATATATATATATATATATATATATATCAGTCATAAATGTACCAGTGTTTTTAACAAAATGCAGTTGAAATAATTTGACTTCTTGCGACAAAGTGTTCTAATTAATTGAATTATAAAGTCTAGTCACACTGCACTAGTTGTTGAAATCATCATTGGCAAAAATTCAGATAGGTAGAAAAATAAAATGAGTTAATATGTTCTTCTACTCATCAAGAGAGATGGCAGTTTACAGGTATCAGTTTACTAGAGAGAACTGGAACTATACTTGAGAGGTATCTTGCCTCATCTCCTGGGAGATTAAGGAAGAAAAAAATCATCGCTACAAACTATTATCTCTAAGAAAAGTATTTCTTAAATCTCATTAATTATTGCTTCTTTACTACCACGTTTAAAAAACTAAGAGAACATTTAGCCAGGTAGTATAACAACATGTTTCGCTCCAATAATATTTAACAATGTTGCCAACAATATCAGTTAGTTGTAGAATGATGTTTACTTCAAGCAACTTCCTTTCAATACATTTTCAAAATAATGGATTGTTTTCTGAAAAAAAAATGTCTCTATTCAAAGTTACTGAGAGGAAGTGTGCGTGTATTGCTTGGGTCAAACATTGTTCATGAGAGAATTCATACTTTTTCAAATTGTGATATAATTATATTCTTAAATTTAGTTATGGTTTTATATATATTTCTCTGCTGAAGGTCCTTAAAAAAGTTAAAGCCAAGAAAAAGCCAGGAGATAAGACTGAGTTCCTTAAAACAGCCACACATATTTATTGTGCACATTAGTATGTGGAGACTATTTTTCCTTATGCATAAATTGTTGAAGAAAGCAATAATGTTAAAAAATAATACTATCAATAAATCCCATAACCAGATAGTTTTATTCAAATTATTGTAATTTGAATCAATTTTTAAAAGTAAACAGTCTTAATCAAAATTTCTTAATTTTATTTCCAAATTAAAAACTTACAATTATAAACAATAATTTCAATTTCCATTCAACTGTAATTGAAAAATGTTTTATTTTACTGCGAACATTTTATTTATTTTAGTCTGTCAAAAAAGTTGCTCTTTTTAAAGTTCTCTGAAGTCAAAGCGTCAGTTTTAATAGGAATGTCTGCAAAAAGTCAGTTAACGTAACTTGACAAGTGGACAAAGCGATTCTGTTGGCTATTTACTTTGGACTTGTAATTTCACGTTAAAGACAGAAAAAGTTTGGTGCAAATAGTTATAGAGGCAAATTTACTCACTTTGTTCAGTACAATATTGATCTATTATAATTAAGAATTTAATTTTAATGCAGAAAGTTTCTTCTGATGTTTCTTGTTTATATTACTATCATAAAAAAACTTAATAACTGTTAGTCTTTTCTTCTTAAAGTTGCAATTTAGGAGACTGATAACAATCGTAAAGAAAGTTAATACTATTTAAACGTTAATATACTACAGTAAAACCTCACTAACCGAACTCTTAGTGACCCAGAGCTATCCAGAACATTACATTTTAATGGTTTATAGTAAATGAACATATTGTAGACTTGAGTTGCTTCATACATTTACTACTTACATGAATATAGTTGTTGTATCTGCAAAGAAATCTTCAATATCCAACAATTACAGTACAGTTAAAAATGTTGAAAAAAATATTTAAGTGAAGGCACCTGACTGCTTCCTCAAGGAGTTAGAGGAGTAATGTCCATTGCAGACGATCCTTATTGCAAATAACGCAATATCTCTTCGGTGTATTTGAGGCATAAACTAAAGCCCTGTTTTCCTTCAAGTCCATATGCTTATGCACAGTTTAGCTAAAGCCAGCAAGACTTGCGCCCTGTCTGCCATTAACTGTCGAGTTAGTGAGGTGTTATTGTATTTAAGACAAAATTATTCTATAAGTTGTGATCATTAGTTTATATCTATTAAAGTACAATATAGATATACAACATACAATAAAAAACTGTTTATCATATCAGGTGTTCTAGGCATCCAGCTAATACCTAAAAATCCATAATATTATGAAATCAGTTTCAATATGTAGGCTTCAGAAAAAAAGGTTATTTTAAAATATTGTTCATCTTTTTCGAAATATTTTAATTTTTACTGGTTGTTTAACATAATAGTACAATAACTTAAACGTCAGCGTTCATGTGTTATTAAGATATTCAATTTTGATGATCAAAATTAAATTATACATTTTTAAAAGCCGGAGGAATAATAGAATATTTTTTCAAAACAAGACATGGTTAATGTTATGTACTTTAATATTACGTGGTTCGTATTCCACGTAAAGCTGTAGGTCCCTTAGTTGCCCTGGCTATTGAGCTAATAATAAATAGCTCTTTTGGAGCAATAGTCGACCTTAGTTAATAACAATGACTACACTTATCATTTACACTCATCACACTCATTCGCCCCTTATATTAGCCCATACATTGACGATCAGCGTCTTAATTATGAAAATTTTTCTGATGGCTTTTATGATAAAACAGTTAATGCATAAATCTGTAATAAAATTAATGAAAAACTACCCATTAAGTATTTTTTCCCATTTAGACTATCACAAAATCTATCATATGTTAAGCAGTAACCATAAATATACTTTTGAGTTCTGAATTTGTGTTTGATGAATATCCCTTAATAAATATGTGGTTTGTAAAATGAAATTCTGTCTGATCAAAATGTCTACAAACCTACTTTACTAATTCTGAATTTGTAACATATTAATATAACTTAGCATAATTTATAATCATAAATTCGTATTTAATTTAATATTCATGTAAGCTGTGATGATACCATTTTATGTTGGGATTGTTATCTCTGAATACATTTTTTGTGTGTGTGTGTTCCTGAGAAGTTATTGTTTTGTTTTGCTTTCAGGTAAGGAGAAACTATCAACTCATTTGTCTTCTATGAGTATTTGGTGAGCAAAAACTATTTTTACTACTTTCTATGTGAGATATGTATTTTACTTAACAACCTTACATTAACTATAATTTTTTACCAAATTTCAAGTTTTGAACCGATCATTCGGGTCAGAAAGAGAAAAACAAACTGATTCAGGAATACAAAAACAGCACAGACCAGAATTATAAAAACATCACAGGACATTTTAAAACAATGAAACGTGTACAATATTGTCATGTGTGCCAGCTTTGAGCTTTGAAGTGAACCCTTTGCAGTTGAATTGCTAGTTGTCTAAGGACCTGGCATAAAAAAATAGAACTACCAACTATAGCATTGATAGTTCTAGGTTTTTAATAGTATCAAAGTGTGTAGATCGTGAAATCGGTCGCTCCGTATGTTTGCTCCTCAAAAATGGGTTTGTTGAATGAAACTCACTAACCATGTTCATTTAAAATAATATTTCTATTATTGCAGACGACTTAACTAACTTTATTTATAAATTATTGCATTTTATTTCCTTTAAAATAGTAAAAATGTATTAGCAAAGTAACTGAAACACTGCAATGTACATATTATTTTATTTGATGAGGGAGACGAAGGTAGTTGGACATTTGCCATCATTACGTGAAAATTAACAATCACGACGTTTCGATTCGGTAAAACCCAAACCTTTTTCAAGTGCTAAAAACTACATTACATCTACACAACCATGTTATAAAACTACGTTCTTAAACTAATAAACTTATCTACTTTAATAATTATCTACATTTTAACCTAGATCCTAGAATGGGGTACAACAAAATTAACTTCTACTAAATATAAAAAAATATTAACAGGGTTAAATTAATATAACCAATTAGGCGCTGTCAAGGTCACGATATCAACGAAAAATGTCAAAACACAATTAAAATTAATATTCAAATCAGACTGAAATAAGATTACATTAACTAATCATAAATATATGTTACCTGAAAAACACTATTAATTTAAAATAACATTCAACATGCACAAAAAATGATATATATGACTCGGAAGGACTGAGACTACTATTACAATTACATTTTAACCTGAAAAGACAACAATTATTAGGAATAAAACAATACAATAATCAAATATTACAAAAATGATGAAGTCTTACGACCCGCTTATTGAACTTGAGATAATTATTTTATTCCTAATTCTGAAAATAATTAAAACCTCAGTGATTCACAGCACTTGTTCCTACAAAGTTTTGGATGGATTGAAATTTTATAACAATTAAATCGTTTCTACTTAATTTTGCTTTTAGGAACGTTAACAAAAAATAATATGTTACATTTTATTTGTGAAGTTGTTTAATAGTTAAAGATTATATATATTTGTTTATATATATATATATAAAAAGAACAACACTTAGCAATCTTTTCTTAATGTTTTTAATGTTCAATATCGATTTCTGTCTCGAAAGACCATCATCAGTTGAAAACAGAATACAAATAGGGTTATAAATATATTTAACTTTAGAATAATTAATTTAACAGCTGACACTATAAAAATTTAAATAAAAATGTAGATGGATAAGTTGTAGATTTTGTTAAATTTTATAATTTTGCATCTTCATGATAGAATCAAACATAATATTTGAGTGAAATTTTATTTGATCGTTGAGTAATAATGATGGGTTTTCTTATGTGTTGTTGTATATGTAAAATTTTTCAATAGCATCTAGTTTTTTACTTTTAGGGGCAAAATGGATAATGTCTAAATTTTCTTCAATTGATGAAATATTATGGTTTTCTTGTATTAAATGTTCAGCAAATGTTGATAAATTTTGATGTTTGTTTTTTGGTATATGTTCCTTGAATCTTCTATTAAAACTTCTTCCTGTTTGGCCAATGTAATATTTAGGACAAGTTGAACATTTAATTTTATAAATTCCAAAATTATTGTATTTGTTTTTATTATTTTTAGTAGTAAATAAAATCTAAAAGTAAAAAACTAGATGCTATTGAAAAATTTTACATATACAAAAACACAAAAGAAAACCCATCATTATTACTCAACGATCAAATAAAATTTCACTCAAATATTATGTTTGATTCTATCATGAAGATGCAAAATTATAAAATTTAACAAAATCTACAACTTATCCATCTACATTTTTATTTAAATTTTTATAGTGTCAGCTGTTAAATTAATTATTCTAAAGTTAAATATATTTATAACCCTATTTGTATTCTGTTTTCAACTGATGATGGTCTTTCGTGACAGAAATCGATATTGAACATTAAAAACATCAAGAAAAGATTGCTAAGTGTTGTTCTTTTTATATATATAAATATATTAAGCAATCTAATAGCTAAAAATGTCAAACAATATATTTGTTCATGTAATTTATTAGTGTTTTTTATAAATCAGTCGAACTGATTTATAAAAAAAATAGAAAAGCATAAAGCTACAGATTTCTGCTCGTCTGTAAAAGCTGCCGTTTATTTACGTCACCAATTACTGTTTGAGGATAAAATAAATCTTGGGAAGCTTTGCCCTTTTGTTTTTACAGCCAATTACTTCCGTTGTTATTTTGTGACAGTGATTCGTGAAGTTATTAATTTTTAAATTTGATCTTGTAGTTAACACATTAATGTAATAAATTCAATTTCTATGAAGAACTAACAACTTCTATTTGGGTTTACTACTGTAAATATAAACTAAATTGAAATCTTTTTATTGATATTATACAGTTGTCAATATTAGGTGAGTGTTCATTGTAGTTGACATGGTTGACTTTGCCCATAGTTGTGAATTAATTAACAACAAGGTCCACCAGTTGTGCCAACACATATTCGTTTGGCTGTGCTGAGACAAACTGGGCTCGATTATTTTATTATTTATTGAACTAGACTTTACATGTTTACTACAAGTTAATACTTCATCCGTTATTTTGTAGTCTATTTAACATCATATAGTTGATGCCAAACTTGAATATAAATCTTGAAATAAAGGCTGAAGGAGGTTAGCTAAGCCTTGAAACATTATTTCAATGATGAAAATTTATAATTACTGATTATTTTGTAATTTAGGCAGTAAATCAGGATAAATTCAGGAAAATAAACAGTGGTCATTTTACATAATTTAAAAATTATGCCATTCTCTTAAGATATATTTATTTTGATATTATGCCTCATTTAAGACGCCTTAAAATTGTGATATGCCTGGGCTGCATATTTTAGATTAAACAATCATATTTGCAACATTTTGGTAATAATATTGTATAGAATCATTAATGAAAGTTAAGTAAATTTTAAAATATAACTTATAGAAAGCTGCTAGCAAACATTTTTCACTTAATACGTTGACTCCAGAAACAAACATACTGTTGAAGGCGATGCATTTGCTGTAGAAGTGCGCCTATGCTGCTATCTAACGGTGATTGGTTTCAAATAATGGCTTCAAACTATTATCTTAACTGTTAGTCACTTCAACGTGTGCTGGAGAGAGATAGAAAGAGGGAAGCGCTACCTGTGACAATTTAACATGAACTAAGATTATTGAAAATTAGTAAATATCGGAAATTCAATTCAGTATAATTTGTCTTACACTTAATGAACACTTCTTTACTTTTGGGGTTGTTAATAATCTAGTTTTGGTTTAATTTCATTTAGGAACTATATTAAGGTATGCTTGAAACTAATTGATATTTTGTAAAGGACATAGAACAGTTTTTTGTTGATGGTGTTTGAGAACTTTTATAGTTTGATATTCAATTGTGTATTTTAGATGTTGAACTTGTAACGTACATCTCAAAAATAATAAAATACAGCAAAGAAGAATTATAATCTACTAAAATTGTTGCTAAATGAGATTTAACATACATAAACTGTTAGCCTGTGTCATAGTAAAGTCCCTTTGTATACGAGCCACTCAAACTTTTTTCAATGTCTTAAGAGGCTAACGTTGTCTTTTGTCTTAAGAACTTCGTGAGATCAAGATTACAAAGCAAACAGAAGCAAACCTAACAGGGGTTTCACACTTTCATATTTATAATTGAGAAATATTAAAATTCTCTATTTACATTTGTGTTAAGTTTGTGCACTTAAAAGTTTCAAGTGATTATTTCATCTATTTCTAGTTTGTTGTATCTATAAAATTAATAATTAAAAATAATAACAAAATTAACAATAAAAAATATAAATGATATGTGTTCATTATCAGCTGCTCTTTTGTTCTAATAGAT
The DNA here is from genome assembly GCA_035578905.1 of Stictocephala bisonia. Lineage (NCBI taxonomy): Eukaryota > Metazoa > Arthropoda > Insecta > Hemiptera > Membracidae > Stictocephala > Stictocephala bisonia. The sequence continues at coordinate 3,048,580 of JAQJVL010000039.1, forward strand.
ATTTTTCAGATCTTTTATTATCTGTCCATTAACATAGCAGATAATCTATTGGACCCACTTAGACCAAGTATCAGTTACTGTCCTTGAAGTTAATGTCAAGGAGCTCCCTAGACTGTTTTTTTAGTATTTTATTAGCTGATCTAAAACTGTAGGTTGCTATAATAATTCATTCATTTATCTTTTTTCAATTTCAAAGCCATGCATATCTTCACAAATGAAGGCAACATATATACAATAGTGTGGTACACAATAATAATAATAATAATAATAAATCGTTTATTTCCGCTATTATGTACAATGTGAACAAACCAATATGTTCTTGGAAAAAGTAAATAACTACCAACATCCAGTAACTGGTAGTTAAAATACAAATAATAGATAAAATAAAGTCACTTTTAGATGAGTCTTCTTATAAATCCACTTCACTGAAGCGTCCACTGTGAAGCGTGTGTAAAATAATACAAAAGTAACCTACTTAAATAAGCTATTAAAAGTATATATACATTATAAGTTTTATTGCAAAGTCAATTAACAAACTATAGATATAAGTCTGCTGATATCTGTAATATCAATTAACCACTTTTTTAGCATTTTTGAAAATAAATTAAACCTGTTTATTTGTTTAATTTCTTGTGGTAACAAGTTGAAACACTTTGGGCCTAAAAACAAAAATGTTTTAGAGAAAAATACTTTATTGACCCGAGGGCTGATAAAATGTTGTTGTGTTCTACTTCTTGTTTGATAGAATAAATTGACTGTACCAGTGTTACCACTCATCTTGTAAAATGTTTGAAGAACTTTGAAAATAAACAGATTTTTTACTGGTAATATTTTAAGTTGCTTAAATAGTTGTTCAGTGTGATCTTTTGGTTTTCTAAATAAAATTATACGAATAAAATACTTTTGTGTAACAAAAATCTTATTTAATAAATAATCATGAGTTCCGCCCCAAAACTCGATTTCGTATCGCAAACGAGAATCTACAAGTGCAAAATATAACGTCCCTAAAAAGGAAGCATCACATATATTCCTCAGAAAATAAAATGTTCTAATATATTTTCTTAACTCTGCATGAAGTTTACTTATATGTACTTTCCAACTCACTTTACTATCCAGCCAAATCCCCAAATATTTTACTTCGCCTACTTGCTCAATTTTTTCACAATTACAGTGGTTACGTCTAAGCATGAAAATGAATGATATTTATAATTGTAGTCAAAAGAAAAGCCAAATAAATCAAAATTTAGAATTTTAGTCTTAGAAACATTAACGGTCATTGCATTACTGTTATACCATGTCCTCAACAAAAATAAATCATGTGCAATGGAGGTTTTAATTTCTTCCCAACTATCAAATTAAATAGTTTAATAGTTATATATAATAATCTAGTATATAACTATTAATACAGCTTTGGGCAAGCTACACTCATAAGTACAACTCAACTACATCAATGTTTATTAAGGTTCATTGCAGAACTTATAATTGTATGTTAGGTTATAATATGAGTAAATGTACTAATCCACTCTAGTATACTTCACGAGTCCTTATGCACACCTATTGTACATCATAACAGGTACACCCACCCATCCATTGTACATCATAACAGGTACACCCACCCACCTATTGTACATCATAACAGGTACATCCACCCACCTATTGTACATCATAACAGGTACACCCACCCACCCATTGTACATCATAACAGGTACCTGCACCTACTCATTGTACATCATAACAGGTATTCCCAACCTTCTATTGTACATCATAACAGGTACCTGCACCTACTCATTGTACATCATAACAGGTACACCCACCCACCTATTGTACATCATAACAGGTACATCCACCCACCTATTGTACATCATAACAGGTACACCCACCCACCCATTGTACATCATAACAGGTACCTGCACCTACTCATTGTACATCATAACAGGTACACCCAACCACCTATTGTACATCATAACAGGTACACCCACCCACCTATTGTACATCATAACAGGTACCCGCACCTACTCATTGTACATCATAACAGGTACACCCACCCACCCATTGTACATCATAACAGGTACCTGCACCTACTCATTGTACATCATAACAGGTACACCCACCCACCTATTGTACATCATAACAGGTACACCCACCCACCCATTGTACATCATAACAGGTACACCCACCCACCTATTGTACATCATAACAGGTACATCCACCCACCTATTGTACATCATAACAGGTACACCCACCCACCCATTGTACATCATAACAGGTACCTGCACCTACTCATTGTACATCATAACAGGTACACCCAACCACCTATTGTACATCATAACAGGTACACCCACCCACCTATTGTACATCATAACAGGTACCCGCACCTACTCATTGTACATCATAACAGGTACACCCACCCACCCATTGTACATCATAACAGGTACCTGCACCTACTCATTGTACATCATAACAGGTATTCCCAACCACCTATTGTACATCATAACAGGTACACCCACCCACCCATTGTATATATTAACAGGTACCCGCACCTACTCATTGTACATCATAACAGGTACACCCACCCACCCATTGTACATCATAACAGGTACCTGCACCTACTCATTGTACATCATAAAAGGTACACCCACCCACCCATTGTACATCATAACTGGTACATACACCTACTCATTGTACATCATAAAAGGTACACCCACCCACCCATTGTACATCACACAGGTACCTGCACCTACTCATTGTACATCATAACAGGTACCTGCACCTACTCATTGTACATCATAACAGGTACACCCACCCACCCATTGTACATCATAACAGGTACCTGCACCTACTCATTGTTCATCAAAACAGGTACACCCACCCACCCATTGTACATCATAACAGGTACCTGCACCTACTCATTGAACATCATAACAGGTACACCCACCCACCCATTGTACATCGTAACAGGTACCTGCACCTACTCATTGTACATCATAACAGGTACACCCACCAACCTATTGTACATCATAACAGGTACCCGCACCTACTCATTGTACATCAAAACAGGTACACCCACCCACCCATTGTACATCATAACAGGTATCTGCACCTACTCATTGTACATCATAACAGGTATTCCCAACCACCTATTGTACATGATAACAGGTACACCCACCCACCCATTGTACATCATAACAGGTACCTGCACCTACTCATTGTACATCATAACAGGTATTCCCAACCTTCTATTGTACATCATAACAGGTACACCCACCCACCCATTGTACATCATAACAGGTGCACCCACCCACCCATTGTACATCATAACAGTACCCGCATATACTCATTGTACATCATAACAGGTACCCGCACATACTCATTGTACATCATAACAGGTACCCCCACATACTCATTGTACATTATAACAGGTACCTGCACCTACTCATTGTACATCATAACAGGTACCCCCACCTACCTATTGTACGTCATAAGAGGTACCCCCACCTACCTATTGTACGTCATAACAGGTACCCACCTACCCATTGTAAATTATAACAGGCACGTGATCATTATACATCATAACAAGTACTGCCACCCAAACATGTAATAACTAAGATTATTCTCCTACAGTTTATGGAATTTCTTGAAAATTATTCATGGCAGCAATTACAAATAGATATACTTCTCTGTTATAAAAAATTTCTAACCGTATATCTAAACAAGCAATCAGTGAAAATTATATTTACAGTATATTATTTGCTCATAGATAGTTATTTTTTATCAAAATCCTTTTCCTCTTTTAATGAAAGTTCTGTGACACATTTGAACTTAATTAACAAGATCAAAGGAGTAGAGCTATAAGGCAAGGGATATCAAGTCATATCACATGAAAATGGAATAGTCTGGCTTAATCATATGAGAAGTCTTGATCTTATAGAGGGAGGTTTAGTGTGGTTTGTGAATAAGTTATAAGTTTAAAAAACTATCTAGGCTTATTCAATCTTTAGCTAAAAATAATACAAAATATATAAAAACAATTTTTGTTTTTAATTTAAAAACATTTTATATATCAAAGAAATTTCATTGTCAATAATATTTTAATGCACTTTGTTTAAAATAAACTTTTTTCTTTTGACTGTAAAGGATTCATTCAGCAAAGATATATTTCCTAGTCAATAATAATTATCATTATCTTGCACAGCAAATAAAATAAATCATAAAAAATAACCTTTAACTTATACGTACTTTTAAACAGTTGGTTACCCCGACTCCTGATACCCGAGAATACGGATGATTGATCATGATATCCTTCAAGAGATTTATTATTACATGTCTTTCAGGACCAAATGAAATAAAATTATCAACAGTCATGTAAAAAAATAAATGGTCAAAGAATTGGCACAAAACTTCCCCCATGTTAAACACTAAAAATTCAAAACTTTGAAAATTACTTGTTTGATTCCCAAATATGTATTTTTGCCATAACTCAAAAACTAGTCAAGTTAGAGACATACAGTTTTACCTAAAATATTCTAAATTGTAATTCACGTCTTTTTTGAAAATTTAATCAAAATCGTTATAGCAGTTTTTAGAAAATTCCATTTTTGTATGTTTTTTGCACATACAAATTTTAATGAAAAAACTAAAATTTAAAAAGTTATAAAATGGTCTGGAAATATTGGCTAAATACACCTACATACCAAATCTCATAAAAATTGATCCATCCGTTTGGTTTCCAGAGAAGTGCACATATTACACAGATAGACACACATACGGACAGACACGAACATTTTTTGTTCGAAAATAAAAAAAACACTTTGGGTTTAGGGGACCCTAAAATGGATTTTTAGACCAACTTGAAAAAAAATTTTTTTGGACTATCACAATACTTTCTCTATGCCAACGCATATGGGAGAAAGTTAAAACAACAACAACAATATATTTGTTTTAAATGACTTTATATTAATTTATATTATAACCCATATACATCATTAATGGAAATTATGTATTGTATACAAGTTAAAATCGTATATTCCACCATGAAAAAAGTACTCGTGTTGATAAAGATGGAGGTTTTTACAGTCTAGAACCAGGTCATTTAGCCCCTGATGAGCTGCTGATAATCCTGTTATAAAAGCCTCCCTTGATAGACCAACGAGGTTGAGAAGGACTACTCCTTATTCCAAGATCAGTTGGGACATTAGTTTAGTGCTTATTGACTGAGAGTTCTTTCCACGACTACATCTAAGTACTTAAAATTAAAAAAAAGTTGAACTGTGATTTTTTAAAAATATAATTCTTGGTTTGTGTTTTTTTTTTTTTGTTGGTCTTCTTTTTTTTGTTGGTGTTCTTGGTTGTTTGGTATGTTTTTTGCACATACAAATTTTAATGAAAAAACTAAAATTTAAAAAGTTATAAAATGGTCTGGAAATATTGGCTAAATACACCTACATACCAAATCTCATAAAAATTGATCCATCCGTTTGGTTTCCAGAGAAGTGCACATATTACACAGATAGACACACATACGGACAGACACGAACATTTTTTGTTCGAAAATAAAAAAAACACTTTGGGTTTAGGGGACCCTAAAATGGATTTTTAGACCAACTTGAAAAAAAATTTTTTTGGACTATCACAATACTTTCTCTATGCCAACGCATATGGGAGAAAGTTAAAACAACAACAACAATATATTTGTTTTAAATGACTTTATATTAATTTATATTATAACCCATATACATCATTAATGGAAATTATGTATTGTATACAAGTTAAAATCGTATATTCCACCATGAAAAAAGTACTCGTGTTGATAAAGATGGAGGTTTTTACAGTCTAGAACCAGGTCATTTAGCCCCTGATGAGCTGCTGATAATCCTGTTATAAAAGCCTCCCTTGATAGACCAACGAGGTTGAGAAGGACTACTCCTTATTCCAAGATCAGTTGGGACATTAGTTTAGTGCTTATTGACTGAGAGTTCTTTCCACGACTACATCTAAGTACTTAAAATTAAAAAAAAGTTGAACTGTGATTTTTTAAAAATATAATTCTTGGTTTGTGTTTTTTTTTTTGTTGGTCTTCTTTTTTTTTGTTGGTGTTCTTGGTTGTTTGGTATGTTTTTTGCACATACAAATTTTAATGAAAAAACTAAAATTTAAAAAGTTATAAAATGGTCTGGAAATATTGGCTAAATACACCTACATACCAAATCTCATAAAAATTGATCCATCCGTTTGGTTTCCAGAGAAGTGCACATATTACACAGATAGACACACATACGGACAGACACGAACATTTTTTGTTCGAAAATAAAAAAAACACTTTGGGTTTAGGGGACCCTAAAATGGATTTTTAGACCAACTTGAAAAAAAATTTTTTTGGACTATCACAATACTTTCTCTATGCCAACGCATATGGGAGAAAGTTAAAACAACAACAACAATATATTTGTTTTAAATGACTTTATATTAATTTATATTATAACCCATATACATCATTAATGGTAATTATGTATTGTATACAAGTTAAAATCGTATATTCCACCATGAAAAAAGTACTCATGTTGATAAAGATGGAGGTTTTTACAGTCTAGAACCAGGTCATTTAGCCCCTGATGAGCTGCTGATAATCCTGTAATAAAATCCTCCCTTGATATACCAACGAAGTTGAGAAGGTCATTACTCCTTATTCCGAGATCAGTTGGGACATTAGTTTAGTGCTTATTGACTGAGAGTTCTTTCCACGACTACATCTAAGTACTTAAAATTAAAAAAAAGTTGAACTGTGATTTTTTAAAAATATAATTCTTGGTTTGTGTTTTACATTTATAAATAGCTGATACTTAAATGTGTTTGATATACGAACTGGGGAAAAAAATATACATATGGAAACACTTTCACAACTTTTGTATGATTTCACTTGTAAAATCTTATTGCAGTTTTCTTATCTTTTAAACTATGATTTAAAGTAATTCCTACTAATTTTGTTCAGTGTTTAAATATTTTATATTTTCTGCATTCATTTATTTTTAATATAGGTGAATATGATGAGTGTGTTGAGTGTTGTCATTGTTACTAACTAAGGTTGAATTTTACTCAGAAAGAGCTATTAATTAATAGCCTAATTGCCAGGGCAACTAAGGGACCTACAGCTTTAAGTGGAATCCGAACCAGGTAGTATTTGTCTGACTTTCAGCTAACTCACATACCTGATACTCTTCTCTTCCCTATACAACATCTGAATCTAGACTACCATCCAAACGTGGACACTCCAGATTTCTCTAGTAGTGTCCATGTCAATGGCAACCATGGGGCTGATGCTGTGTTGGTATTAAGAGGACTGAACATAGAACATATTGACTAAAATTGCCTCAAATTTTTGTCTCCAAGTAGCCAGGTTGTGATGCAGTGTTTATTAACATAAATGAAAATTCCCTACTATAATGCATAGTAACACAACAAGGGAAAGATCATATGGCTAAGTTTTCTATATGCAGGCGACTCATTTTCTAGTAAATGTATATTTTAAATTTAATCTGAGAATGAAATTCACAGTTTATATTTTGTTAATGATAATGAAGTAAATTTTCAAAATTTGTGTGAGTGTTTTTTTTTTCCTCAAATAGTATAATTGATATATTTTGGTGTATCTTAACATTTTATTTATATTGAAATTAGTTGAATGACACAGTTAGCCCAAGGCATGATCCAGTTAACTTAACGTGAAACATCCTGACTGTTAAAGAAAGACACCATTTAATAATGTTAAAAAAAAGTCAGTGATATAAACACAGTTCTGAGTTGGTAATAATCAATAAAAGACATCCCAAATTTTAATTTTAACTATAGTATCACTTAATATTGCAACTAATTTGAATATTTTTTTATATTTATACAAATGTCCACTTATAAAGATGATTAAATTAACTGTTTTTAAGAAATTGGTAGCACAGCATGAAAAAATTTTTAATCTTAAAAATTGTGTTTTTCACTTATAATAATAATAATTATAAGTGAATTATTCTTTTTTATAATTTTAAGCAAAAAGAACTGTAAAACCAAATCACTAAGAGATTTGAAGATACGATTACATAGGAAGATTGCTGGCAGAGGAAGATGTTATTGAATCAGCCGGTACTTAGAGGCCGGTCGGGTTTGTGAGGGGTTGGCCAGAATTATTCATACGGCATGCTACCATCATAGAATAGGAATATAACCCCCTCAATACAGATTTACAAGGGTGAACAAAGTACTCAGCCTTATTGAATCGTACATTTTATGTATTTTCTAAAATAAAACTGTAGGTAACATTTATCATAGTTTGTTAATAATAAACAAATCGCAAATAAAAACAGTAAATCTGTTTTGGTTTGGAAAATTGTTATTTATCCAAATAATAATTCATTTTAGTAGATTTTATTCTTTTTAAATTGTCTTACATATTTTGCGGCAAAAAAAAAAAAAAAAAATATATATAGCTGTATTTTTTATTAATACGAAGAAGAAGCAAATCACACTCAAAATTTTAATATGGTTGACTGTTTGAAATGCCCCTTGAAATTTCTTAACATTTTTATTTTTAATGAAATGAAACTGGTTGGTAATTTTTATAAAAAATATTATAACAGGTTTCAATTCACAAATTAATTTAATTTATTGGTAATATTCTTGTAGAAATACTGTATATAAATTAACTCATTTCATTTCTTAGTTTATAATATTTTGATAGTGTTATATTTTTAACAAAAATTAAAGAAGAACTATTCTTATGTTGATTTTGTAAATTTTAATCGGAGTCTTGCAATATGTGAACCACAGTTCCCAATGGTAAACTATATAATGATCTATTCATAAATAAAGCGTTAAATTACTAAAGCATTAAAGTTCATCAAAATCGAGCAGTAAATACCCCAGTTATCGTTTCAATGGACAGATATAGGTAGAAAAGGTTGTGTAATAAAGCCATTATTGTTAATACTATATTTAAATTTGAACTTGTGTACTTGAATACTTGATTGCTTCATCTCTGACTGACAACTGCCAGATTGATTGCGTCTAAGATTCACAACTGAGTCGACTTCACAAGTTGATTTAGAGTCAAAATTAAAAAAAACTATTTACATAAAAAGTTAAAATAATATACAAGATTATATACAAGAGGCAGAGGTCACAGCAAAACTCCTTATTGGCAAGTGTATTAATGATCTAATACGTTATTATAACAGTCTTTAGGGCCTCTTCTTAATTTTGCCTATGTCAATGCAAGTTTTTTGCTATAAACATATTTAACATAAATTCTTTGTACAATCCAAAATATTTATAAAGTTTACCTCTTGGGAGAATCATAAGTAACATCTGGTTTATAAAAACCACCATTGTGGTTTATGATTTCAAAATTCATTGACCACACTTGCTAATTAACTAAGCAAGTTAGCTATAACACTTGCTAATTAACTTAGCAAGTTAGCTATAACACTTGCTAATTAACTTAGCAAGTTAGCTATAACACTTGCTAATTAACTTAGCAAGTTAGCTAATATAACACTTGCTAATTTTTTAATATATCCTTTCTTTAATATATATGTTTAATAATTAATTTTGACCACTTAGTGTATGTATATATCAGGCTTGTCAGTGTGATTAAAATGAGATCAGTACAATGTGGTTCGAATTCTATGTAAAGCTGTAGGTTCCTTAGTTGCCCTGACTATTTATAAATGGCTCTTTCTAAGGAACAAACTCTGCACAGTTCCCCTACACAGCTGACAGTTGCTCATTAAAAAGTACCAGCCTGAGCTGGATTCAAACTGATGATCCTCAGCTCTGCACATTGCCACAGTGCAACGCCTTAGAACGCTCGTCTTTTTCAACACCGATGGAGACTTGGTATTATTGGGTTAAGGGTCTTCATCCAGGCAACTAAGTTTATCACTCTAAGGAATTCTAGCTTATATCACAACTGCCGCTAAGAGTAGTAAAGAGCGTGCTCATTAACAAACAATGTGTTCCCCTCCCCCTCATACCCCTGCACCGCAAATTCTACAGAAGGACAACTTACTCATTTATTTTGATCTCTAGCAATGAAGTTTATGTATATTATTAATTTACTTTTTCAGCCAAAGATCATTGTTCAAATTTAAACTGAAAATTTAAACAAATATTATTTATATAAAAATAAATTGGTAACACTTCAAACAATTTTGTTAGATTTACTATATACTTAGTTGATTAGTACCTTTTGTCCACTATATATTCAAAATTTTAATAAAATAGGTCTACCAAAATCTATCAAAAAGACCAAATTAGTCACTTTAGGTAGCCATATCTCCATAAAGACATTTTTTGTGATTTTTCTCCCAACGCATTTATTTCTTACAAATTTATCTTTTTTTAATTTCAAAAATAATTTTTGATTGAACACCCTTAATAGACTATAACATACCGTGTACGCCAAACCAGGCCAAGGGAATAAATAAATAATATTTTGACTTATAAATCTAAAAATATATGTCAATATTTTTACAATTTTGTAAATGCTAACGTAATTAATGAAGGGTAATATTATTAGATAATTCCGGTGATTCGTGATTAGTTTTCTCAGTTCTTATTGGATAAATTAGTTTTTAAATTTTGTGAAAACTTGCACTAAATAAAATTGTCATTACACTTTTTTGTGTTATGTAAATTTAATTACCTTTTAACAGATAACACCTAAGTTTACATGCTAGAAAATTATAAATGCATAGTTCATTTGGTAACACTGCATAGTAAAGTTATAGGACGTGTTGATGTGTGATTTATTCATTAGCAGCTCTTCGTTAGTTGGAAATACTAGGTTCACATTACTTGTGTAAGCACCCATCTACAGAACTACCGCAGTTAGAAACAACAAGACTGCTCACACCAAACATTCGCCATTGTCTGTAGTTACAAGCACCGTCAGAACTTAGTCCACAGTTTGTAGGTTAGAAATGTTAAAAAAATGTAATTTTAAAGGAAGTAATTCAAATCAAACTTTATTTCTTTTGACAGTACACTGCATGAAATGAATCACATATATAATTCAAATTAGCTTTAATTAATTAATAAATATTGTAAATAGTTAATGTCTATTATTGTACAATACATTCCTAGTGATTTAACAACATTTTCCTAAAAGATACAATTTTACTCTTCTGAGAAATAAGGATCTATTTTAATTTCTTTAATATCATTTAGAAGAGTATTAAATAACTGAATACATTTTAAGTAGTTTTTGAAGAACACAGTTTTAAGCTCAGCTATACTGGAGTTTTTATAAAATTCTGTTGTAGCCATGATTTGATCTATTGTTAAGTATATTTATATTTCTTATTGTGAAAGTTAAACAGTTAAAAAAAAATATATATATATAATTTTTATATTGTTCCTAATTCATATATAAAAATGATTACAAATCTTGAATGATTACATAATTACATATCTCCTAATTCATGTATATAATTGAAATGGAGATATGTAAATTATAATAATAATAAAATAGCCTTTATTGCTGAACGAAGTTTATAATTTATAAATCAAAATCAAGATGATATAGCTTTATAATAATATCGTACGATTATAAAATAGCATATCAAACTTATCTGAGAGTAGGTGCAATAAACACGAAACACAATGTCATAATTTTCTACACTATTGTCACATGTATCAAGAAGAAAAGGACAGTTAAAGAAAGTTATATTTTCTGTCCATCACTTAGGCTATGTCAAATTGATTCCTTCTGTATTGCCTCACTATCTTTTCTAAAACAATAAAAATGTTACAAGAAACACTTAATTCTCGTAATTGTTCTGCTTATGTATATTTATAAAGATCAAACTTTTTTATATACAAAACTCAAAAAGTAGTGAATGGATTCATTTGAAAATTTTACAGAACATTGTTCATGTATATTAAGTTCTTAAAATTGTAAAAGAAAACAGCGCATTTCAAGCATTTCCTAACCTAACTATATTTCACAAGTGTCAGCGCTGAAAAAGTCCTACAGCGACCAGATGCTTGTTTATTTATAAAAACAAATTGTAAGTTACTTTATTTGAGATAAAATCAAGTGAATAGCAACCTCTATTTTTCTAACAACATACTTAAAAATAAACAGTAATAGTTAGTATCAGACTAATTCGTAGTAAAGTGTGGTCGAGTTTAGTTAGTTTGTAATAACATTAGATTTATACTAGTATATCAATTAATACTACTTATGGTAGTATAATTCAACAAATTGAGTATGTATAAAACAAATTATATAATTGTGGAGAATATTGGTAAAGTGGGAGACAATTAATTGGTAGTTAAAACATACTTGTTTTACCAATTAACATATTTGTTAATTGGTAGTTAAAACTTATTTCTTTGTTGTAAGGAAACTAGTTTCTAAGCATAGTATAGTACTTACAGAACAGTGAATTGCACACCAAAACTGATTCCCAGATTAAGTTTACAATTGTTGTTTTGTTTTCAACTCCATTCATATGTAATTCAATGCGAACTAGAGTAGATTTTATGAAATAATATAATTCTTCATTATTATATGAGTCTTTTATGACGTGTGTGTAATTCAGGTTTGACTTTATTTATGTACATCTCACAAATACACTTGATCATAACAAGATATACCAACTCAAACAGTGACTAGTTATAAGTAAAGTTGCTTAGTTCCCAATTGAAGTTGATATGAATTGAAAGGAAAGGAGTATTAAAACTTTGACCTATTTTGGACGTGATTTGGTACTTTGAAACCACTTTATAATTTATAAGAAAGAAAAGGTCTGTTTATATATAGATTCAGAGTGTATTTCAATATAAGTAATTGAGTACAACAATAGAATCGATGGGCTAGCCATTAGTAGTTGTAAATTGGGTGAATGGGAGGGGTACAATATACTCGGCACTAGTGGCACAGTGCTGTAACCCAGCTACTTGGGGACAAAATGTTGTGGAGATCGTAGGTGATATGTTCTATACCCGGTCTTCGGTGTCCACTCAATGGTTGACGTGAACTCTACTAGAGGAGCCCGGGGTGTCCATGTTTGGTGGTAGTTAGTGTTTGGGCTGAAAACTCGGAATTAGACTTGTCATTAGCTGAAAATCAGACTAATACTACGTAGTTCGGATTCTATATAAAGCTTTAGGTCCCTTGGTTTCCCTCGCACAGCATGTGTGAAACGTTTGGTGAAACACCTTGATGCAATCGTTACTGAAAGCTTTAGTTTTTAGAAAGATAAGTTAATTTCCAAATTTATCTGTTAAATGATCTAAATTTTACAATTACACATTACAAAATAAAAGTTTATAAACTGTTCTGGGGTTGATTTAAACACAGATTATTTTTATGGCAGGTTATTAAAATGCTTACTTACAGAAAATACTTACAAAAAAGTTTGTGTTTTATAGGTGGGTGAAATTTAAATGGTGCCCAAAAAGTCATTAACAATAGTTTAATAGTGCAAATTTGATTTTTATTTAAAATTTAAATTATAACATTGTATCAAACCACTATAATTAAAAGTTTACCATTACACTAATATCAGGAAAAAATGAGTGAACATTTATGATTTATATAAATATTTTAAAAAATTATGGTAACACCTCAAAAAGAATAATCCCTCGGATCTGAGAAATTCCAACCATACTTGTTTTACCAAAATTTATCACAATAATATTTTGTACATTTGTACTTACAATAAATTTGTATTGTCTGACGTTCACTTGTTTCTTAAAAAGAACCAAGACTTTATTACATTGAGGAAAAATAGAAGTGCTAGCAAGAGTTAAGGTTGAGTTTATAATAGCTCAGCTAAAAAGTACATTAGTATGTCAGACGTTTGTGTTACATCTTATGTGAGATTGTTGACTCTTACAAACTTAGGGAAATCCAAAACAAACACAAAGTGGAGTAATTTTATTAATCCAGCCAACGTGGCGACTACCTAAGTACAGTAATGTCCAAGAACTTTGGGCTGTTGCCAGATTGCTATGTCTTTATTGTAATTACAGGGCACTCTCATCAATTCGGAACCTAACTTACTCATTTTTAATTGTATGCAGAAAATGTAGTTAGGTAAAATTAAATTCACTGAATGTGACAGTAGTGGCAAGTATTTCTTTCAAAATAAAAACTAACATTTCTTTTGGAAAATTTAAATCTGTAATCTATACCAACTTTTATAACATTTAAAAAATGTCATTGCGTTAAGTTACAACTAAAATTTTAAATTGAAAAGTTTATTTTATTTTTTGATGTAAAACAAATTTTAAAATGTTTTCGTTTGTGTTTCTAATGTTGACCAACTATATATGTTAAACTTCTTGAGATTTTGTGCTAACAATTGGTAAAAGTTATCAGATCAGTATTTTTGGAAACAATTCCGTCAGTTCTCCTCCCTCTAATTGGTTGAGCAGGAGAAGTATGTTTGGACAGCTGTTGGAGGACATTCCTGGTTATTGAAGCTTACCCTTGATGCATGAAGCACTAGGCACCTACCTCAATGGTTATCACTTTCATGCACACATATACTCAAAATGTTAAAATCCTACATATACTATTAGATAATATATTTTTAGAATTTCAAAAATGTTGTCAAATTAGTATTTAATATTATACTTATTTGTAATACTGCCTTAATTGTCTCTCTTCTTTTACATTTTATGTTCCTATTTTGGATATTCATTAGGAAGACACAGAGAATATGGCAAGTGAATAATCGTGACGAGTGTTGATGAACAAGTTTAGTTATTGTTACTAACTAATGTTATCAGTTCCTTTGAAAGAGCCATTTTTATTAATATAGCCCAATAGCCCGGACAACTTACAGTTTTAAGTGGAATCTGAACCACATAGTATTGGTCTGAGTTTCATCTTAACTGACAAGCCTGATACTCAGTTCTCTTCCCTATACATTATTTGGACAGTACCTCCCTACATTTTCTAGTAGTTTAGTTGTAGATGACAGGACATTGCATCAGTGTTAATAGGACTAAGCATAGAAGCTATAGCCTTCAATATCTATAAAACTCAAGTAGCCTATCCAGTTAGCTGGGTTACAGCACTGTGCCACTAGTGTAGACAGCAGTTAGCTGGGTTACAGCACTGTGCCACTAGTGTAGACAGCAGTTAGCTGGGTTACAGCACTGTGCCACTAGTGTAGACAGCAGTTAGCTGGGTTACAGCACTGTGCCACTAGTGTAGACAGCAGTTAGCTGGGTTACAGCACTGTGCCACTAGTGTAGACAGCAGTTAGCTGGGTTACAGCACTGTGCCACTAGTGTAGACAGCAGTTAGCTGGGTTACAGCACTGTGCCACTAGTGTAGACAGCAGTTAGCTGGGTTACAGCACTGTGCCACTAGTGTAGACAGCTTACACTGTTAAAGGTTTATTAATTATATACAGTACATATAATATATATGTTCTGCTGGTGTCAAGTATTTACATCACATTACTTGTACAGAATATGTAAACAACATGAGACAAACACATGGCTGATTCAATAAGGGGTAATTTTTTTATTTTAATGTTGGTTGAGGTAAAAACAGAAACTGAATTTGTTAAAAATATAAAACAAACACTATTTAATGTGCATGCAGAGCCAATTTAAGTTGGAGAAAGCAAACTTTGTTGCAGAATTAAGAAAATTAATAAATTGTCAGTGTGTTAATTGTTAAAGTTTTTTTACAAAATCACCACCAACGGAGGATGTAAAACAGTTTATTCAAGTTTTTAAAGTTTTCTACAGATTAAAGCAAATAACAGAATTAACTGTACTCCTAAGTTTTTTGTTACTGAAATGAAAAGTCTTGTAATGACAGTCTTTAAAGTTTTTTTGTTTTACGAGTAAATGATGTTAAGGCTGCTTTTTGCTTAAGATATTTTTTTCTAGTCATAGATTATGTTTCAATATATATTTAGGTTTTAGGCCTTCCATCACAATATACATATTTTAAAATTGTTATTTAGATGCACAGAAATTAATTGCTATTTAAAATGTGCACATTTAAGTCAAAACTTTTATATACACATTTTATAACATTTACTACCAATAAGTTTGTGATAAAATCAATATCCTTATTGTTGAAAGTTTAGTAAAAAAAATATGTGTCGCTTTTATTGCAATTTTGTTCAAAAAAGGGAATACGATTGAAAAAAATATATCTTAAATTGTTTAAGAAACTTTGAAGACTTGAAAATATAAACTAACCAAATAAATAAAAATGCTAATTTGTGTGTAATTGCATCTGTAGAAATACCACTCACTCACTGATTGACTGATCACAAAATCTCAAAAACCACAGAACGGATATTCACGAAATTTTAAAGGAAATTAGTTTTAGTATTGAAGGGACCCACTAAGAAAGGATTTTTTGAAATTCCATTCCTAAGGGGTATAAACAGCCTCAAAAGTTTTCTTTTTTCTATAAGAATAACATTGGGTTGATTTTAGTAAACTAATAACAGCTGTTTTGTAAATAAATAAACATGTTTATATTATATATTTGACAGTTATACTATTGATGCACGAGTTTAATCTTCAGCTGTTAAAAAAATAAAAATTAAATAAACACATTTGAAATAGGCTAAGTTAATTCAGTTAATTTGTTTTGTGCAGTTAGTCTCCTCAGAAGTTACAGGATTACAACCCAGAATGATAGGACAGTTGGTTTTGAGACAAAATTAAACTCTCAGATATGAAAAGAAAAAAATTCAAAACATATTATACATTGCTTTACATTTTACACAATTAAGGTGGTTCTGCCAATTTAAATGGTGCTATCTAGAGATTATTTTTAGTGTTTCTTTCTCGTTATAAAGAAAGCTGAGCTGGTGACCAAGTGGTCTAAAGCGTCAGGACTTTGAGCTTGGGTTAAAGTAGCGCTGGTTCGATTTCGGCCTAGACCGGAAGATTTATCAGGAATATTCTCCTTCTACTGTACTGGTTCACCCTCTAACTGTGTCTGCATAATTTCCTCGCACAGATCAGTAGTCTATGAGGAATGGGCAGAGTAAGGTGATCAAAGAGTAATGTGAAAAAGAGTTCGGCCTCTCCTTTAATTACAAAAAAAGTTGCAATTTAACTTTTATGTTCGTTTAATTAGATACCCTAGACATTTTAGACAGTTCATTATCTATAAGAATTACCTGCACTCAAATGGTGAAACAAAACGTCATACAGTTAGTTTCAAACTTAAGAAAACAACCTTGTTATTTTAAAATAATTTCCCTAAATAAAAATTCAGATATTTATGTATTTTTGTTAATTTCAAGTTATATTATAAAAACAATGTGGTAAAAATTGTTTGTATTTACTAATAGAGTACTACTGATACTTACTACTACTTCAATTTGAAATATTAAAATATCTTGAATACAAAACTAGAGCAGATCTTATTGAACGTAAACTAGGGTATTGGCGTTACACACATTCTTCTTACAAGGGAAATAGACGACCTTTGAACACTTCAACAATGTGTGTCTTTGATCTAGTGTTATTTCCTGAAGCATGAAATTAGAATAAAAGGACATGAATTTTGGAAATATTTGTTTTGAAGTCATTAAAGTTCTTTTGCCTTTAGAACTACTCATCTTGAGTTATTCAAATTTTCAATGAGAAAAATTGTTAAAATAATTTTTTTTTCCAAAATACTGTATATAAATGCTACTAAAGTTTGTATCATAATTTAAAAAGAAGATAATTTGAAAATCTAAAATGAAGACAACTATACAAATATAATAATTTATATTTATTTTAACAGTTGTTATTTGAATGATAATCAAGTGATAAGCCAAAGAGAATATAATTAAATAGTATGTCAAAATGTATTTAAAAAATTAAATGGTATTCAAGAAAAATATGTATTATTTAATTTAAAGTAAAAATTTTCTTTCTTTGGATTTGATAGTATTTCATTTTTCATCAAGATAACAAACTTTTTTAAAAGGCAATTTTTTAATTAATTGTTTATAGCTGCTTCTGTAAGTTAGTACTCTTAAACATTAAATATATTGAAGTTGAAAAATAAATAAAGTCTGAGCGATATATCAGGAAGTTGCAACATTTTATTTTAACACACGTGGAAATGTTGTATTTTACCTGGGTTGTCTTAAAGCAACATATTTTCAACAAACTAAGTCAGTGTTTTATAGAGAGCTCAGAGAAGCTGCAACAATCATCGGCAACAATCATCGGCAACAATTATCGGCAACAACCAATACTTTAAGTATAGTATTAATATTTAGTAAAATTATCCAAGCAGTAAATGTTCCAAGCCAGTTCAATTAGGCCTGCAAGCTTGTGTGTTAACTTTATTCAACAAGTGAAATACCTATCGTTAGCTCATTTGGGAATTCGAACTTTGAACATTCCCCTCAGTACTCCGAAGCCTTAGCCACTGAGCCAACACGCTGGCGAGTTCCTCGATTATAATGAATCAAATTATAACTCAATAACTTTGGGCAGTTATTATCATACCCAAATTTACTAATGGTTACAAGTTATAAAAAGTATAAAATTTATTATTCTTTTCAATTACTTTTAAGCTGTGCAATAGCCAAACTATTTGGGGGTAAACGTTATGGAGATTTTCGGTGTTAGGATTTCAGACTTCTTAGAACCAACACGGTGCTGATTTTATGGATACCATTAATTTATACATAACTAAAGAAGTCTAGGGTATCTAGTCAGGGTTTGAAAGTAGTTTAGAGAAAAGAACAGACTATATAACTTGTTAGTAAGCTGATAATCAGACCAATACCACATGATTTGGATTCATTGCTTAACTTTAGGTGCCTTAGATGCCTTAGCTACTTCTAAAGCTCTTTCTAAAGAATAATTGATTTAAGTAAGTAACAATGACTACATTGTTCATGTAGACTCATCACATCATTCTCCGGGCGTCTTCTTAATAAATAACTGAATCAATCTTATGGTTATTATATTACAAATTCTTACCGTGCAAAAGTAAATTACAGTGTTTAGTATTTATTTTGTCAGTGAAAGGCCATGTTAAATTGAGCCCATCCTGTGACACAAGAAGCACCACGTACATCAGGCAATCTGAGTGAGTGAGCAGAATATCTTATCGGGTTTCTGGAGGCAGAATATATTTTAGGGGTCTCAGACGGTCAAGAGCTTACCTGGACGGATAAAAGTCATTCTGTAACTGCAAGTACAATGTTAAAAAGTACGAAAGTTATTTTTTGTTAGCACTAGATTGTTCGTGATTAGTAAAAAATGTTGGAGACTTCCAACTCCTCAAGTGTACAGTATTTACAAACTCAACTTCTCGATTGGTAAAAAAACTCGCCCATTGTCTTCAGGTCTTACCTTAGCCTACATTTTAAACTAGATATTTCTATTTTTATCCTTAATCCAAAGTAAGGGTTTACTTAAATTACTAAGGGTTAAGGGGGGGGGGGAACTAGTAGGCTGAGGTAGTAAGTTACACCTGAAGATGACAGGGATTTTTTTTGTACCTGTCAAAATGTATTAAATGATAAATTATACATTAAGACATTCACACACAAACATTAGATACTTATCTCTAAACAAGGTAAGTAAACTCTATTGTACTTTCTATGTAAACCAACTGTTACAATGCTATAAATTTAATGAATACACAGTTTTATTCTAATTATATTTACTAGTAAATTGTGAAAGTTTGACAATTACCTTGTGTAACTCAATGGCATTTTGACAGAAAAAGTCAGCCTCATATTGCCAACATTTGAGCAAATTTAATTAAATTATCTTCGGGCTGTTACGCCTTTTGCATCTCTATTAAAGTCGCCTTTAATTGCTCTAATTCCATTCCACCTAACTTTGGTTATTTTTATTTTTTGTTTGTTTTACAAAATCTCAGAAGCATGGCAATCTTAAACCCTCCTCCTTTTTTAAGCCGTGTTTGCCATGGAGAACAGAATGTTGGATGGTGGTCAAGGTTCGAATGTTGTGTAGGGAAGAGAGCCGAGTATCAGTCTTGTCAGTTAGCTGAAAATCAGACCAACACTATGTGGTTCGGATTTCACATAAAGCTGTAGGTCCTTAGTTGGTCTGGCTATTGGGCTATTAATAAATAGCTCCTTCTGAGGGACAGTCGACCTTAGTTAGTAACAATGACTACGCTTGTTTATCACACTCATTCGCCCCTCATATTTGCCTATATCTTGACAATCGATGTCTTGATAGTGAATAATGAACTGAACAAAATGTTGTCGACTGACATCTGAGAATAATTTAGAAAATTCTTTCTAATTCTAATTGTAACACCAAATTTGTACAAAATGTCAATATAAAACAAATAACCATCACATTATATACTTTACTTTGAACTGTCGTTTGGAGCTCTCTCGTTCCTGTTACTATTCAATTTTCTGTGGTTACCTATTAAACATATACTAATTTATTAACCTGTAATTTACTTTATTGCATTGTAAAATTAGTAAATCATGGTAAGTAAAATTAAAAAATATACATAACTGTTAAGTTCAATTATTAGTAGAAACATGGACTTTGTTACGTATGACAGTAATAACTGCCGTAATGGACTGGCACAGTTGTTGTCATGACGGAATATGATGAAAATCATCTCTGTTAATCCATGTACAGTCCACATAATCACCAAAAGGCCTAATGGCTTATAGCTCAAAACACAATACAACTTTTTTGAAATGTATTTTGTTGTTTGTGGTCTGTTATTTAATATCTATTTGTTTGTTTACAGACAAACAGATATTAAAAGACAGCATATTTTCGTAAATTTAAATATAAAAATATAGTGAGTCAGTATTTTGAAAATTGTTATTATTTCATATCTCTACTACAAACGAAGCATACTATACTAGATAAACCACTTTGTTAACATTAATTTTTCCCCGTATTAGTATTAGTATATACTATACTGTTCAAATGCAAAGTGTAATTCAAATTACTATCACAATACTATTACATTAAAATTCACACATTTAAGTAATTATTATTTCTTGATTGAAAACATTCATATATATACATTGAATCAAGGAGCAATTGCTGACAAAGATTTACCGTTATAGTAATCGACAATCATGCAGTAATATATATGTTATATTCTACGATTTCCTATATTCTAATAATAATTTTCATTAGTCCCTCAACTTGTGTAGTTTTAAAGTTCAAACTATTACCTCTTGTACAAGTTAGAAGCGGACAACTTCAGAACATTGAGTACAAGGATTGCGAGTTGATGAAATCTATTGAACTAAGTTCCATTTCCATCTGAATGACTTCACCGACGGTTTGTTGATTTTGACGTGAAAGAATCTATTAACGTGCAACAGAATGCAATTTGCAGACGGGAACCTGACTTTCAAGACTTATTTATATAAAACACGTAAGCTGGTTGGTTTCAACACCTGTCTCACTCAGATTGGTGTTACGTCTTTTATAACTGAAAGAATGTCAACTTACTGTCAAAGTGACATT
This sequence comes from Stictocephala bisonia, assembly GCA_035578905.1. NCBI lineage: Eukaryota > Metazoa > Arthropoda > Insecta > Hemiptera > Membracidae > Stictocephala > Stictocephala bisonia. Next base: position 3,070,060 of record JAQJVL010000039.1, read on the forward strand.
ATTTTTTCTGGCATCTTCATTGTTGGTCACCATGCTTCAATATGTCTTTTTCAGTAATTTTTTAAATAAAATGTCATTATTCATTACTTAGATGCTGAATGTAGAGATATTATGGGCAAATATGAGGGTTGAATGAAAGTAGATGAATGGTGTAGTCATTGCTATAATAAGGTCTACTGTTCCTTAGAACGAGCTGTTTATTAATACCCCAATAGCCTATCAACTAAGGACCTTTATGTGGAATCAGAAACACGTAGTATTGGTCTGATTTTCAGCTATTTGACAAGTTTTATTTTCACTTCTTATCCCTAGACAAGATCTGAACCTCGACTACCACCTACCATGGCCATCCCAGACTTCTTTATTAGTATCCAATGTAGCAACCATTGAGCGCACACTGTGTTGATATTAAGAGGACCGAGAACAGAACCTATCGCCTACAATCTCCACAACACTTTGTCCCTAAGTAGTTGGGTTACAGTACTGCACCTCTGTGCCAATTATATCACAGCAATTAATATGTCAAGCATAATTATTTTGTTGTTTGTTCTAACTATTTTATTGATAATAAATATAACTTTGTATTATCATTATTGTAAAATCATGAAGGATTTGAGCTTTTTATTTTTATTTCCTAGATCATTGAGTTAAATTGTTGCCTAATTATGATAAAAAGAGATGACAGTATTTGATTAATCGCTTTCACTTTAAGAATAAAAATATGGGGAAATAAGATAAATTAAGAATCAATTGTAAGAACTTCCCGGAACGCCTTATACAAAGTTCATGACTGTCTACTCCCCTAAATTAAAATTAAGATATTTTAATTGCATTAATTATTTTTATATCATCAAATATATGTTAGAATGACTGCTTATTCTTAGTTGTAATGATAAATGTTTAATAATCCATAAATATTTTCTTCAAGAAAGTAATTGTTTGGTTTAAAAATTGCATTTGTTTATTAAAATGGGATAGAATGTACTTTAGAGTGTCACTGCGTAAATACAGCCATAAATAGATAGCGTAGTCTTTCTACAGAGGCTTTGTGTACAAATATTCCTTAGGCAATGTACTGGCTAAGCAGGTTTCATATTTTTGTTATTTTATTTGATTATTTATGAAGCAATCATAATTTTTATGGCTTTATATGTAGAGCTTCACTTATCTTATGTAAATGGACTGTGATGATGTTGTATAAGTAAAAATGTTGGATAACAGGGAATGATAGTAAAAACTTTAAATAGTACTAAAAAATGAATTTTATTTAGGATTTACACCACAGTAATGTATACTGTATGTTCTTTTTCAGTTTTTATAATAAAAACAATGAATTTACTGTATAAAATTCATTGAAAATTCATTCAATCGTTTGGTACGAGTATGTCAGTTAAAACGGAATGTCGGATAGTTTTATGTCAGGTAGTGAGATTCTACTGTATATGGTTGTTTTACTGACTGATTTACATAGTCTTCAAACTTACATATTCACTTCTTACTGTGGGACATTTGTCACAAGGCTATAAAATTACCATTTTACAGCCCAGCTCTAGACACAAGCCACTGATGACTACAAGGACTTAACCTACACAAGTATTCAGCAGTAAAATGATAAGTAATAAAAGAATAAAATAGGTCATGCTGTTCGAGTACAGAATGTACTGTTTAGAACCATACTTCTGGCTTCTAAATAGAATTATTTTAAGGTAGTAAAAATAGGTCAAATGCTTTCCTGTAGGATGACTTTTTTTAAAGATGCATGTTCCAAAGTTGTCCTTGTAAAATATATTTTGAGAATTAAGTAGGTATTTAAGTAGTTTTCCTGGCTGCGTATTAAACCAACTAACACATCTAGATCCAAAGATTGGATGATATAAGCTGAAATGAGTGGTGACTTCCTAAGGTACTCCAGGCGCACGATCAAACAAAATATTGTACGTGAAGTTTGTCACCAGAATATAATAAAAAAATTTAGGATTTTAAAATTATATCCTTTGACTAAAATGATTTTATTTTCGTTGATATTCTAAAATCATGTGATGCGTTTCAGAGTCACTGATGCTCCATTCCACGGAAAACGGAAATCATTAAGAAGCTGTGTTTACCCTTTAGGAATGGAATTTTGTGAAATCTTTTCGTTGTGGGTCTCTATAATACAAAAGCTAACTTCCATTCAGATTTCATCAACGTTGGTTCAGTGGTTTAGGAGTTTCTGGAACGAGAGAGTTCATCAATTTTGGATTATATATATTAATACTAGGGGACATCTCTGCACGCTTCGCATACCAACCCTGTCACTCGCTTTGCTTGTGAGGGAAGCTCAGCCTACGCCCTTGCCTGGGAACTCTACCTATATCCCCTTTGTGGAACTCAGTCTGCAGCCTCGTGTGGGGCTCAGTCTACAGCCTTGCCAAGACTTTTTTAAAAAATATAGCATTTCATTTATTATTTTTATTAATGTATATGGTTCCGGTTCCCAAATCTTACAATATGGTTATGTAAAGAGGGTACGAATTAAATTGTCATTTAATCAACTCAAATTTTCTATATTACAACAATTTCTTAGTAGTAATATTGGAAATACTTAAAACCTAATTATTGTTGCATAGTTAGATTATAATAATAAATTACTACACAGTAATAATAAATAAATATAATTGAAGTAACATATCTAAATGAATAGCCAAAATAGGATTCATTTCCTTTTTATGGCGATGCCTCACAGTATACGAGTATAACAGTGTAGCTGATCATTCTGTTTGTCTTAAAAAAATCTCATTCTTCTATTGCTTGTTCATATTTCAAATTATTAAATAAACTTATGTACATTATAGGATATCTGTTGAAAATAAAAGAAATTTAGGACCTTTTCTATTAATTCATTACCACTACTTAGGTTAGATTATGTTATGTTTGGTTAGTTTATGTTAGGTTTGGTTAGGTTATGTTAGGTTAACCTAAGTTATGGTTATGGTATTGAATTAATGGAAAAGATTCGAAGTTTATAAAAATATATTAACAAGCTATCATAATCTAACCAAATTAAAAAAGTGTATTTTTATTAACTTTTTATGTTGCTATTATTTAAAACGTGCAAATTTTTTGCAGAGCAATGTCCTGGTGCAACAGTGCATATGAATTAGAAACAAATATTTACAGTGGCAGTTGGTAAGCAATGTGGGAAGGCGCCATCTGTTTCTGTCATCAGACAGATGTGAGGGGAGGGGTTCCCAGGTGATTCATCACAGTTTACTATCAAAAACTGTTGCATATTTTGTATTTTTATAAAAGTCAATATTTGTCATTCAATTGGTAAATATAATGTTTTTATTTGGAAGATTTTAGAATAAAAGTTATTACAAGATAATATGTGCTAGTGTGAGTTTGCTCTGTTGTCTGGATGGACTTCAGTAAACACTCTCATATCTAGACTTCTCATAACAGAATCTTCCAAATTTGAACCAATCTCTTGAGAACAGTACAGTATTCTGAAAGCTTAAAGTAAAAAACGGTATTTTTTAGTCAAGTAATTGTGCTTAATCCTGCTAAATCACTCCCTTCCAACGCACTAATTTGATGACAGACATGTTTCTAAAAAATTGTGGTGATTGCGTAGGACTTGGCTGACATATCCAGTTTTAAGTGGTCCTATACATCCGTCACTTACCCTGACATCTCGTATTCCTTGTTACATGTAACTATTGTATTTAAGGTATATTCAATAATGTTTTACTTTCTTTAAGTTTATCGCAATGAACGTATGTTGTTGGGTTCAAAATAAAAGGCATGTAACGTAAGAAATATCGTTATTTTAATTATTTTACCTAAAATAAAAATGTAAATTAATAAAATATACTAATCAGTAAATCATCAAATAAAATACAATACAGTAGTGCCTTCAATTTCTGGGATGCATTAAAAATACATCCATGTACAGTATTACTGTCACCTACTTGATATGGTACACATTTCCTTACGAAGCGGCAACATAAACAAAGGTCAGGCTTGTCCGTGTTTACGTTTGTCCGTTAAAACTGTTTAGTTTTAAAATAAAGAGACATTTTATGTCCTAAACACAAAAATGATTGAAGTGTGATTTTTATTAATTTTATGGTTTTGAGGCTATTCCATTAAAATATGTTATGCGATTAATTACCAACAGTATTTTTAACTCACTGAAGCCAATGGCTTTGTTCGGAGGGTTGTAACATTATCGCTGGATAACAGTGTCAAACAACATCGAGCATAGAGATGTTTCTTGGTAGGGTGCCCATTGAGGGTCACGTTCTTGTCTGCCTTTCACTTGTGATGGTTCAGAAGTCACCTTTAAACCACTGGTCTCAATTAGAGAGGGCTTTATAGGCCAAACTCCATGTGGTAAAATAATACCTCTTCTATCCTTTTTTATTCCAAAAAATTTGACTCAAAAGAGCTTATCAGTTGGTCGACATTGCATTATAGGGTCCAATTAAAAACTGACAAAACATTAGTATTGAAATGCAGCTAGTGATAAATACAAAGAGAGAAAAGTAGAGTAGAATGAAGTAGAGAAGAAAGAGGAGAGTATATGAGTATTAAAGAGAAGAAAGATGAAGCCTCAAGCAGTGTTGAAAATTATTCAATTTCATAACAAAGATCATAAATACTTGGTAATATTTGTATTAATTTCAACTAATTCAGGTTTTACAAAAATATAACAAAATATCTTATTATATACTAAACAGTTCAGTTGAGTTTAAGTAATTTTTTAGAGTAATGTTGCATTTATTATTGTTACTGAAAATTGTAATGTTGTGAAATAAGTTTAAATAGATTATTGTGTGAAGGCAACTAAGGACTCCGTGAGCTTCAGCCTGGGAGCTTTGTTAATGGTAGTTTGCGAGTAGCTCTGCGTGAGTTACAAGTTTGTGATGGGGTTGCTAAGTTATTATTTGGCCACAACCTGTTATAACTCCAACTTACAAACATCCGCCTTATTAACATCATTTCAAAGTACAGGTCTCAAAGTAAAGTGAATTGAATATGTTTTCAAAGTGGCTTCTGATTTGGATATACACATGTTTTCATTTAAAACGTATGTTTTGACGATTTCTTCACCGTCTAAATTTTGTCGCAACTAAAGTTAAATAAATAAGTGAGTATAAAATCGAGTTCCGAAAAATTCAATCATTATTTCATCTCAATTTTTATCACAGACAATAAGGTATTTAGTCACCTGGTTTACTATACAATATAGAATAAGCAGACTTTGTGTAACTATAGACGTATGTAGGTACTAAGGTGGTGGCTTAGTTGTATACTTCATTGCTGGTTTAGTTGTGATTACCAATGTGACCATAAAAGTTTTTACTCCTGTCCGCTCCCGTGGTTTAAAATCCCGTTAAGCCAGCGGTCTCCAGGTTAAATGTTAGCGAGGGCTTCTTAACCCAAACTTCACCTGGTAAAATAATACATTCTTTAACTTTTAATTAAATGTTAGTAAATGCTTCATTTTGAACATACACAATAGACGTAGAGGGAATATGGTGGAACTATTCAACATCTTTCTTACCCAGCTCCACTACCTACCAAGCACTGTAGTCTGGTCAGAAAATATTTTTGAGTAAAGAATTGCCACACTTATGAAATATAGATTAAATGTTTAAAAAACATAGTTTGAATGTGTGCCTATAAAATAAGTTTCAGTTCAATTACATAAAAGAATGTAATAAAAGAGAACACCCAACAATTACTGTAATTGAAACCATAATTTTGTTTTGGGGAATACATCTGTTGGGAGTCAGCGAGAAATATTTATTGATTTTTTTAAATGCTATCAGAAACTTTGATGCTCTTGTAGTTTCTCACCCTTTTAAAATTATTTATTTATTTATTTTTAAAACGTTGATAATCAAGATATTAGTGAATATGTATTTCAAATCAGTATGATTAGTGTAAATGAGGCTTTGTTTCAAACTAAGGCCGACCATTCTTTAGAGAGTATCATTAATACCATAATGACAAATGAATAGCCAGTGGTTATCAGCTGATCCCTTTCCAAATTTGTTATGAACTTGATTGGGATAAAACTAAGAACTTTTTAGCTTACGAAGTTAGACTTTAACCTACAGACCAATTTGATGAATTTGAAATTACTATTTTTAAACTTAAACAAATTTACTACATGAGATGACTTCTAATAATTATATTGCCAGTGAATACAAGTAAATATTTTCCAACTTCAAATCAAACATCATCAATCAATCCTATTGGTTCATTTTGGAAAGTCTTAAACATGTTTAATATGTACCCTTTTGCAAGTAAAGCTACCCCTATACCATATTTCACCATTAGGGTTAATGAGTTTACTGCAGTTTGTCCAGCAGTGAGGCAACTAATTATGAAGGTTTGTTCACTTAGTGCTGCAGGTTATACCAAACTCATTGTACATGTATAATAAAACTATCCTGTCCGACAATACTCAGTCATTTGAACTTACATCATTGTTAACCTCGGGTCATGGAACATGTTATTTTTACATCATGTGTTTATTTACTACCTTTATTTTCTCCGGTACTTATAGCATCAGTTATGTTATCATAGGTCTATATGTTAAGAAAATTAGACTAAAATTAATAGTATTTATAACTTAGAGCTAAAAGATGTATTGAAAGAATATCTTTATTTTTTTATACCGTATAAGAATACTTTGTTGTCAGATATACTTCCTAACCCAACAAAGTGTTGAAGGAAAGTTCTGAACCAGAACTGATTATCAGACGTTAGTTACTTGTAAATCAGACCGATACTGCGTGTATCAGATTCCACGTAAAGCTGTAGGCACCTTAGTTGCTCTAATATTGGGATATTAATACATGGCTCTTCCTAAGGAACAGTCAACAGTACTGTGCATACAGATTTGTTACTGACTATTTCTAATTAATCTAATTGATTAGTTAAATCAATTAATATATTCTGTATATTGTCAAGATATAGGCGAATATCAATTTGAAATGAGTGGAGATGAGCGAATGTAATCATTGTTACAAACTAAGGCCAACTATTCCTTAGAAAGTGTCATTAATTAATGTATTATTATTATTATTCAATTCTAAGATACCGATCGTAGAGATATGGGCAAATATGAGGGGTGAATGAGTGATGAGTGTACATGAACGAGTGTAGTCATTGTTACTATCTGAGTTCGACTTAGCTCAGAAAGGACTATTTATTGATAGCCCAATAACCGGGGCAACTATGGGACCTACAGCTTTACATGGAATTCGAACCACATAATTTTGGTCTGATTTTCAGCTAACTGACAAGTCTAACACTCAATTCTCTTCCCTACAGAACATCCGAACGACTTCTCTAGTAGTGTCTATGTCGATGGCAACCACTGAGCGGAAACAGTGTCGGTATTAAGAACACCGAGCATAGAATCTATTGCCTACAATCTCCCAAACACTTTTTCCCCAATTAGGTTACAGCACTGTGCCATCAGTGCCAACAATTAATAGCCCAATGAGAAATGAACTGCCGGTGGTTATCAGCTGACCCCTTTCAAAATTTGTTAGGACTCTGATTGGAATTGAACTGATAACCTTTTAGCTTATGAATTGGGCTTTAACCAACTAAGCTACCGACCAATTGATGTACAACATAGCTGTTTACTGGGTATGATGTTGATATCTTCAAATATTACGTTGAATTGAATTTACACAGGGGATATTAATCTAGGACAACAAAGAGAAGTTTTCGCAACAAATTATAGATACAAGGAATCAGAGATGTTACTAAGTCACCAAAGTTAAGTAACAGATCTGGATCTTGTCCAATAAACAGCTAAAAGAACTAAGTTTACTTAGAAAGTTTTACTGTTATCTCAGCAACAAGAATACAATGCCCCGGATTAATACTGAGATAGTGGGATGTAGAATATGTTTACAAAAGTAATATTTTCGTGCAATTCTTAACAAATTCATTAATTAATCTTAAAATATTAATAACCATCATAGTTAAAGTTTTTATTTTTACAATGTCTAAACCCATTTTATATCTAAAGTAATTATACATTATCTGAAACTCCTTTATCTTTAGGAGACCGGATTTTCTTAATGACCCGTTTTACCCGTCACAAAGCATCCTCGTCTCTAGAGACCTGTTTACCTTTATAAGCCAGCATACAAATTCTCCATCACTCCGCCAACCATATCCACCAAAGCATCACATCATCAAGAATCATATTGAGAGGCATCCTTTGTTGTCAGCCAGTCCTCTTCAATAGTGGGAAGGACTGCCCCATAATTGGTTTTAAAAATAGTACTTATAAAATATTTCCAATGAATAAATAAAATTGTATTGTAATGAAGCATCACATTTCTAAGTAATCGATTGCATTCAAGTTGTACAGTTAGAGAATATGATTTATACTGTGACATTTAATAATAGAGCCCTTTTTTATTTCAACTTTGTGTATCACATTTTTTTTTCAAAAAGAAGAGGCCAACCTCCTTCTTTACCTTACTCTGCCCATTCCTCATAGACTATTGATCTGTGCGAGGGACTTAATCTGACAGAGTAAGGGGGAGAACCAGTACAGTAGAATGTGAATATTACTGATAAATCTTACGGTCTAGCTCTGATAAATCTCTAACCCAAGCTCAAAGTCATGACGCCTTAGACCACTCGGCCACCAGCTCACCCAAACTCGCCAGTTCATAAAGTTTTGATATGTCAACTTTATTAACTGTAAGAAATATGTCAATCGAGGTGCTTTAATTGAATCCTGTAGATTTTAGAGGTTTTTATAAATAATTATTAATTATTGATTGAAACGATAAATTAAAATATAATAAAATTATGTCAACTGCAAAAAGTTACTTATTAATACAATTATTGAAGTTTTTTTTTTTTTTTTTTTTATTAAATTACTAAACTGGAAATAATTAAAATAAATATAAAACACAAGAAAGTAATAGTTAAAGGTTGTAAATAACTAATAATAAAAATGATACTGAAAAAAAAATAGCACCTAGTAAATATGTAAATGTAAACAATTATTGTTTATTTTAGTAGATCAAGACTATTGTGATAAATTTAGAGTAAAAAGAAATATCACCCATAGCAGTAATCTCAACTATATATTTCAGGTCGTTTTATAAAGGTTGATCATTGAGATGTATAGCCGCAATTGATGTCAAGCACAGGAGGGTCGAGGGAGGCTTTCTTTAGTAGGTTGGACGCGGGAATGTCCCATATGGTTTAGGATTTGAAGGTAATTATATACTCGGGTGAAAGCTGACCTTACTTACTGAGGACTGTTTTAAGAGAAAATTAAAATATCACATTTTAAACTATATTTTAATAATATACCAAATGAAAAATATCTAAACTTACCTAACTTAACACCTAATCATGGGGTGTTTAAGCAAAACATTCACTTTTATACACTCATCACTTCTATTTGAAAACCACATTTTCCCATATCTCGAGGATCTGTGCCTTAAGAATAAATGAATGATTCTTGCCAGCCTGACCATGGTCCACGCAGGGACCACAGGTTCAAATCCCAGGAGATCCTACTAAATTTAGCTTGATAAGTTTGGACCGATGTCCCATAACAACTATGGAATAATCAGCAAAAAACGCCACTGGCGTTGAGACATAAAAAATAAATAAACAAAACAGAGAAGAAAGAAAATTGTAATCAAAACATTTCTAGAAGAAAACGAACAAATTTTCACACATGTCTCTGTCAAAGGAGTTAAAAGATTAAAACTTAGACGATTCCCACCGAGGATTTATAAGTTTTAATTTACGTTAAAAGTTTTGATCTTGAAAATGTATCTTTTATTTAAATATTTAAGATAGGAAAAAAACAACTTTTAAGAACAATTTCACAATTAAACATTATTATAAAATTTTCTTTTTAAAGAACACAATGAATAATTAAACTAAAATAATATATAAGATGAAGTAGAAATGAATTGTTAGAAAATGGCTTACATTTGTTAAATTATAATATTTTTCCAATTTATGGATCGTAGTTACAGTTAGTTATTAGAGGTTCATTATTATACTGTTATGAAGGAATGTTAACCCTGCTTCTATTGGCTTTGCCTGTTATTACTTATTACAATCTTTTTCTAATTAATATCAGTCAATATAAATGTAAATAAAAATTAAATATGTTTAACTTAATACGTAGCATTTCCTAATAGTCCCGGATATGAAGGTTGTCTGCTCAGATTTTGTTGAATATGAATATATTTCCTTGAAAATGTGAATATATATTGGGTATAGCTCATAGATCTAAATCTATCCTATGCCGATACGCGCTTTTACTCTGGGGGTGGTTACTTCTCCATCTTGGGGGTGAGAATTTTACGTTGAAAATGACCATGGGAATCAATATAAAAATGAATTTAAAGGAAAAAAATGTTCTTTACAATTTTGTTGAAAATTCACTATTCTTTTAGTTACTGACAACTGAAAATTTTCATTTTTCAACAAAAAAAAAAAAAAAAACACATTCTTCACGGCTCTTTTTAAATATAATTCCAAGGTTTCATACAACTTTAAACCTTGCAATCCTGAACTATAACTGATTGTATCTTTAGCATATTACATGTATTATAGATTAATTGCTTTTAAGCAAGTTCAACAGACAATAGAATTCAATTGTCGTAATGGTCGAGGCTTTCTATTGCATTCTCATTCCAATTAAATGTCCTGCCTTTGGGATTTACATGAGAACAAGCCATTATTACAGTAATACACTCAGTTGCTCCGAGTTTATATCATTTATACACGACCACTCAATGAAAGTGCTTTAGACTTCCTTTTTCAGTAATCGTTACAATCTTACAAATTAATAGACATTTATAAGAAAATTAAAATTTTCCAAAAATACAAGTCAAATAAAAGGAATAAAGATTTATTATTTACATTTTGGTACTTTTTAAATTTCAAACATTCTTATCTAATTCATAATTAAGAGGCTGATCATCAAGATAAGGGACATACAGCTTTACGTGGAATCCGAATCATGTAGTATTGGTCTGATATTCAGCTAACTGGCAAGCCTGACTCTCAGTTCTCTTTCCTACACAACATATGAACCTTGACAACCATCCAACATGGACACCTCAGACTTCTTTAATAGTGTCCACGTTAATGGCTACCATTGAGCGGACGCCATGTTGGTATTAAGAGGACAGAGCATAGAACCTATCGCATACAATCACCCTAACACTTTTTCACCAAGTAGCTGGGTTACAACACTGCGCCACCAGTGCCGACTGTTGTATTCTGTATACATTGTTATATTAAATAGTGTAAACTTTTATATATACAATTACTTAACACAGTAAAATAATAAGCAATTATATGATAGCACTAAAGTAGAGCACTAATTATATTTAAGTACTTGACATTCTAATTAATTGGTTGGTAGCATATATAGTTAGAACCCAGCTTCATAACCTAAAGGTTCTTAGTTTGATCTCAATCAGACTATAACAAAATTTGAAAAGGATCAGCTGATAAGCACCGGCTGTTTATTCGTCATCAAGCTTCTATTTATTAATGACACTTTCTAAGGAACAATCAACCTTAGTTTGTACAATGCCTACATTCGCTCATCTACATCATCATACTCATTCAAAATCTGTATTCGCCAAAATTATGATGATTAGCGCCTTAAGAACAATAAAAATAAAATTCATGTTCCTAGTTCATTTTAAGTACAATTAACTTTTACTGTCAGTTCTTTTGAAAATATTATCACTTCTATCTTTCTAACTTTAAAAAGATTGTTATTTATAATTTTTTGGTAATTTGAGTCATGAAACACTAGGTAGGTATTGATTAGTGTTTACAAAACAGTACCTGCACAAAAGTCTGGCGAAGAGCCAGTCTATCCCCTAACGGAGCATCACTTGAAATAATAATCTCTCCATGTACCGCAACTCTGGCCTCATCCCAAAGGTGAAAACTCACCGTCGTAGTCTATCTACTTGGTTACCTTTTCCTGTCTGCTCGGGTGTTTCCAACAAGATACAATAAACATAACACAACAGTGTGAAATAATATTTTACATCATTGTGTGGTTTGCTGATAGAACACTATATGGTTTTATTTATATTGATATTATATAGTCAACTAAAAATAAAATGTAGCTGTTAAATTAGTTTTAAATGAGTAATTTTGATTATAAAAATGTTTTATTTGTTTCATAAAGGATACTGAAAGTGATATTTGTGTACATAATCAGTTTATGTAAAGAGGCGTTATCATTTCAGTAGATAAATACTGTACATAGTCTAAAGTGTGAATACTATATAAGGTGACTCTTAGATTTTGAATCATTTTAATTTCCGAACTCATATAAAGAAGAAGCTGGAGCATTAACACTAGAATATCTAATTTAGTTTGGGATAATGGCTCCTCTAAATTAATTAACGGGATGGTATGATAGTAGTTTTACATTAATTTAGTACGGGCAGGATATAGGAAGTATATCAGCTCCTCGCCACCCCTATCATCGACTTGAGTCAGCTAACCACTTACTGTCTAACCGAGCCAGTAAGTAAAAACGTGAAAGGCTCCATTTAAAGAGCAGATATTAGCTGTAAATTTGCTCCATGCCACCTGCCAAGATGATAATGGAGCCATAAAATGTGTAACATTATTTTAACGATGTATGGTCTGTTGCGGTAGAAAGATTGCTGGGCCGTTATCCAGGATGCATTGCTACCATTTGTAATAATGTCCCTCCCACTGACTGAATTGTCTTAAGGAAATATGTCCTTTAAATTATCTCGGTTAAATCTGCATTTTTGCTATTACAGATTATCTTATAAGTTTCCACCTTACTTAATTTTATCTATGAAAATAATCAAATGATTAAATTAAGACAATTGTAAAGTAACACGACAGTGACTGAAAGTTTATGTAACTTTCAAGGCCAAGAACATTGCCTCAGATGCTCCCTTTACTAACCTGTATGTTGGCACTTTTGGGAGTAGTGTTGTACTCCAACTACTCGAAAGCCCTCTGGCTAGTCTTTGAACTAAACATGAAAATACTGAGCATTAGAAGATATTTTTGGGAGTACCTCAGTTTAATGGTACCTTTTATAGAGATAACTGTAATTCAAGCTTATCAAGAAAGCCAACAAAAATCAGACTTACGTAAAGCTAATGAAGTATAGCTTATTCACTTTGCTGGTCTTTGGGCTATTTATTTTCCTTTTTGAGGATAAATCTGTCTCAGTTAGCGACAAGACTTCAATATATACCGTTTATACTCATATATTTAAGCTTATTTACTTGAAGATTCGAACAATTTTTCTATCAATCTTAGTAGACTTGGAAGCTAAAGCTTCTTTATTATCTCTTGATGTAGGCCAACACCGAGGGTTTTGAGGTGCAATTTCACCATTTGCCAAAAACTATGAATTGAACCTGTGACCCCAAGCTCCAGAGGCGGTAATTGTACTATTCAGCTACCAGGCTTCTAAAATTTATATACAATACAAACTCATAGTCTTAATATGGAAATGAACAATGACTGAGGGCTATAAGTTTCAAATCTCTGTATAAAATACAATATAAAATTAATTTTTATATCTTGTAGACCAGTATTTAGATGGGGATGATTGGAAAAGGGAAGATTAATTTTCAGTTTTGTGGTTTTGCCTAAGTATTGGTCTGAGACATGTGCAAGTGTAATGAGTACAATCAGTAATGTGTAAGATTTCTAATTGTCATAGCAATGCGCTCAGCTCAACTGGCGATGGTTGATAACCACAATAAAGTCTTGCTGCCATCTATCGGTAAGCTCCACATCATGATATACATTTCCCATAATGGTCCATAAATACTCTAATATTAGATATTCAGAAATATGTTCAATAAGGGTTAGTAGAGACTATCCATTGTAGAATGCACATTACTCTTAATAGTTTCGTGAACGACAAACCGAGTAACTACTATTTTATATTCTTAACCAGCATTTTTTTAAAGTTATCTTCATGTTCATACAAAGTTTTCATATATTTTTGTCTTAATAATTATTATTTTATTTTTGAAAATATTGATTTTATCATTATAATATATTTTGTTGAGTGATCTGCTTTATGCGTGAAAAGAGACTGAGGCACATACAAGATAGAACAAAAATAAGAAACACTTTCACAACTTTTGTATGACTTCACTTGTAAAAGTGAAATCTTGTACATCATCATGGTTACAGAGAACACACTTGTTGACACCATTATCTACATTTAGTCTTTTTAGGGGGATGGCCTGCGAGCAGTTGAACAAAAATCTTCAATGTAGGTCTAGATCGAATCTGATATCAAATGAAAGGTCTATTCAAGAGAAATTAATTGTTTCAAACTGGACTTCGAAAGTTTTATCCTTTTCAGAGTAGTGGTCATGTGAATTTCAAAGTAACTAACGAACAATATTATTTCTCCACTATTTAAGAGTTTCGAGTAAATTATTCTGATCAAAACTAATTCTTTATGGAAAACAACTATTTAAAAAAAATTAAACTATCAAATTATCTATGGAAAAAGTAACGTTGTTGTGAAAGCATTTCCATATTTTTCTACCCTGTATATTCATGAGTTAGTCTGTACATAAATGAGATAATTTCAAACAAGAACTCTCTTAGTTGGTCTGAGTCATGTCTGTGGTATATTTCGTCCGATAAAACGCGGCAGCTAAGATAAACCTTTGGAAGGGAGAAAATGAAACACAACCTACGACATAAATTGTACCTGTTATTAATTCCTTATCTTGTGCGTGACTTTGCACTCAACTCTGTCTTTTGGAAAGTCAAAGCTTTGGCAGTACCTCCATTTTATTTAATGCAACAGAGAATTATTTATTTACTGTTCAAGCCTCTTTAATTCTATATTGTATTGGATTATACCTAATTGGTTTTTTTAAAGGTATACGGTAAAATAAACAATAGTATATAAGAACAAATAAAGAAGTAATTTATTTTACCCTCTACCTTTTTAGTTTTGCCTCTTTAAATAATCGCAAAAATATATTTCTTTCCAATTTGTTAGGTGAAAAACCTTTTTGTAAATAAAAACTTGCCACTTCCAGTTAATTATTATGTAATAGGCTTTCATACGTGAACATATTCCTCTAAAGGCTTATTTGAAAGCGTTTTATTTTACGCCGACTCTTATAAAGTGGTCAACTTCGTATTATAACATTTTTTTAATTGTCTATGAATTTTAGCACGATACACAAGGATTAGACATTACGGTAGCAGCTTCCTAAACCTGATTTGTATTTACTCTGTACGTTGTAATATTTTTTACTCTTTTAGTAGTCTATGGAATTTACTCTGCATTATATAAAAAAAACTATTAAAATTAATTCTTTACTGATGTTCTTTACTGGCATGTGAAAAATTGTTGTCATTGGCTTAAATCAGGATCATTGTTGCTTACTTTTTAGTAAAATATGTATTCATGAATTAATCTTAAATGTTCTTTTAGCTGATTTTCTCTAGAGAAGTTGCTTGTGTAATCTGAGAAAATATTTAAGAGTCCTGTGTGGTTTCGTTTTTCTTAGATAATGATAGATGATGATGTAGTTTACAGTTTTAGACATTCCTAATTTTACAACAATCAAATGTTTTTGTGACATATTGAATAATGGTATACAGAAAACTTTGAAAATATGCAGTGATACTACTGTAAAAAAATGTTAAAATATTAAAAATCTTGTTAAAAGCATTTTTGCTGGAATCACTAGTAGGCTTAGTAAAATTCATCTTTCTTCTTAACATTATTATGTTGAATATTATTTTCTTGGAGACTTACCCAAAATTATAAGTATTACCAAAAATTTTATTCTAATATTGCAAAATGGACTGTTTATCTGGGTTGCAGGTATTTTTTAATTTAATTGTCACTTCTGATTCATTTAATAATACAAATGTATTTGAAGATAATTGTTAAATATATTCCAAAATTCCACAAATAAAATCTGCATGTCTCCACTTAATACAACCTAAGTTTTATTTATTTTTTTGACACATATATATATATTATTTTTTTAAGGAATTTGAAACTGTCTTACTCTAAAAATACTTTAAATTTGTAGAAATTACTAACTTAGTTGTACCAAGACATTGTTCAGGTTACTTTTTACAAAACGTTGATCAAAATTTATGGGATCTGCCAACTAAAACACTGTACAGTTTTTTATAAGAAGGAAGGGTAGAAAATATTTTGGTAGTACACCAAATAAAAAAATTATAGGTTTTCTTTACAATTTGTAAAGAAATTGACATTTTTTGGGTTGTGAAAATTAAAATGATGTGCAGGTTTTTTGTACAAAATGGTAGATTTGGGTTCCAACAAAAATATCGTTATTCCTGCATTCAATCATTTTAAAATAGAAATACACATTATATCAAATTAAACTTTTTAAATTTTTAGCTAGTCAGTATTTATGAGGAAAAATTCCTTCTGGTAAGCTGGACACCTCTTTATTATAGTTCCAAACCGAAAGTCCTTACTTTTATTGAAATTTCTGGCAGTTTGCCAATAAGAGTCCGTCTGGCATTAACATTCCCTTAGAGGAGGCCTTTATCTCGCCTGAAGCTGACGTTAATTGGCCCTATAAGTCTCTAATACTGTTCTGAACAGACAGTCAAGTGCTGTTGGAATTCACTTACATTAGACGTTAATATGTTATTCATACAGTTGTCCGAGTAACTGTAGTTCACTGTATTAGGATTTGTGCTTGGAAAGATTCTATCAGAAATATAAATTGTGTCCTGTCTAATCTAACCAATATATCAACCAAACTTCATATACTAGTAGACATAGATACTTTATACTTTTTTACAGTTACTCCATAAATTAACATATGTACATCTAAATTGCATGGTCTGCACTATTCATTATTTAATTGTTGACTATGAAAGTGTTTTTTTTTTTTTTTTTTTTTTGTTTCAATGGTGACAAAGCATCTCCTTGTCTTACCCCTGTTTTGACGTCAAAAGTATATGTAAATTCTCTTTCTATTCTTACTTTCCCTCAGGAGCCTTCAACACACATTTTTGTTAGTCTAATTATCTTTTCTGGGATTTTTTTTGTCTAAGAAATGTCCACAATTTTGATCTAACAATGCTATCATAAGCCTTTCTAAAGTCAATGAATAATATATATAGATTTTTGTTGTATTCCCAGTGTTTTGAGGTCAGCTCTTTTATAATAAATATTTGGTCAGAAGTTGATCTTTCCTTCATAAAACCTGCTTGTTGCTCTCCGGTTATTTCTTCTCCGTATCTTCTTAAGTCTGTTTAATATTAGCTTTGACAGTATTTTATATGTACAATTAAGTAGTGATGTTCCTCTATAGTTTGTACATTCTTTTGTATCTCCTTTTTTGTATAGTGGTATTGTCACACTCTCTTTCCACTCCATTGGCATAACTTCCATTCTCCAAATTTTCAATATCATCATATGTAGGAATTTCATTATTTTAATACCACCACTTTTGATTATTTCAATAGGTATTCCATCTTCCCCTGGTGCCTTCCCATTTTTAAATGTTTTCATCACTTTCTCAATTTCCTCTAGTTGTTTCTATAACATCTTCCTGATCTACACCCTCTGTGTTCACCTCTTGTTCATCTTCTACCTTATTATCATCATTTAGTAAGTTTTCAAAGTAGTTCTTCCATCTTTGAAGTATTTTAGATGTTTCCACTACTGCATTTCCATCTTTGTTTTTCACTTCCATCACTTTAGGTCTGTAACCTTTCTGAAAAAATTTCACAGTTCTGTGATATTCCTTTGTGTTATTCACTGTTAAATCTTGTTCTGCCTTTGTTAGTTTATTATTTATACATTTTCTTTTTTATCGTCTTTGTGTTTTATTTACTTCCAAGTTCATTTCTCTGTATGTTCCCTTAGTTTCAGCATTTCTGCATTTTAGATGTTTATTTTTTGCTTCCTTCCTTTTAATTACTAATTCTCTGCACTTCTCATTGAACCAGGGTTTTTTGGGTTCTTTTTCTTTATAAAAACTTCATTTGCTGTTTCTTTTATGTTCTTTTTGAAGGTTTTCCACATTGTCTCTACTTATGTCTCTTCCTCATCTTCTCCTGTTTGAGAGAACTGAACTTCAAATCTGTTTGAGAATTTTACTTGGAACTCTATTTTCTTATCTTCATCCAGATACATTCTCTCTGTTATTTTATTAACATCTCTTTTACAATCTTTATTCTTTGTCTAAGTCTTGTTAGAATCAAGTAATGGTCTGTACCACACTCTGCACCTCTCTTACTTTTCACATCTACTACTGTACTGATATGTTTCTTATCAATCAGAACATGATCAATTTGGTTCTTCGTATTTCCGTATGGTGATGTCTATGTTACTTTATGTATATCTTTCATGTAAATTTGTCAGAAATTTAGTACTGACAATGTACAGATTCATCAAAGAAGCAAAGCTTTGAAGTTTTATTCCATTATCATTTGATATATTATGTAGGCTATGTTTGCCAGCCACACTCTCCCACATGGTTTCTCTTCCTACTTTAGCATTAGCATCTCCAAGAAGGATTTTGGTATCATAGCTTGGTAACTTTGAAAATGCTTCCTCTAGCTGAACATAGAATATATCTTTCTCATCATCTTCACTATCCTCAATAGGTGCATAGAACTTATCGTTGATATGTTATTAAACTTTCCCTTAAACCTAATTGTACATATCCTCTCATTTATTGTTTCATAGGTTATGACTGATTCTAAAAAGTATTTTTTTTATAGCAATAGTGTCTTCCATCGTCACAGCCACTATATAGTATTTGGTAACTTTCAGTGTTTATTTTTCCACAGAATAACCATTTGGTTTCTTGTAGTGCTACCACATCTATCTTGTAGGCTTCAAATTCTTCATGATAATATCTACTTTACCTGGCACCGCTAGGGTTCTAATGTTCCATGTCTCAATTCCCTTGTTCTAAGCTTGGGTCTTAATCCATTTGATCTATCCTTTTCCGAAGCTTGTTGGTGTTTCGTAAGAATGGTGTTTTACAAGATAGGGTTGTTAGCCCTATGCTCAACCCCCAATATGAAGGAGGGCCGTATCTACTTGTGGTCAGCGAGTCCCTTAGACCTAGCCAGGAGGACTGTTTAAGCAGATCCACCATCCTTTCCCCTATCCGCCACCAGGGGACGCTCTGTATACGCCAAAGTAGGATAGCGCCAATTAAGATTACTGTCCTTAATTGCAAACATTAAAAATGAAATTGCCACAATAGAATAAACAACAGAAAATTTTTGTAATTGTACACACATCTTTTTAGCCAATTCAAGGATACAGTCTAAAACATGTACACTGAATAAAAAAACCCTCAGAAGAATTCAAGCACGTGAATTGAAATTCTTGAGAACAGCAATGTAAAAAACTAGGCATTACAGATTTAGAAATACGGATATAAGAGAACAGTTTAGATGTGTCAAGACAGTGAAGGAAATTTTCAGAACGGCAAGACTAGGACTCGTAAATATATGGAAGAGAGAAAAGTGGCAAAAATATGGTTTGAAAAGGAAATTATGAGCAAAAGAAGAGTGGAGAGACCATGCAAGAAATAGATGGATGTCATAAAGGTACATAATGCGTAGAGAAAAACAGGTGCAGCAGTTAGAAGAAAAAATTATAAATGGACAGGGGAAGATGGATGAGGCTTGTCAGCATACCTAGGTGACTGGAACTGCTAAACCGATGATGATGACCTTGTAGTTTTCAAATGATATAGAAAATCCACCTTTGATATTTACTTTTTCAAATCTGTAATTACAATACATATGCCTGATTAGTTAGTTTGAAAATTAATTTATCTAAAATTACATTAAATTCATGTTTAAAGATGTCAATCAAGTAAATGCATGAAAACCACTGATCAATTTAATTAATTGATGTAAAATGTACATTAAATTAATACCTAATAAATAACATTATAAAATGAAACGCTGCTTAAGATCAGTTCAAAGATTGGTTACTACGATCTTTTGTTGGCTGGCAATGGCATTGTATCTAGACTGGTCAACTGTTCTTGAACTATATCCCTTAGCCTCTATTTGAGTCAAGAACGTGCAATACTTTAGAGTCTTTACAATACCAAAGGTACACGATAACTGTCCAAGTCAAGGTTAATATCAGCAGCATTTACTTTGTTGATGGTTGTAAAAGTACTGATTTAAAATTTTATCATCTAAGTAATTTTATTGTAAACAGACATTAAACATCTCAGTGTTTCTGTTGTTTTGAATATGGCTATCATTTCATAAAGCTCAATACAGATTTAACTTTAATTACATCAACTAAAAGTTAAAAATTCCTTTTATATTTAAATAAATTTTGTTTCAGGGATCCCCAAATTCTTCAATGTAAACACTCTCTCTAAAAAAGTTGCAGTAAATTTTTAAATGTTTTAACATTCAAAATAAAAAATTATTTTTGTGTCTGGATTAAGATTAAAAAATTGTTTTATACAAACTATGTGTTTGCTTCTTTCTTTTTATATGGAAATAAGTAAGCGTGTGAACTTAGGATTTTTGTTAGTCATTAACCACTACATTCAAAATCGTAAATTTTAATAAGATTAGAAATATTCAAAAAATTTTTTTGCTGTGTTTGAAATTGTTTTAAAAAGATAGAAATGGAGCCAATTTTTGTTAGTTTTTTATTGATTTCCAAAATGAAGTTTTTTTTATTTATAACAATAATAATAAATAATAATAATAATAATATTAATATTAATATAATACGATAAAATTATTATTCTATTATAGTACAGAATGCATTTTTATCTCCTCTAGCTAAAAGCTATTTAAAGGGAAAACTTAAACTTATGTTTATGGGGATTTTATAGGAAATTTCAATTTTGTATTAATAAAAAATCTTATCTTATTATTAATCAAAAAATATTTATAGTTGTCATCGAATCAGGTATCACCAAACACATTAGACCAGACAACAAAAACATCCGCATATCCACACCACCCACCCGACGAGAATCACTCTAAAAACAGACACTGAAAGCAAACCCAAAACATATTTCCAAATTAAAATAAGTATATTACATATCAATTGTTCACCTCTGTATAATACTCACTATAAGTTGATTAGGTGTAAACCAATATTTTAAAATTGTAGCTTCATACTTCATGTTATTGGAGTTAAGATCACATCAATATGTACGTATTCGGGTTTAGGTTCGCTTTTTGTCAAGAGATCCTTTTCACCTTTCATAAGATCAAAATCATTTTCAATCCTATGTAGGGATCTTTATCGAACAACTTCTAAATAAGAGTTACTGTTCTTATTGAGTTCCAAAAAAATCATTAAAAACACATAAATACAGACACATACACAAATAAAACTAACACACAGTGAGATGAATACATTTGACGTTACCTTATATACGCTATTGTGCTTTGGCCAAAACATGTACTCTCCTTACTGGGATTTTTTATTAGTTTGTGTTTTTTCAGTACTTTTGTACATTAATGACAACGTTTGATGAGAAAAAATCTTTCATTTCGGCGTTGCCTGATGTAGATCACAACAGAGGATTGAAACCAATAGTCTTATAAAAGGATCTCTTGACAATAAGGTAACCTAAACCAGTATTCATATTATATGTTTAACTAATACCGAGCCCAGGACAATCGAATCGGAAATTAAGGTCTCGTTGAAGAGGAGTTGGTGCCGAGAAAGTTCTCATTTTGGCCAAACGCCATAATTCCTGTTGCAAGTCACGTTACTCTCAGCTTGTAAATTATAAATGTTGTGTCTCTTTCACTTTGTTTTATAGTTAAATATTTAGTATATCACTTTGGTTATTTTGTATTAAAATATAAAAGAATTGAATCAGCCAGTGGACCACAGGCATATTATGCGTTTGAACTGTGTAAAAAATGAAAAGAGAGAATGTCTTTATTTAATGAGGTGAAGTTAACATGGCCCTCTGTTCAACTCACTCCATAAACTATTTCATTGTCTTTGCCAGTCAAAAGATTTTAAATATTCTTTATATTTGATGCATACTCTTTGTTACAAGTTGTACAATTAAAAACATTTTTGAAGCTTCAAGCATATACTTTGTTACAGTAAAATATATTTATTTATTTTCATTCAGAATTGAATTAAATAAACAATTAAAACTCTTGAAGAATCGCATTCTTTGAGTGAGAGTTAACAGAGGAAGTTTGCATTGTGTTTTGCGCTCATAACAAGACCTCGTATTTATATAATTAAAAATAAAATTCTACTTGAATTAATTATTACTTAATTTTTATTTGAGTAGTAATTATATTATTTTTTTAAACTACAGGCTCAACAGTTTTGTAAAGACAATGTAACAGGATATTTTTTAGTATGAAGTGGCATCAATATTTAGCTACAGCAAAATGTTTGATCTGATAAAAACTAACAATGAAGAGAACCTCACAGTTTTCAGAAACGCCACATCAGTTAAATCAACTGTGAGAGGGACCAGACAGTAACAGCTGTGCCTCTGACGCTGTGGTGTGCGGACAAACATTTAACTACAATCCTTGATGTGTTTTGAATCTGTATTGCTCTTGTTACTTATATTTTAAGCATAGTAAATAAAGATAAGTTGATTCTCCATGTCCGTAATATAAAATAAGTTATACAAAATTAAAAATGCAATAATTTTGTATAATTAGGCATACTTATACAATAATACTTAGGTGCCTTAATCAGTGATCTCGTTTATAACTTTATAAATTCCAGGAGCGTACTTTTAAATGTTGTGTTATACACACCAAACAATAATACTATATAATTACTTCAATACTGGACACTCTTCTAAATATGTGAATGAACACATCTGTTCGGACATAAATATATGAACTTACACATAAATTATTATTACCTATGAATATTTTTAATTATTAGAATTCAAGAGTCAGTTACTATTTTACATTGTAACTGTTGTTTATAAACAGAAATATTTTAGTCTATGTCATTTTTTTATTATTATAAATATTAGTTTTAAGAGTATATTTCAAACTTTATATTTTTCTGGTACTAGAGTATGTTTCTATTGATGAAGATTTTGCCACTAAGCCTAAAGGATTTCTGTGCAACTTTCAATGTCTTTTGCAATGTTCATTTCAGGTTCTTCTTGCATCATGAGGTAGATGCTGCGGGAACTCTTGCCTAAATCCCCCCTCCATTACTTTTATCCAAGGCTCTAGCTTTCATTACATACTCAAACTAGATACAACTTCACCTGCTAATTTGTAAAAAAAAAAAAAAAAAAACAAATCAAAATAGTTCAGGATCATTTAGATGAAGACCGTTTCTTATTTGCCTCCTAGTTTACTTTGGTCCCTACCATGAGTAAATTACCAAATTAATTTGTTCATTAGTTTCTTTAATGCTCAGAAAATTTGAAAAAAAAAAAAAAAAAATAGCTATAGCAAAGCATATGTACTGTTGAGGTCATGTTGAAGGCCTCTCTGTTAAATTAACAACCTGTATACAGCCACTTCAGTTGCCTCTCGTGGGTCCTGAACTCTTTCTTATAAGATTCTGGTATGTAGATTTCCCCATTTCTATCTTTCTTTGCTTTAACAATTTCTTTTGTTACATGAAGAGAGTTGTTGTTACACAATAGCAAACAATTGATTGCCTTCATACCAGTGAAAACACAACAAACTTCCCTGTTTTAGAGAGTGATCTATATGTACAGAAAGTAATTCCATTCCAGTTCTGATATAAGCTGATTTTCCCTTTTTTTATCACACGAGGTGATATAGTTTGGTTTTCCATTTTTTGTTAAGTTTTGACTAACAATATGTTGGATATGCTATATAAAAAATATTACAGAAGAATAATTATCTAAAAATTATCTTTTTAATTATCAGATACATTTTTTCAAAATAATCTACTTTGGCGTTGATGTAGTAAACAAAAAATGTAGTATCCAAACTCAGAACAGAAAGTTAATTTGGTATATTTAAGCTTAACTACATTTTTCATACTGTTCAATTGTTTTGTTCCAATATATTTGAGTTGATGATTTTTTTACTTTTTCCAACGTAGTTTCATAACGGAGAGTCCTATGTTGATGTGAATTCAGTGCCCGGTAATGCAGTATGTCATTTTGATCTAGTACTGGTCCTGATGCTTCGGATCTGTCTTGATTTGTGATTGTAATTTATGAATGTCAATTCTGGGACAGCATTCCCGTCATAAATCACTCAGCTAATGCCATATGGAATGTGGAGGTTTTAGGTTTATTTTCTTTCATTTAAGTGAGGAATCGAGTAACATTTATCCAAGTATTTATCAATATTTCAAGTACCTATGATAATCAACTTGTAATATTTTATTCTTTAACTTTCGTACTTATATAGATAATTATTAGAGATTCATTAAGGGTTTCTCAGTAAGAAAGTAATGTGAGCAAGTGTTGAATTATAAAACGTCAAAGCTTAAATATATTTATTGATTTTGCAATGCAGTTATAAACAAGTTAGTGATGAACAAAATCCAATAACAAGATTTAGCAGCTGATAATTGTGTATTCATTTTTAAGACAAAAAAGTTGTTAAAATTAGCTTACTGCACAGACACTCTCTTTTAGTTTTACAGTAAATAAGCAACTATGCTACTTTTTTTATTTTCATATATACTGATTTAATTCACTGAAATCAGAATGAGGAAATCCTTAAATTATTTAGTCATTTTTGCTAACATAGCTTCTTCATTATTTATGGACCACTTTTAACGTTTAAGTTATCAAAAAAATTTCCATATTCGAAGTTGTTCATTAAGGTATTCATTTTTATTATTTTCACCCTGAAATGTACAGGAAATCCTCACATTTCCGTTTTTCAGTCATAAGAATAACAAGTAGAGAGATCTAAATTAATCGAAAAGTAACAGCTGTTCAAATGTAAATAATGTTTATGTTATTAATATTATTCAGTTGGTTATAGATCTTTCTTAATATTATAGAGAGTGATTTTATTGTATTCAGTTGAAGTCTTGTTTAATCTATTATATAAAAACGTATGCATGTCTGTCTGATTGTCCCTTATGCGTTACTACAGCATTCATCCAATTTTCATGAAACTGCTCTACCGGCCTTTAAGGTTTCAATGGTGATCTAAAGCATTAATTTTTCTAAAATAATAACATTGGATGTTTATATTAGTAAATGAGTAGCAATTCAAGTGCAGTGAATGAGATACTGTAAATGAATGTAATAACATTGGATGTTTATATTAGTAAATGAGTAGCAATTCAAGTGCAGTGAGTGAGATACTGTAAATGAATGTACATAATATGATTTTACTTAGTATAGTTTACCTATTGATATTTGTAGTAAAAAGGCTCGGACTGAGACTGAAGGCCAAGGTCTCATGAGTGCAGCGAGTGAAATTCACAATCAACCGGCATTGATAAATATCTTGTAAATACATTTTGTAATTTTATGATACCAAACAAAATATGTAAATGAAACTGAAGTAATTTGTACTTGGATGTGGGAAGGGGGTAACTTTTCTGAAAGTGTTCGTGCTAGTGGCTGAAGTAGATCCATTTGAGAATAGTATCTCTTTTATAGCGGCTTACAAACTGACTATTGAGTGCGAGCGAATAAAAGAGGTTTACGTTGCATCTCTATTCACTGAATACCATTAATGATTCTATGAGTTGATAGGGTGGCAATTTGAACTCTAAGTAGTGTTAAAATAGATTTTAATGATATAATTCATAACTATGCCACTAGACACTCGAGAGAAATCATAAAAAATCTTTATAGACTTGAACTCTATATTCAGCGTAGTGCTGTAACCCAACTACTAGGGAACAAAGTGTTAAGGAGATTGTATGCAATAGGTTCTATACTCAGACCTCTTAATACCGACATATCCTCCGTTCAATGGTTGCTATCGACGTGGACACTACTAGAGAAGTTTACAAGTTTGTCCATGTTGAGTGGTAGTCATGTTCAAATGTTGTGTAAGGAAGAAAACTGAGTGTCTGGCTTGTCAATTAGCTGAAAATCAGACCAATACTACGTGGTTGGGATTCCACATATAGCTGTAAGACCCTTAGTTGCCTTGGGTTTTTCATAAATAGCTCTTTTTAAGGAACAGTCGACCTTAGTTAGTAACAATGACTACTCGTTCATCTACACTTATTTGCCTCTCATATCTCTACAATCGGCATATTATTACTAATAATAATGATAATAAATAAATTCTTTATTGCAGCATTTTGAACAAATACAGCAAACGTTCAACTTATACAATGCATTGTAAAAAATAAAATACATTTAAAAATTAATGTGATACTTAAAGTAACATTTATATTATATCATTCAAGCAACTCAAGTTGAACATTACATTTCTTAAATTACTGCAAAAGCTCTCTCAACAGGCCAAATTCCCAATTACTGAGAAAGTTGGAGTATAAACAGAACTAGAACAATATGACTGATACTCAAAAAACAGTGTCTTTATAATTGAAATTGAAAACAAATTATTACTAATCAGTAATAAAATTCTATATTAAGAAGCAGACGTACAATGGCAAAAAGTTTCTAAAATGTGAGTATCAAGTAACTTCAAATGAGTTACTTAGTTTACAAATTTTAAAACAACATTAAAAATTAGCTAAAAAAATTTGTTACAATAAATTTTGACAAATTTTATGACAGGTTAACAATCCCAGAATGATAACCTTTTTTTCTTTCTTCATTATGTGTAATAATATAGTACTTTTTACTTCTGTATTTGATTTGCTTTTAAATATATAGTGCTGTGACATTTTAATTTTATATTAACATGCAAAATAAATTATGAAAATATTTCTGGTGGAATCAGTCAAACCCCCAATAGAAAAACTGTCAAAGTAGTACAGTTTTTTTTTTTTTTTTTTTTTAAGATAAGACTCTTATAAATGTAACATTTTTACATCTACATGCATACAATGATTTTGAATTTGATTGAACAGCTAAAACATTTTGAATAGTTGTAAATATGCATACTTAATTTTTCACCTGCGGAATCAATGGCCAAACAACAATATTCAACAGCATTGTTAACTGTCAATCAATTGTTAATATTCCCCTGGACATCAGTTGTGAAATAAAAATGATGGCTTTGTTTGCAATTTGTTAAAAATGTATGGTAGTACCCAAACTAAAAAAACCTGCATGAGGTGTTATGCATAGCAATTATCTTAGGGAACGTATTAGCAGAACCAACGATGCATAGCAATTATCTTAGGGAACGTATTAGCAGTACCAACGATGCATAGCAATTATCTTAGGGAACGTATTAGCAGTACCAACCATGCATAGCAATTATCTTAGGGAACATATTAGCAGTACCAACAATGCATAGCAATTAATTATCTTAGGGAACATATTAGCAGTACTAACCATGCATAGCAATTATCTTAGGGAACGTATTAGCAGTACCAACCATGCATAGCAATTATCTTAGGAACGTATTAGCAGTACCAACCATGCATAGCAATTATCTTAGGGAACGTATTAGCAGTACCAACCATGCATAGCAATTATCTTAGGGAACCTATTAGCAGTACCAACCATGCATAGAAATTATCTTGGGGAACGTATTAGCAGTACCAACAATGCATAGCAATTATCTTAGGGAACGTATTAGCAGTACCTGCCACTAACAAACTATTTCTGATTTTATATTGTTTCCGTTTTATAGTGTTTCCCTTTTTTCAAAATATTAATTTACATTAAACACACTAATAAAGTTAATTCCGATAAAATCCATCAATATTTCATTGACTTTTTTCTTTTTCTGCATAAAAAAGTATGAGAGAACAGTTTTATATAATTATTTTAATTACTTTCTAGTATTGTGTTTTCTCAAGTATACTGTAAATTTATATGTAATTAAAATATTACTTTTTAAAGTAGATTTCATCTCTATGCATGATAAGTAGGAAACTTAAATTTTCTTTCAAATCTCATGCCTTAAAACATTTTAAATCTAATTTTTGATAAAACACTCAAAAAAATTTTACATAGAAAAGTTTTTGCAGTATTTAAACTTAGTAACAGCAAGTAAATATTATCAATAGTGAAATAAGCCTGTTTCTCAATAAAATGTTGCACTAAAATAATTTGTAATAACAATCGACTGAACGTACCTTCTATAATACAATGAACTCTGGTTTGGGGGAGCTCGATTGTTGACGAAGACCGTTGTGAAAACAACACGGGGACAGAGAGTCCCGTCTTGGATTGCGGAAACGCATTAGGTTCCATTGTTTCTAATGTTTACTTGGGTAAAAGCCCTTTGGCAACCCTTCCCTACTTATCTTGAATAAACAATCTCTTAAATGAAATGCCAAATTGGCAAAACGCATAACTGTTACTTTGATTGTAAGAGCAGTTTTTCAATTCGTTAAAATCAAGCTTGTTCAAAGGTCAGATGTTTTACACTTACTTGTACACCAACTTGGTTGTTGTAATAACAATCAAACTTAAAACTGATGCTGTGCCTCGCTTGTTAAATTACGTACATATATAATTACTAAACATTTACTTATCTAGTTTATATACAGTATACATGCTATAACATTGACACAGTAAAAACTAAAACTTAATTGAGATTTCCATCATATGTATACGTATGAAGTCAACTTATTTTGTTTTCAGAAATAAATATAAGATAATTCAGTAGTTTACCCGTTTAACTTATGGAGAAGGCCAATACTCAGTGATATTGCACAGTATTTCTACAAATACGTACTTTCCATGATGTTGCGGCACAAGTAAAGTCCAACTTTGCACAGCTAGTCCCACCTCCTTGCTGCGCTTTATCCCTCCATATTTTTGATTATTTGCGTGTGTGCAGCACTATGAAGGTCAACAAAATTATTTATATGATTTTACCTCTAACAAGTAACATAATCTAACAAGTAAGATACCTTTTTACACTTGCCATTGGTCAGATATACTTACAGCAGAAAAGTTCCCAAAAGTCTAGTGATAATGAGTATGTCAGTTTCCAGCCTACACATTTATTTCATTTGTTCAATGTTTACAAAAATGGAAATATTTCAATAAAATCATGCCGCTATGGTATATCAGTCGTTAAGGCTTCACATTACAGTCAACGGTCCAAGGTTCGAAGTTCTAACTGAGCTGATGATCGATACTCACTGAGGAATGTTTACGCAGTGAACTTGGAAAAAAATTAAAATAATAATTAACAAGAAATATTCAATTTAAAAATAGTTTTAATTGCTAAAAATTATTTTGTTTCTAATATTACTTTTATAATTTCTTTCATGTAAAAAACATAAACTGCATTTACTTTTAATTGCTAGTACGTCATTTGGTGTAAAAAGACGGTAATTTCCTGACATTAATTGTAATGCACTATTTCTCCTATTGAATGGACAGCTTTGCTAAGCACCATGTTACACTTTGAGATATGTAGTTCTAACTGGTTTTCATTTCTGTTAAAAATAGTAGAAAATTTACTATTTGTTTATTTATTGTTCTCAAAAATTTAACTAGAGGAACGTTTATTTTTGTTTGTAAATTTCATAATTTAGTTGGAATAACACTTTCTATTAAATAGACTTTACATATTAATATCACAGTTAACAACAGATAACTGTTTTTACATTTAAGAGCAGCAGCAGCTATTTTCTCATTTATCTTGTTTCATTCTTGAAGTAAATTATTTAAAACATATTATACAGAGAAATATATACAGAGATTTACAAGATAGCAGAATATAATTAATTAATACCATTATTCACCAACATCATCAGGCCTATTACCAATATTCATAGCAGCCAGAAAATATAGTGCGAAATCCAAATCACAATTATGTGATCATAAATGTGTTTGAGCCTTAACTCAGATGTTAATTCCAGTTAGAAAAGAACATTGATGGTAACCATTAATCTGTACTTGAGCCACCATGTAATGGCAGAGCTTAAAATTTGCCTCAAAAGTATGCCTCAGCTGGATACATTTTAATACCACAGTTGTCTTTGATACAAACGCAGTAATATTTATAATATTTAGAGGCCCGTTTGGGATAAAAATAATAACTACAACCATATGAACTAATAAATAAACGTAAAGCATAACTTTCAATTTTGAATTACAACTAAAAATAGTCTGGTTGAGTTGGTATTCAGTGTTGTCTACATAAAGAGGAAGATAGAAAAATCTTAAATGGAAACTTTTTTAATATCGTAACGGACATTGCACATTGTTTGCTAGTTTCTGTCAGTTTGGTGTTTTATGTTTATAACCTAACATTGGAAATTTACAATGAGTAATTTCTTCTGCAAAGATTATGGATGTGTAAGATTCCATAAAAAAAATTTAGTTTTACAACTTTATAATAAGATGTTACACTACTGTCAGGTCTAGATTATTCTTTTAACATGTTAATAATAACGAAGAACCAAGAGTAATTATTTCAACTCACTCACCAGGTAATTATAGCTCAGTGGGATTCAAACCTCAACAAAGTGTTGCCTGTACATTTTTCAATTATGACTTATTATCAAGTCCATCTTTTATTCCCATTTGTAATATTAATCCTTAAGTATATTATTAATTGAAATTGAATTGATTTTCCTCTGCTGAAAAGACATTAGTCACTTCATTTTTAAAAAAAAGTTATTTATCACCATCAAAGAAAACACTAGAACACTAATTTATAAATATGAATTGGTAGTTAATTGCCTTGCTGTAAGTATCACCACCAGAACGAGCTTCAATACCATTCATTTATGAGAGGGCAGGTGGGTTAATGACACCATTCATGTATGAGAGGGCAGGTAGGTTAATGACACCCTTCATATATAGGTGGGCAGGTGGTTTAATGACACCATACGTGTATGGGTGGGCAGGTGGGTTAATGACACTATTCGTGTATGGGTGGGCAGGTGGGTTAATGACACCATTCGTATATAGGTGGGTTAATGACACCATTCGTATATAGGTGGGTTAATGACACCATACGTGTATGGGTGGGCAGATCAGTTAATGACACCATTCGTGTATAGGAGGGCAGGTGGGTTAATGACACCATTCATGTATGGGAGGGCAGGTGGGTTAATGACACCATTCGTGTACAGGTGGGCAGGTGGGTTAATGACACCATTCATGTATAGGAGGGCAGGTGGATTAATGACACCATTCATGTATAGGAGGGCAGGTGGGTTAATGACACTATTCATGTATAGGAGGGCAGGTGGGTTAGTGACACCATTCATGTATGGGTGAGTGGATTGATTTAGATGATATATAATCAATCAATAAATCATGAACTTTAGCCGTTCACTTATTATCCTGCTTTGATTCTTATGAAAAGTTCAGCAGCACCTGAAGGAAGTGTTTTATCATCTTCATAGTTTAATATAACAGTAGATTTTAAACTTAAATACAAACTTAAAGACTTGCTAATTTTACTGTTTGTATTACAGTTAGTTAAATACAAATTTGTTAAACTATATTGTAGTAGAATAAAGTGTTATTCTCCAGTGGAATTGAAGAATTGAATGAAACTGTAAGTTTCTCAAAGGTCTATCTTATATGTCATTGGTAATTAGTCACTAAAAAAAATTCACTAGTTTTTTTTTCGCCATAAATAGTCAAAATAAAATATTTTAAATAAAAATCATACTTTTAACAATTATATTTACCTTCTGTAAATTAAAATAACAACTGTAGAAAATTAAGTTGTTGAAATACAGAAGTGCCATTTTTTAAACGCTTAGGCTCCAAATTACCACCTGACATGTACAAGTTAAGTAAAGAAGGCAGGCTAATAAGGTG
The DNA here is from genome assembly GCA_035578905.1 of Stictocephala bisonia. Lineage (NCBI taxonomy): Eukaryota > Metazoa > Arthropoda > Insecta > Hemiptera > Membracidae > Stictocephala > Stictocephala bisonia. The sequence continues at coordinate 3,101,940 of JAQJVL010000039.1, forward strand.
AACCAGCTTCCATGTTCCACTTGGGAAAACAAGTTTGGATGTTTTTCAGGAGCTTATTAACTGTATATATTATATTTTATGAAGCATTATTATATACTTTAATGCAATTTATGTGTTGTTAAAAGGAAGTTTTAAATATTTTTGGAACTTAAATTCAATTTCAAAAACCCATACAACAGATGCATTGTAATACGTAAAATGGCACATTCAATTAATTTTTCAAATCGTTCCCAAGCGGAAATCACTGTAATAGTCATTAAAATTACAGCCTGGCCATTGACATGTTGTTCATTGTGTCATTACATTACATTGTTGGATAGAGCATGCAATATCAATCAACTTTTACTACACACATTGAAAATAATCAGTTTTAAGTGGAATCCAGACTGAAACTCACAATATACTAGGGAATTGCTGCTACATTGGGGATTTGGACATCTGTTTACAGTATCAGGCAGTATGTGAAATGAAATAATGAAATTTATTCAGCAACTCTTTACAATGCACAAAACATAGTAAAACTCTGTAAAGCCACTTATCGGGTAACTGGCATGGAAAAATAACACAATAATTTCCTATTTACATATCAATAGTCCAGTCCTTATATGTTATCAAGATTGTTCTGCATTGTGAAGTTCTGGCTTGTGTTGTTAATAAAGTTCAGTAAAGTGTACTGGCTTTATTATTGATCAAAGGCTGACATTCAACAAGATACATAAAATATACCTACATATTTATAAATAAAACTAAAAAAAAATATTTTATACCACAGCCTGCAAAAAAATTTTTTATTTTGTCTATAGTTCCTAAAAAATTGAAAGCTTAAAAGGACATATATCATTAAACAATTTGTTATCACTTCAATTCCATTACATTTGCAAAGACATCAAAAGAGAATTTGATAACTCATTCAAAAAGAGTAGCATGAAAATTACGTTATTAGTAAGCATTTGTATATTTTTTGTATCGTTCAAAATTTATAAAAACATCAAAATTTATCAACATTTGCTGAACATTTAATTCAAGAAAACCATAATATTTCATCAATTGAAGAAAATGTAGACATTATCCGTTTTGCACCTAAAAGTAAAAAAACTAGATGCTATTGAAAAATTTTACATATACAAAAACACAAAAGTAAACCCATCATTATTATTACTCAACGATCAAATAAAATTTCACTCAAATATTATGTTTGATTCTATCATGAAGATGCAAAATTATAAAATTTAACAAGATCTACAACTTATCCATCTACATTTTTATTTAAATTTTTATAGTGTCAGCTGTTGAATTAATTATTCTAAAGGTAATAAAAAAAAGGTTATTTTTATAACCTTATTTCATTCTGTTCAACTGAAGATGGTCTTTCGAGACAGAAATCGATTTTCAATATTAAAAACACCACAAAAGATTGCCAAGTGTTGTTCTTTATTCTTTATATATATATATATATACTCTTTATATCAGGTAAATTATGTGTAGTAGACGGAAAGACAACAGGAGGCTGACCTTGAGCATAGTGGAGGGGGAATTACATAGCTGGACAATCCCGTCAACAAAAAAGTGACTTATTTATGGCAATTTATTTGGGGCATGTCATAAAATTTACAAATTCTTACCATTAGAGAGTTAAAAAAATTACTGATTTAACACTTTAGCTGCCGTGTCAGTCCAGTATTCCCGACGGCTCTTTGTCTCAGCTAGCTGCCGTTGGGCCACTACGCCCGACATTGTTGCTAAACAACCTTTTGGTTATTTTATTGTTACTCGACTGGTCCTGCTTTCTTAAAGAAACCGATCACACTTTATTGTACTGCAAGCATCATACTATTTACAGTGCGAATTTCTAAGTTTTTGGTTGTATACAAAGTTGTTCATAAAACTTTAAATGTTGGCATGTCCTACGGGCAAGTTGTCTGGTGTATAGGCTCGACAGACTTATTTAGTGAATATTGTTATTGAAATAACGTAATACATATTGAATACTGGATTACTTTCATCATGCAGTCAGTGTAGCCAAACCATGAAAACAAATTTACCTCAAAATGTGTCAGGCCGATATGCCCGACAGAGTTTTTTATGTGCCGTATATGCTACTAAAAAACTGTGTCGAGCCAATACTCCCGACATATTTATAGACATATAATGCCTATGTATGTACTATTTCTATACTCAGAAATGGTGGTATAGTAAATATAATGCATCATTAATAAAAATATTTGCATAAACTTTTTTGGCAATTTAGAGCAAAAATACTCATTTTTCTGTAGGCTAAAAAATACTCACAGTTCTGGAGGCTAATAAAACAAAATGAATAAAAATACTCATTTTAAGGATGGCAGCTAACGTGTTAAATTGGTCTAAAATTGAGGATTTGTCGTGATAAGTGAGAATTACTAATTATTGTATGACTATAGGCAAACTCTCATTAATAATCAAAGTTATTCCCTTTCAAAGTTTGACATTCTTTAAAGAAAATTGACTGTTTTATTGCTTCTTTAATTAATCAAAGTTAGAATAGAATAGAATTTATTTCCTCCTCTTACGTACAATACATATTTACATAAATGTGTACAACTTGGATATTAAAGTAGTCCACACAATTCTTATGAACTAATAACAATCCCTTACTTTACAGGTTTTACAACATAAAATGTAATTTAAATACAATGCATTAAAAGAATATTATATCTTATAAAATACATACTGCAAAAACTGTAATAACTGTAACATAAAGAAAATAGCAGGTAATAATCTTGACGTAACATTTGTTTATGATTAAAAATTATTTACCTTATTTGTAAACTAAAAGTTAACTATGGATTGTAGGGGAAGAAAATATGGACCTGTAAGACAGCGTCTGATAGGAGATTCCTTCTTATTAATACCAACATATTACTTATAATAATCAGTAATCAAAATGATAATTGTAATTTTATAACTAATTTCTTGTATTTTTTTAATCAGTGTCATTAATAATATGTAACAAAATCTACAAATATGTAAATTTATGTAATATATTTTATATAAAGGAAAAGGAAATTTACAGCATAACTCAGTTATGAAAATCTGAAACATTAATGTGGTTTCATTGGAGTGAGAGAATAGGCATAATTAAAGTGGCAAACTTAAATTAGCCACTTGCCAGAATGTTGACTTACAGACAAACTCATTGACATTTACTCATGGCGCTTTCCTTGAAGTTGCTCAGATGAAATGTTTTTGGACAAAATGTCAATTGTGATGTGGTAGAAACAGTTAAGATGTCTTCAATTTAAGTCAGTGGGTTGTTAATTGCAGTGAAATAGTTTTTTATATTATTATCTGATTTATCCATCTTATCACTTATTGTTCATTAGTATAGTATAACTAATTTATTACTCTAATTTTTAAGTTATAACGCTCTAAAACATTAATACACACACAGTAGAGCCTCTGATATCTGACAAACGGATTGTAATTATGCCAGATAATAGTGAATAATAATAAAAGCTAAATACTACTAACAAATGCATTTTATAATGGAATCAAACTAAGTAATAAATAAACAATTCAGGTGTTTTAACAAAAACGAATGCTTTACAATCCATTACCACAAAAACAAATTGACCTAATCCGTTACCCCAATGGCATTCAAAATTTATCTTTCACACACTACAACTTTTGTACATTTGGAAGTCATCTCAGTAGGCCTAAATTCAATAAAACTACAGTATTGTACAATGAATAAACAAACATTACGATGATCTACAATACAAATAAAAATGTTTATCATTGCAATACAGTACTGTGATAAGTCTTGCACAGTCAAGTAACACTTACATTCTTTAGTACAATGAACTAATACATGTCACCAGTCAGAAAACTACTGATTAAGAATGTATAAATCACGTGATTCCTAAACACTCGAAGCATTGGAAATGTCCAAATATTGTATGTCCATACCATGAACAATCCAATGCTGATAACTAACTTTCAAACGACAACAGCAATAATGTTTTTAGAATGTTGTTGTTATTCAAGGATTATGATAATTAAATGCAAAATATGATCAGTTAAATAATTGATATCAGTCCATTGAGTCTATATTTATAAAAGAGGATGTTTGTATATATATATATGTTTGAAGTTTATGCGCTGCCAAACCATCCAACCGATTGCCATGAAACTTTAGGATGTTGTCCTGTATACTCCCGAGATGGTTTCTGTGAAGTTTGATGCAGATCCGTCCACAGGGTCCCGCCCCACAGGCTCCTAAAGATCCCATGTTATTCAAATGGAGAATCTGAATTGTTTACAAAAAACATATGACTGTGTGGTTTAATGTAGTTTCACATGCCATAAGCAGATTGAAGTTCTCACAACAACAGTACTGTATATGTTTTGATTTATTGTAGTTCTACATTTCACCTTGAGAGTGTAGCACACACTACTTTTACTTGATCAGGTGATCTGTATTTGGTGTTAACCTTTTTTCCTCAGTAATTAAAACATGTGGTGAAACGTGAAAATAAAAAATAAATAATTATTTGTTTTGCAGTTTACTTTTTATGACATGCCTCCTAAAAAATCTAATATTGGTAGAAGAAGCAAAAATGCTCGAATTCTTTCAGCTATTAGGTTCTAAATCAAACTCAATATTATGACCGGCGAAGCGGGCGGGTACAGGGTAGTATTATTTAAAGAAAGACAAACTAAGTCATAGAGGAGAGGTTATTGAAGGATGGGCTTTTAATTGTTTTTCAGTAAAGGAACAAAGGGACAGGGATGGTTTGTTGCCATTGTTCTCCATTGGAGAAACCGCTGCTTGACCACAGCAGTATGTATCTCCATTAGTTTGTTCTAGTTGAAACGGTCGGTAGCGTGCCCGTTTATCACTTCATTGTGTTTTAAACCCCCCCTGTCGTCAAAGATACATTGAAACAACGTGAATGTCTCAAATTTTATTTTTAATTTTGTTACTATAAGAAAACTTGCCATAATAAAACATTGCTTAACTTCCTCTGTGTTAAAAATTACTTTGAATAATATCTAACTCAAGACTATGTGAGAGAATCTATTATGTGCTTTATGAATCTAAGAACTACTTGGCGAGTTTAATATCTTGGCTCTGTCACTTATTCCAAGTGTGTTATTTATTTATTTTGTAATTTAGGATTTTGTTAGTTTACAACGGTGGTAGAAAATTAGAGGCACTTTAGTATTTTCATTCCGGAGAGACGTTGTTTACTGTAGTGAATAAATTGAGAGTCCCATAGGAATAGTGGCCTGGGTGTGTAATGAGAAGCAATGAGTGTGATAGGAGTTTTTACTCCAATGCGGTGATTTCTTTGGGCAGAGATAAATACGGGTTTCCTTCTTCTAGTTCTCAGCAGACTTTTAGTGCAATTAGTCATTATAAATAAGACAAATTTCTTTTGTTGAAAATAATTTGATTTTAAAATTGACAAAAGTTTCAGTTTAGCACAAAAAATTGAACTGATCAAATTAATAATAATATCACTGAATTAACAACAATAAAATATTGCTCTTCATTTGTTATTTTCTTCATGAAAAAGTAAGGTATTTAATATATTTTACTGCTGCTTCAGAGGTAATTTTTTTGATTTGACTAGACCATCAGTATTTTAAAAAATAACAGTAATTATTACTTAAGTAACAGAAAAAAAATCTGTACAATTTAGATCATTTTTAAATTTGATAAGTTAAATAACTCCAGTTATAAAAATTATATTAGAAGAATTACATTTTGTAAACCTGGACTTGCTTCTCCTACATGTAATTATTAAGTATAACAGTTTTAATGTCAAAACAATAATAATTATCAATGTTAATTTTATATCTCCATGAGCTCAATACTTACTGCATCAAAGTGCATTGCACAATGTACAGTTAACGTGTAGTTTTGTCATTTTTGTACAGTTTCAATTTTAAGTTGGAAATAGGATAAATTTGCATAAAAGCTGTTAAGATGAAACTATAAATGTATGGGTGTGTGGGAGGGTCATCACCACCATTCGTAGAAGTAAATATTTTCTATATTAGTATTTTTCATGTATTAGATAAATATGACACTTTAGGTCATACAACACTTTATAAATAAGAGGTTATAAAAGATTATGTATTATCAGATTATAACGTAAAGCTTTTTACTTTATAACATGACCATACTGTTTTTTTCATGAGTGCTAATTGCACTCATTTTATTGCACTCATGACACGTAATTGTAGCTAATTGAAATGGATTGTCTTTATGTTAAGTCTTAAAAATTAGATCTTAATAATAAGACCTTGCGTAAGTGGGAGGGCAGGTAGGTACTATATTTTTTGAGTTATTTGTAAGAAAGTATTTTTGAAGTTATACTTCTTTGCGCCCGTTAGACACTTTGGGATGGGATGTTGGTCGAGAAACCGCGTCACGCTGAAAAGTAAGAACAAATTTTTAAAAACTATCGATTAATCGATTGTTAATCGAAGAAATTTAATCGAAGAAATTACTGATAATGATAATATAGGTGTATAATATAATAATGAAGTCACGTATAATATATTGAAGATAAATATATTGAATAATATTGAAAAATGTCTTATATTTCATTTATATATCCTGTCTGTTTGTGTGCGTGAGTGGGTGTATGAGAATGGCCAAAGAAGTATAACTTCCACCGTGTGGTCCGACGCACACCCAATTTTTTAATTCTATGTTCATCCTAGAAATCTTTTACTGATTTTCATGCAATAATGCCAGTGTTATTATTAATCAGGCTTTTTATGATGTATAAATGTCTTATTTATTTAAGTAACTCAAATACAAACAATTGTTTTACTGTAAATGATAATAGGCTCCAAATTGAGCTCAAAATATTGATTAGTATTATTTTATTGATTACTAATAATGTTATTAAAGTTGGTTTTGGTGAAGAAATAATAGAATATCACTTCATATGCAAAATGTGTTTTGATCCTTGTGTATATATTACGTGTCGGGATGAATCGATTTTGCTTCAATCCATTTTTTATATTTATATCTCTTCCAGCCTGTATCCTGAACACAAACACTGATTCACTTTTAGAATTTTCCTTTTCACTTTTCTTACAAAAGTTAAGATATATGAAGCTAAGTTATATATTTTCAGACGATAGATTCATTTTTACTTAACAAACTGTAGTAAAAATACTGGGAAAAATGAAAATACTGGAATATAATACCGTTGTAATATATCCTGATTTTGTTCGATAAACAATTCTTGGTAAGCTTTCTAGAGGTTCAAGTATTTTCACATTGGTTGGCAGATTGGCGTTGGAGGACCAAAGTGTATTGAATATTTTACAACTGATTTCATACTATACAATCAAGGGATTTACTCATCTGTTTTAATGTAAAATTCTGGGTATATTTACATGATAAAATCTAATAATTCAAAATAATGCATTATAAATTCAAAAATACAAAATAAGATAATAAATTAAATTTATACCAATTTTAACGTTTATAAATGTCATTACTGTAGGGTTTCATTCCCCAAATTTATTGATTAACTTCTCAATAACTGAATAGTTACAAACCATGTTTTAGTAACTAAGAAACCATTTGGAATATTGATGAAGTTGGCCTTTAATTAACAACAAAAATCAATATCTAAATTGATAGGTAGTATTTGTCCCTGCTAAAGGTTTCAGGAATCACAATACAAGTTTATAAAAAAATACATCTTTCTTTATCTTAAAAATGTCAAACAAAATCATTAATATACCTTTTGCTATCCTAGTGGTATTTGAATGTAGAAAGTGGTCATGGGTTCAAATCTTGGGACGTCCACTTAAATTTGTTAAGGGGGGTTGGACTGTCGTCCCTCATCATACTTTGTACATCAATTAAAATTTACAATAGTGTAGGTAAGTAAAAAAAAAATATTGAGATGAAAGTCATCCCTCCCTTTTTATTCTTTGCATATTAAGCAATGTTAAGAATGTTTAATTTCCTTTTACGCTACATAATATGATCATATAGATCTATAGTTTGTGAAATACAACTGCACTCGTGCCCGTCCACAGGTTGTGTGCTCAGACCCAGATACTAGGGCATCTACAAACCCTCCAATTTATGACGTAGTTGCGGTTCAGTGTATTTATTACTGTGTGGCTGACCTGTTCTCTCTTTGCATGCTCAATCCTTTTATGTAAATGCACTAGCTTCCTTTAACAATTTATAAATCAAAAGTAAATTAAAACAATCTTACTTAAAATTATTTGTGGATGGAAGTTTTTTCCTAAGGAAAGCAATGATAAAGAGTCTGTTACACCCGCTGCCTTATTAGATTTGATTCTCCAGAAGGCCAATGTTAATTAAAAGAAAATATTACATCTTTATTTGTGATCTATTTTAATTTTAAACCTTGATTGATTTTAAAAAACAAACCAATTCTATTCAAACTAGAATCTACAGTTTCCGGTGACAACCGCGTCAAGGTACTATCTACAATATTTACAAGATGACCAGACGTTTCGCCCATACTGTGATGTGGCATCCTCAGTGGTTCCTCTGAGACTCACGTGGTTGTCACCGGAAAATGTAGATTCTAGTTATGACACCGGCCGCTTAAGCCTAAGTTCTAAGATCAATTCTATTCAATTTTAATTCAACAATGTATATATATATATATATATATATATATATATATATATATATATACAGTGTACATTTTATCAAATATATATTTCGTACGGCTTTCAAAAACAGCCACTCAACTATGAGGAGAAAGAACATTTTTTTTAACTAGACAAATAAATAGTATCTATAAATAAAGTAAAATCTAAAGTACAAAATACTTGTGTCAAAGTGTTTAAATATTAGTATTAGATTAGCGTGGGTAATCAAACGTAATCTCTGCTATACGTAGTGCAAATTAGTACAAAAATTGTAATTAATTAGTTGTCTTTTGATAAAAAAAATTTTTTAGTAAAAATCCATAAAGTATGACTTGAAGTGTTAATCACTACCGTAACTGAAAAATTTTATAATAAAGTTAAAGTAGACAATTAAACTTTATTATACTTAAAAATACATTTTTTAAGCCCTATATGCAATTAAAAATCAAAGTAGTTATAAATATAATTATGATAATCATAACTATAACACAAGCACTAGGGATAGTGCCGTCATACATTTTTCTAGACTGATTAAATGCCAAAATAGCCATACCATTATATCTATAAAAATTTACAACAAATTAAAGATATTCATTGAAAAATATCCTATTTTGCAATTAAAAAATAAGCTAGATAGCTGGCTATTAGAACACCCTTTCTATAAACTAGAGGATTTTTTTCCACTGATCCCATAGAATTTTAGGTTTTTAGAATCTCACACAACACCTATAATAAATTATTTTTCAGTTTTTTTTAACTTTTAATATCACACTTTAACCAATAGATCTTAGGTTTTTATCATTAAATGTTAAATTTATGTCTAATATCACATAGTTTAAAGTTCCAAAGTGTAATCATAACTTATTCATGTAAATAGTTCCTACTAGGCACAATACAAATTTATTGTTCCGTTATGTTTTGACTTTATGATATTATCTTTATTATTCATTTTTTGTTTGTTTTAACCTTAATTTGATACAAAGACATACAAAGATGTTAAAGAAAGTAATTACTTTCTTTAACATCTTGTGTAAAATATAAAAATCCTTTGATCATGTTAGAGTGTATAGTGACTATGCTGTAAAATGACATTGTCAATAATCTTGTATGTTTCGTATGGCAAATAAACAATATTATTATTACGAGTACTATAGCAATTAACAACTTTTGTAGTGTTCTGGGATAGTTTTAAAGGTATAAATACTACAGGTATTTTACTGTAAGAGGAGGACACTGAGGAGAGATTTTTATTGGTCAGTAAATATATGACTCAATATGTGAGAGTCGTTGCGCTATTGAGGAGGATGCAGAGTCACAGAAATTCTTTTAGCAAGATTATCAGTTTAGCACAAAGGTATTGCCAACAGCCGGTTATATATTACTGTTATATAAAGTAAATCTTATTCATTAAATGTTAAATTTATGTCTAATATCACATAGTTTAAAGTTCCAAAGTGTAATCATAACTCATGCATGTAAATAGTTCCTACTAGGCACAATACAAATTTATTATTCTGTTATGTTTTGACTTTATGATATTATCTTTACTATTCATTTTTTGTTTGTTTTAACCTTAATTTGATACAAAGACATACAAAGATGTTAAAGAAAGTAATTGTGTAAAATATAAAAATCCTTCGATCATGTTAGAGAGTATAATGACTATGCTGTAAAATGACATTGTCAATAATCTTGTATGTTTCGTATGGCAAATAAACAATATTATTATTACGAATATTATAGCAATTAACGACTTTTGTAGTGTTCTGGGATAGTTTTAAAGGTATAAATACTACAGGTATTTTACTCTAAGAGGACACTGAGGAGAGATTTTTATTGGTCAGTAAATATATGACTCAATATGTGAGAGTCGTTGCGCTATTGAGGAGGATGCAGAGTCACAGAAATTCTTTTAGCAAGATTATCAGTTTAGCACAAAGGTATTGCCAACAGCTGGTTATATATTACTGTTATATAAAGTAAATCTTATTAATATTTGATAAATGGACTTTGAACATTTAAGCTACAGTTAATCATTAATACATTATTATTTAGCAATATAAGTTTTCTTTTTATATTAAAATTGTTTCTTTTCCGGTGTGTTTTTAATATAAATCTCATATAAGTATTCCTCTTTGAAATTTTGGTATTTAGACTGAAACATTTTATCCTAGATATTTTGAAGAGTTAAATATCTCTTAGTATAACTGTTAATACATTGAATAAATATTTTTATTGAAATAACAAACCTTGTATCCATTTTAAAGTTCCAACTTTAATAGTGTCAATATTTTTCAGGTATTAGAACAATTCAACACTAAGATTTCTTTCATAAGGTAAAGTAAAAAATCTCTGTATTATATTTTTTAAAATATTTAATTATTTTCATTTACTTAATATGCTAGTTATAAGATTGTAAATTTATGAAACTAAACTATTCTTTATCAGGGCTACCTTTAACCTCTTTAAAAATCCTTCAAGTTCAGTGTAAACTTGATCGTCTAGGTACCAGTTTAAGTGACGTATACAATATAGTTTAACAACACATTTCATATACTTACATGAAGACATTATACAGCAAACAATCACACACATGTACGAGCACAGAAACATGCGCATGATTTCTGCTCACTGATATAACATCCAAAGCATAAATAGGCTTGCAACTAATTTATACAATAAGAATCGGCTTACCACATTCTGCTGCGGAGCACTACACTTGCCAGAATAAAAAAAGAAATAAAAGGCACAAATACCTTTCAAATTCCAATCTTGCACAATCATAAGAGTTTATGACAAAATGGCAATGTTTTAATATATTCCCTTTGGTGTTGATTTTTACAAATTACACTCTCATCGTAGATGAAGTTTGTAAGGCAGTTAATTAGGGAATCAATCAAAATTTAATAAGCCTCATTTAATACTTGAGAAAGGTGTAATCCTCGCAGGATGCTCATCAGTTTCCTGTGAAAGACTGGACAAATTTGTCCATTTAACGTAATGTCCTACTTAGTTTGAGGGGTCTTTTATCTCAGCAAATGATCTCTTTTGGCAAAAAATAAATTATGGACTGTTTAGTACTTTTGTATCATCATTTTGCTGACGTTGGTGATCTCGCAAGGTACAGTAATTAGCAGATTTTATGTTTTTTCCATCTACTCAATAAATAATTAAAATACCCATTTTTATATCTAAATAATTTTAACTGCGTTATATACACTTCTATGAGCAGATTAAAAAAATAAAGTAGTAATATGAATTAATAAGAAACACTAGCGAATGTCTTTCGCTTGTAGTGCATCTATACTTCATTAAGCGATAAGTTTTTTTATAAAAAATTCAGTTATCTGATGGACACTTCTCACTGCTTTTAGACATGTAATTGTATATATTTTAGTGAATTCTAAGTCATTAAAATCTATATGATTGCAGTAAAATAAACATAGTTGAAAGTAACCTCAGTTTTCACCGTTGTCTCTTGAACAAGCAATATTTTTCCTGGTGATAACAGTTAGCCGCCAAATTGCCACTTTACCGCCAAATGGCGGTCACATGCAGCCACTAATACGTGTGTAGATCCCATAAATCTCATTATTGACCCACGGAGACAGACCAAACCACCCCCGTGATTCATCCGAGGGATATAAGTCTGGTTAATTCAATATTCCTGACACGGTTATGCATGTTTGTTTGTTTATCTGCAGTTACGGTTTAATGTTCCTTTTTATATTTGACTTTTCAATCTAAGTTTATATAAGTACTGTAAAGTTTTTTTATGGGCCACAAACAAAGCAAACATCTCAATCTTATTTCCAAAAATATTATTGTATGTCCTTATTTATTTCTAAGGATTATATGTAAATTCAAATATTAGGACTACTGTAATTAATAAACAACAAGTTGGTGAGAAAAATCTCCAAATAATAACTAAAACTGTATGTTAAATATGGTATTTTCTGTACTAAAATAATTATTAGTACATGCTTTGTTATTGAATCACTTCACTTTTATATAAATCTTGATTGGAATTTTCAACATGGGGTGTCAGGATCGGGTTGTTTACATTTTATATTTTACACTTACTGATTTCTTTTCAAATGTTTTAGTTGTATTAAGAATAAAAATTCCCTTTAAATTTGGGTTTATTTCCTAAAATTTTTTAGAAACTGTGTCAAAGTACAAAATGTAATTATTTTTAAAATTTCTATATGACTTCTTATTAGAACCTTTTAGTTTTAAATACTGAGAAACAAGCCTTAAAATAAAAAAAATGATATATCCCTAAATATGTTTAAAATCAACATAATTTACCTCAAATACCATTTAAATATGGACTTTCTAAGATGATGCTCATGTAGGCTGATAAGCACCACTGTTAGCTGGTATGAACGGATGAATTGTGCCTGGTTTAGTGGCCTGAAAATTGAACTGTTGGACTTTAAATATTTTCATATTTAAAAATATGTATAACATTCAAAATAATGACACATCATGGGTGTTTGGGGATGAACAGCCTTCACAAGCGAAATTATTTTGGTAATAAAATGCTGACAACATGATACTCACGCTGGTGACATTATAACCTACTTCAAAAATCATAAAATATCTAAAAAATATTAAAAAATTTTAAACTACAACAGAAAACTATAAATTAGCAGAATTAAGGTACAGAAAAATATTTTATCTTTGGATATATTAGTCCTGTACAAACGCTAAGGTGTAAAATGAGATTTTAATTTGCAATATTAATATTTAGTACAACACTAAAATGTAGCTATGTGTGATATCGCAGCAGTAGCCAGGATTGTTCAGTGTGATAACGCTTACTGATATCAATAATGTTATGTTTTTTAAATCAAAACAACTTGACTATCATAATATGAAGAAATATTATGGTTTTGAAACTGTAAGTTTACCTATAGTTAAATTTTTGTTAAATATCAGATTTTACAAACATAATTGATCCGTCCACATTTATATAGGTTAATCACAGTTACAATTATTGTATAAAGTATGATTTGGAGTGTGTTCTTTTAAATATTTGAGCTATACTTTGACAACTCACACACAGTCAGTCAGCTGTGTTTACACATTTAGTGGAATAATAACTGTACTTAGTTTATTATGGACTAAAAAGATTCAGTTTACAAATCCTTCCTTTGCCTATTTTCTTGTTCATTTTTTATTTAAAGGCATTTGGATATAATTTCATTAGCTATATCTTGTGATAGTAGGGTGAGTGCACCAGTGAATGACCACCCCCTAGTGAATAACCGTTTCTTATAAATAACGTTTATATTAACCCGGGATCGGTCGCGCATACTCCACTTCCGCGATCGGTCGCGCGTATAGGGTGATTCTAACATCTGGTTTTTTCAATATTACCATAATATTTTGAATTAAAATTAGAAAGTTCTTTACACAATCTTAAGTTCAGTCCATGCTGTTTATTAAACAATGTATAGTAGTTCTTAATTGTGTTTTTTTTATTATAATTCGACTATTTTTTACCCTAAAATCTTAAGAAGAATGTTAGTTTTTACTGTAAGGACTTTTGAAATAAAACTTCAATACAATTAAAATTAAACCATTGTTTTATTAGCTAAAAGTATAACATATAATAAGTACAGTATTATTATTCAATAGATATAGTGAACAGAACGCAACATTTTATGGAACACATTCAATGCACTTCATTTCTGTCAAGCCGACGTGTTCTGTGCATATAGGTTTTTGACATGCGCAGCAGACTTTCTGTGTAAATCTGTTTTTTCTTTTAGGGCAGTAGCTACATCTTAGAATTATAAAAGTAGCTACTGCCCTAAGAGAATTATAAAGAATTAGAATTATAAAGAAGCAACTGCCTAGAATTATAAAGAAGCAATTATAAAAGTAACGCAATAGGTCGCGCCGTTAGAATGGCTCTACACCACACTGCCACGTGATCGGTCGCGCGTCTAGAACGACACTAACTGTACTGCGGCGCGCTATAAAAACAGTCCCCCCCACCACTGCTAGACTATGAGTCATCATGAAACCACCTGAAATACATCCAGAAAGAGTTCCTCGAGGCATATTAAAAATATGAAATTTATAATAAATAAAACAAAAAAAATTTCTTTTTAAGCGAAAATTTTTGTTAGAACGGTTCTAATAGTGCGACCGATCCCGGGTTAAGCTTTTCTTGTTGCCTAGTCTATCACAAACTGGCTTAAAAGTAACTTTGGAGCCTGATTTGAATCCTCCATGTCACTGGTTTAAAAAGAAAGTATCAAACAACCATTTGTAACACAAACAAAATTAAGTGTTCCACCCAGTACATCTTCAACTCCCCACTATAGCGTATCGTACAAACAAAACCAGCTGTATTTTTCATTGTTCTTTGATTAATGATTGAAACTGCAATATATTACAACTAATTAACTGTAAACGCGTTAAGGCTTGGCATTCTACTAATTTTAAGATCAAAATCCTAATCAACAATAATTAACTAAACAGTCGGTCATTCACTGGTGCTATGATGTTTGTATAATAAATTGTATTTTTTAATATTCTGTTTAAACATAATACATTAAATTTTATATTTAGGAATTACAGGAGACTACGGGCAAGACGTTTAAACTGGTCCCTACACTGTAGCGTAAAAGCCTGTTTTCCCATGTAAGATTCAAATGGAAACTCGAGCTTAAATGGTCATTCACTGGTGCACTCACCCTATTACATATTTTGATGCAAAATCAAGGAAAATAGGAGTGTGCAATGTGCATGATATATTTTGTTGTTGTTGTATTATTATAAATTAAGATTGGGTTATTCTTTGAAACATGCTTTATTTAAGAAGCATTCTTTGAAGCACTAAATAAGAAAATAGAGACCTACAATTTATAAACCAAGTCAAATACCTCATTTTATTTGGTTTTTTTAATAACTTTGTTCTTACTTCTCTTACAAGATAAGTATAGTAATTTGTTTTTTAACGTTCACCCATTTTAGTAACTGACAGCAACGATTGGCCGTACACTACATCAATTGGAGTTGAGGTCTAAATCCAAAAACAACAGTAACCTATTTATTAACAACAATGTGCTGTAACATAATAAATCAATGAAATATAGTTTTCTAAATATAGGAACTTATTACATTAGAAAATCTCATTACTTTGGTGTTGATGTAATCAACATTGACACTTACAACTTGTTGACATACATTTATCATGTCGAACATATATCTGCGTTCAGTTTGAAATACCAGCATCTGTCATATTGTCATGTCAAGTGTAATTATATTTATCGACATCTGTCATCTGTGTTGGCTCTACATATATTATAATGTCCATGGTTTTGTGACAAAATAACAAATAATTGACTGCACCTATTTTTAAATTATGGGTATTTCTGTCTGCAGTTTACCAAATAGAGCAAAAGGGTAATCAATTATTAAATGTTAGAAATTAATTTTAGTACACCGATCAAGCCCAAATTACATTTTGTGCAAATTTATAAAACTTAAGTTCATCGTGTTAAAACTCTTAGGGGTTGGGTATTTAAAGTTCTAACCTATAAATATCAAGAGACATTCAAATTTTTTCCCTGAAAGCACAATGGTAGTTAATAAAATTAAATTACATCAAGCAATAGTAGATTGTAGCAATTATAAGTTAAATAACCTACTATCAAAAAGTGTATTTTTAAAATATTATATGTTACAACAGTGGTCACTTTAATTTCTTTAGTATACAAATACATTTGGTGATATAAATATTGTAGATAATACATTGACACAGTTGCTACCGGAAGTTTCAGTTATTAGTAATTATTAAAAATTAAAATAATATGATTTTATTTTATTGAAGGGCGGGCATATACACTCCTATAAAAACTCTGTTACGCAAGAAAATATCAATATTTTAAGGTATGTACGACACAAATATTTCTAGAAAAAATGTATTCATTTTGTCTACTATTTCTTAGAAATATTAACAAATAAAGTTTTTTTTTTTGTTTCTTCAGCTCAATAATCAAGGAACACATATTTCTATGAAACCACCTCTGATGTAATGAAGTTGGTAGACTGTTACTCTTAGTTATTGCAGTTTTTATATAATATAAAATACGGAAAAATTTTTAAAAGACGGTTGCTACTACAAGGTAGTCCCATTTGGACTTTTTATTCACTAAAATGATAATTAATTCTCGGTTTTTTAATAACACCAATGTGAATGTGTCAAAACCACTGTACATGTATGGGTGGTTGAATGGACCAATATGACTGCAAGTAGAGTAGGCCAATAAATTGAGTCTTCTTCCCATATTTGAGGATGGATTTTTTACTTTCTCCCATATGCGTTAGCATAGAGAAAGTATTGTGATTGTTCAAAAAGATATTTTTACAAGTTGGTCTAAAAATCCATTTTAGGGTCCCCTGAACCCAAAAAGTGGATTTTTCGAAAAACAATTTTTTTTTCTGTGTGTATGTGCAGTTCGCTGGAGACCAAATGGGTGGATCAAATTTTGTGTTATTTGATATGTAGGTGTATTTAGCCAATATCTCCAGATCACTTTTTTAAATTTTTTAATTTTAGATTTTTTTTAATTTTTTGGGGCAAAAAAACATACAAAAATAGAATTCTCTCAAAAAGGTTCTAACGATTTTGATTAAATTTCAGGAAAGATGTGAATTGCAATTTAAAATATTTTAGTAAAAACCGCATGTCTCTAACTTAACTAGTTTTTGAGTTATAGCAATTAAACATATTTGGGAATTAAACTGGTAATTTTCAAATTTTTTTAGTGTAATATGGGGGAAAATTTGTGCCAATTCATTAGAACCATTTATTTTAACTGCTTGTAGAGATATCAAAGCGAGATGTTTGGTTTGCCAAGAGAAAATCACATTAAGGGAATCTTTTTAACTGTGTGCTGAGTCAAGCCAGCGGACCTCTCGGATCACAAGAGACGTTAAGTTTTCATTATTTACCTTCATGATGAAAACCATTTCTCTAAATCGACTTATTCCGTTTGTTTGGACTGGAAGTTTATATAAAAAATAAGCCTGCCGTTAAAGCAAAATTGAATAAATATTTATTTTGTGTTTTATATGCAAACACTTTGCGACTATCTTTATTTCAGGATAGGTTACAATTTAATAAATAGTTCCAATTTATTGGTAAACTTTTATTAAATAGTATTGGTTTATGAAGAAAATGTACATATTTAGAATGTTTTAGATTGTTATCAAAATGAAGTAAACATTAATAGATTATCTTATTAGTCAATTGAATTGTAGTAAATGTAAAAGAAGAAAATGTAAAGAGCTCACGTAATTGTCTGATTTGTTTGCTATGTTCAAAACGCTAAACTGTTAACACGATGTAGTGAGGACAAATTGTTATTGATGTTTAGTTACTTAATGTATCCAGAACCATGTACAGTGAACTCAGTGATTGTTTAAGTGTTTTAACATAATTCTAACCTTAAATTAAGCAATAGTGTAATTACTTTTAAGTTTTTTTTAATCTACCCCCCTTCAAAACCATTTGACTTGATATTAAATAATGACCTATTAATGCAAAAATACTGAGACACCGTTTGTGTTGAACAGAACAAGCAGTATTAGGCGTTGTACCGAGGCCAGGCACGACGCTAAGGATTGTCAGTTTGAATCCAGCTGCGGCTGAATTAAAAGTTATGACTTGTAAAAGTAATTCTCACTCTGAAGGGTTAGTTGGTTCTGAGCTGTCCAGCTTTCATGGTTCAAAGGGTTTATAAAATACTATCTATAGCAAAATCATGTACTAAGTTTGGAAAGAAATACTAAATTGCCGGCAATATACCTTTGTCTGTTTAGTGTAGTGTAAGAGTGATTACCCAGATGTAATGTGCCAAGTTCCCAGGGCTGTCAGGGGTGAATAATGTTCTTGTCACTGCATCTCCAGAGGGTTTATTCACCTTTTAACTGCTGAGTGTAACGAACCTTTTCTATGAAGAACTATCTGTTTATTAAAATTCTTATTATTTGGCATTTTACTGATAGACAATTATTGTAGTTATTGGATTATAGTACTTATATACATTGGTCAGTAGCGCTGTTAGTTAAAGCAAAACTTCATAAGCAAAAAGTTCTCAGTTTGATTCTAATCAGAGTAAAAAAAAAGTTGAAAGGGATCAGCTGATAATTACCAACTGTTCATTTTTCGTTAGGCTATACTTCGTTAGGCTTTTACATAACACTTTTTAGGGAATAGTCAGCCTAAGTTTGTAGTAAAGGAGACATTCCCTTGTTTACATTCGTCAAACTCATTCAAAATCCATTGTTCACCCATATCTTAACCCACCCAACTCCACTTATTTAATACCGCTTTATATTTATAGATTGGTCGAGCGATCTAAGGTGTCAGGACTTTGAGCTTGTGTTAGAGATAGCACTGGTTCTAATCCGGCTTAGACTGGAAGATTTATCAGTAATATTCACCTTGTACTGTACTGGTTCGCCACCTTACTCTGTCTGAATATTCCTCGCACAGATCAATAGTTCTATGTGGAATGGGCAGAGTAAGGTTAAGAAGGAGATTGGCCTCTCCTTTTTTATGTAAAAAAATGAGTGGGTGGGTCAACAACTTTACTTACAATGTATTATATTAATTTGGACACCACTCATTACTGTACATGTCATTGTTTGTACGTTTTTGAATAAAGATCTTTTCAATTCCATTCAGTTGATGATTAGCATCTTCACAATAAATAAATCAACATTAAAATATGTTCAGTGTCATGAAATTGGTAAATTCCTTAAATTAAAAGGAAGCTAATAACATATACCATAGTTGTTAATTGTACAATAAATATTTTAACTAATAAAATTTTCTTTTTTATTTTAAAAATAAAAATTATATTTAAATAGTTCGAATTAATTTTACAAAATTATATATTTTTTAAAAAACTACAATATCTCGTATATTTAAAATATAATCAATATTCTACTTAGTTGAAATTATAGCAAAGGGTCAGATGGAAATGATTCGAATTTAAAGAATAGGTAGGAAACTGACACATTTCTTTGGAATGTTAGGCATACTAAAGAGAACTTCATCACACTATAGTAATCAGCTGTGCCACTGATATCTTTTCCAAGAAGTTGATAAATGGCCATTAGAACTTCTCTGCTTGAACAGCCGATTTTTGACCAATATTGTCACATTATTGGTTATGACTGTTAATCTTGCAGGTTCTCTTGTTGTTCAGGTGTGCATTTTACCACTACAAAAATATTTATCAGGGAAAAAATATAAATGCGCGAATACTAAATGAAATGAACATAATTTATATTAGAGGCTATCTTTTCATCTGATGAATGTACCGGTGATACCGAAAATTTGTGTTACGTATGTCTTTATATGTTTTCCTATGTAGTTTGTTATTGTATGTCTTCACACATAAATTTTCTGATACCATATCTCTCCTCTATTGTTTTAATTTCTGATATTTTCCCAAATAAAATAACCTAAAATATAATTAGCAAATAATTATGCTATAATGTTATTAATATAGAAACGCTCAGGTTAAATTTGGGGCACTAGACCTAGGATTTCAGTAGTAATGAAAGGTGAGGAAAGCAGCATACTTGATAAACTTGAGTTGTTTAGTGACTGAAGAAGGGTCCAGTGGCCCCGAAATATTTCACTATCCAATTCTTTGTGATGTGATTGTGTCTGTATCTTCAATGTTTACCAAGTTTACCAGGTATGCTGCTTTCCTTTCCTTTCATTACAACTGAAATATAGAAACGTAACTGTGGTTATAGACCATACCAATGGTATTCAACCTTCATAATATAGAAACGTTGTAACTGTGGTTATAGACCATACCAATGGTATTCAACCTTCATAATATAGAAACGTTGTAACTGTGGTTGTAGACCATACCAATGGTATTCAACCTTCATAATATAGAAACGTTGTAACTGTGGTTGTAGACCATACCAATGGTATTCAACCTTCATAATATAGAAACGTTGTAACTGTGGTTATAGACCATACCAATGGTATTCAACCTTCATAATATAGAAACGTTGTAACTGTGGTTGTAGCCCATACCAATGGTATTCAACCTTCATAATATAGAAACGTTGTAACTGTGGTTATAGACCATACCAATGGTATTCAACCTTCATAATATAGAAACGTTGTAACTGTGGTTGTAGACCATACCAATGGTATTCAACCTTCATAATATAGAAACGTTGTAACTGTGGTTATAGACCATACCAATGGTATTCAACCTTCATAATATAGAAACGTTGTAACTGTGGTTGTAGACCATACCAGTGGTATTCAACCTTCATAATATAGAAACGTAACTGTGGTTGTAGACCATACCAATGGTATTCAACCTTCATAATATAGAAACGTTGTAACTGTGGTTGTAGACCATACCAATGGTATTCAACCTTCATAATATAGAAACGTAACTGTGGTTGTAGACCATACCAATGGTATTCAACCTTCATAATATAGAAACGTTGTAACTGTGGTTGTAGACCATACCAATGGTATTCAACCTTCATAATATAGAAACGTTGTAACTGTGGTTGTAGACCATACCAATGGTATTCAACCTTCATAATATAGAAACGTTGTAACTGTGGTTATAGACCATACCAATGGTATTCAACCTTCATAATATAGAAACGTTGTAACTGTGGTTGTAGACCATACCAGTGGTATTCAACCTTCATAATATAGAAACGTAACTGTGGTTGTAGACCATACCAATGGTATTCAACCTTCATAATATAGAAACGTTGTAACTGTGGTTGTAGACCATACCAATGGTATTCAACCTTCATAATATAGAAACGTAACTGTGGTTGTAGACCATACCAATGGTATTCAACCTTCATAATATAGAAACGTAACTGTGGTTGTAGACCATACCAATGGTATTCAACCTTCATAATATAGAAACGTAACTGTGGTTGTAGACCATACCAATGGTATTCAACCTTCATAATATAATTCCAGTAAAATATTTGGTTGGCACTAACTATTATTTGTCTTGCTGATGGATAATTTCAATTAACAATAAGCCCCAATTTATCACCGTAGCCGCAATCGATGAGCTGGTGTTATTTTTGGACGTGTAACCCGTATTAGAATACACCGATCCATGACTATATAATCGACTGCCTTAAATTATAATGTGCTGCCTGCTTTTGTATGGTTTTAATAACAAAAACAAGTACGTAATGATTAGTATACTGTGTCTTTCAAATTTGATGAGAATTTAATTTTAAAAAGAACTAGCCTTAATAAAATTATTGGTTTTTTTTAATTTAACCCTACTACCGGCGGCTATATTTTCCTAAACCGGCGGGCTGTTTTTTCTCATTTCGTTAAATTTTTTTATAAATTTCATAAAAAATAGCAAAATATAATAAACCTGGTTGTATTATATATCCTTGCACTCACAATGAACCAGGCAATCATATTAGCATGCAAATTGTGCATATAAAATATGTATGTTTTTTTCTGACGTTTGAAATTTACAAAAATGCATTAGTAAAAATAAAAAAAGGGTGGGGGTATGCCTATAAAATTATATAATACTTATAAATTTTATATTCCAAGATAGCCAATTTGTAGCAAATGTTATCTAGTTTTAGAAAATATAAAATATATAGAGATATGGTTATGAATAAAAAAGTTGTATAATAATATCCGTGACTACTACATAAACCTAAAATTTTGTTACCATGGAAATCATTGTAAATAAAAATTCATAAATAATTGACTATCACATCTACAGACTTATAATTAGTCTTAAAATTACCATAATGGTATTTTCTAACATAATATAAATAGTTATATGAGAATATTTACAACAAATTACAACACAATTACAACAAAAACAACACAACAAATGACTGTCAGCGTCTACTTTGGAGTAATGGTGACCGGTCCCAGATGTTTCTTTCAAAGTTTCTTCTTTTTCATCACTTTGTAACATCGATGCAAAGACATCGAAACAATAATCGATGTATACCATCGGATTTGGTATCTTTCGATGATTACAATGGTGAAAGAATCATACAGATACAGCTAACGTTTATTTTGTGACAAGTGATTATGTCGCGTGCTGTCAAACTGCGGAATTTCCGCAGTCTACCGGTTTTAAGATAAGACAAACTGCGGAAATTCCGCAGCGTACCGGTATTAGGGTTAACGAATTAAAGTTAATGTATGATATAACAAAGAATGACATATAGTGGAAAATGTATACAATATATAAATTGTATAGTAATAACACTCCTCAATCAAGAAGGTTTTTTTATATTTTACAATCGACAAGTAAAGTAAAGTATTATGAACATCCAATAATGGTGAGACCCCTTACTGCTGGTGAAAGGTGGGTGGGGCATCGCCAACGTGAGTGTGGCAGGGTGGATAGGTCATCACTACAGTTTGTGTGTGGGTAAGTGGGTTGGTCATGACAATATTATTTTGTTGGAGGTTGAAAGAAAACTTAAAAGTAGCAGGTATATCACACACTGAATTAAACAGGAACACGTTCAGACAAAAGATATTTGATTGGAAAGTTAGCCAGAGGGTACAGAACTGGAACAATCTGATCTAGAGAAAGGAAGAGAGCTCATTCCAAATGAATATGTAACAAATATGGGCTAAAAGAAATGCCAATTTATAAAATGGAGTTGAATATATTATTCATTAGTAAGTAGCCAATCGTCAAGATAATGGGTGAAAATGAGGGGCGAATGAGTGTGATAAATGTAGATGAACGAGTGCAGTCATTGTTACTAAGGTTGGCTGTTCCTCAGAAAGAGCTATTTATTAATGACCTAATAGCCAGGGCAACTAAGGGACCTACAGCTGTACATGGAATACACGTAAAGCTAAAAAGCTAACTGACAACCCTGACACTAAGTTTTCTTCCCTACACAACCTTTGAACCTTGACTACCATCCACATGGACAACCCAGACATCTATTAGTGTCCACGTCGATGGCAACCATTGAGCGGCCACAGAAATTAAGGATGTGTGGAATTCATTTTATACAACTTATGAAGATGAGGTTGAGCGTATCCAAAAACGATTTTTACGATATCTTTTTTATAAGTCTTTTAATGTATACACCTATTTAATTCCATACAGCGAGCTGCTGGATATGTTTGGGTTTGAGAGATTAAGCCAAAGATCAGAAGCGACCAAGATGGGTCAAGTTTTCCTGTGGGGCCTGGTCAGGGGGCGGGTGGATGACTCGGCCGGCTTGGAGAGTGTCTGCTTCAGAGTCCCAAACTTTGGTACCAGGAACAAACAGCTATTCCTACTGCCAAATGTTCGCACTGTTGCTCATGCATCCTTGCCTCTTTTCTGGATGATGAAGGATTATAATTCGATGCTTTCAGCGGGGATCGAAATAGACATATTTCTGGACACAGTTAGGGAGTTTTTAAATATAAATGTCTAATCTTTTTCAAGTCCCATTAACTAAATAATTTATTTTTCACTAAAATGTTTACTATTTGCCTTCTATTTTTTCATACATTTAATGTAAAATGTGCTTTTAAAAGTCTAGATCATTGTTGTGTGTATATATATATATATTTTTTTTTCTCATCGTACTATTTATTATATTTATATCGTTGTTTGTTTTGATTAATTGTTAGAATTTATATTTGTTGCCTAGTGATAAGACTTTATATAGACATAGGTTTAATTGGGTGATTATGCTGTAAACCTCCCAGAAGAAAGAATAATGTATAAATGTATGAACTGCCTCAATGTAATTGGGTCTAGTACCTGTATTGGAGCATGAAAATAAAATAAATAAATAAATAAGAGGACCGAGCATAGAACCTATCGCCTATAATCTCCTTAACACTTGTCCCCAAGTAGCTGGGTTACAGCAATGTTGCCACTAGTATTGTGTGTGGTCCTATCAGGCCCGTATGTGAATATTAATATTTTTTTTTTGGTAAAATAATTAATTGTTAAATTTAACGAAGCAATTGCTGTTTATTTAATGTCACTGTTACAAGTATTATACAAAAAACAAGCATATGACAATTTTTGAGAATGTGAGAAATCATCTTAAAGTTATTTAATTTACAAAATTAATAATTATATAAGGAAGACCACGTAAGCAAGTTAACTAATAATGTGTTTTTTTTTTATAACTCTTATATAATGCTAATCCTCTAATATAAATAAATGACAACGGCATTATTTATCTAACAATGACCTTGTCTGCGAAATAACAAAACGTATCAACCTCCCTTTCTCCTCTTTATGGTATATTCCCTGTCATTAGTGCCATTACATAATAATTAAGTTATGTTTACATTTCATTATATCTAATTCTGTATTACTTCTAGCTTATCTTCATTCGTAAAATAAATGTAACAATGTATAACTTTTCTAATTTTTACTCTTGGTAGTAATTTACCAACTGGTTATATTTATGAGGAAAATTCAAAAAATACTTTACAAAGTGGTTTGTTGCCTTGTACTGTGTTTAGACAGACTTATTTATTTGTTATTGTTTTGATATTCTACAAAAAAAGAAGGAAAGAAAAGCCTATTCAAAAATTTATTGTTTTATTTGAGTTATGGTAATAGATTTATATCCCATTGTATGGATTTAAAAATTTTTAAAATGCATTCGTATTTTGTATAAATGAATATACCTTGCAATGTACGGTTTATTTGTTTATGTTTATATTATGGGATTGTAGAATAATTGGAGCACAGATAATTAACTCTACCCAGATGGCTCACAGTATATGGGAAAAGAGTGCACTCTGTTTAAGGAGTTTCTAGGCAAACATGCACTATAACATTGTAAATGTAGGATGCAACATTGTCGCGTTGAACAAGAACAAGATTGACAATAGTTGATTTGAAAAACAGTTGTTCAAACTGAAATACGCTTGCACAATAAAGGCATTTTTATTTATTTATTTATTTATTTATTAAATCTCAATTATTATAACAGCTGATATTTATTATTGTAATATTTGTTATTAATATGGTTAGTTGAATGAGTTAAATCGTCAACTCCGCCCATTTGACAGCTGCTGGACACGTTTTAAAGCGGACAGTTGACACACTAGAAAAAAATTGTTAACACTCTTTATCATGGGAATGAGCTATCTGGGTAGAATTCTTAATCTGTGATTGGATTTTTGAGGTGATATATTTGGATTAAGTTCTCTTTCATTATTCAGTTAATAGATTACACATTAGCCAACATCAAGATATTTCTAACCTCAAACACCCCGTATGTTTACCTCGACATTGATAGCTTCAATAGGTTTGAGGTTGTAACTTCTCCTCTCTGGATGAGTTTCATTTTATTAAGTTTTTTATTTAATTTGATAAAAATTATTCAAATTAATTTATTTATCTTATCTCAGGGTCTTTTTATGGGTAAATCGGTGAGGCTGTAAATTACATGAAAAAGACTATTGTTTGAACAAGCTAATTTATTACATTCTTTGATTTTTTAATTTAAATATATGAAGTTAAATCTTACAAAATTGAAAGTTATTTATTTAAAAACTGATCTCTAAAACATGGTTAAATTTAGTTATAACTAAAACTTATCTTTATATTATTCTTCTTGTGATGCTGGAACTCCACGTGGTCTTCATTTTCAACTTGGAGCACATCAAGATGATTTTCCTCTGGAATTTGGATTGAAAAAAGTGGCAAAAAACGAATGTTTGATTAAATTCACTCACTACATCTTATTATTTTATTTGGTTTTAAACTCAAGCGGACACCCGCGGTCACAAATGAAATTTGGCTGCTACATCAACGCGGCTTGGAGACTTGCTCCTTACGGGTCTTGACTTAAAAAGTGAACGATGCTGAGTGAGTTAGCGTGGGTTACCAGTCCGTTACAAGAAAGGGCTTCAGGTTAGAGGCTTAACTTCCGCCCATGCCATGTGATTTTGCCCTGATTGGTGATGCCCCCCCAGCGGTCCTTCCATCAACCAATAACGTCTCCCATGTATATTGGACTCGACCATCGTATCGTGTCACCCTGACACCCCTTTGGATTGTTAGATAGACTCGTCCCATGCGACGCGACTGCACAGGTCTGCCCCATCCGTCTAGACAACAATACTTGGAATGTGTTTACGTCTCCGACGACTGCCATGGGACAAATATGCCTGCCCACTTCTCTATATTTGTTGACTATTAATTTACAATGATTTCCGAATATTATTTGAATGTTAGGTGACTATTTTAATTAAATGTATCTATTTCTTCATTAAAATAATTTATTATTTATTTAATTTAATTAATTTATTTGTCAATTTGGTGGACCTGTTACAAGGTTAAAGTTTGAACCATTCAGACAGTGACATATGTCAGGCAGGTTTATGAGACAGTCAAGACAAAGCGACTAAATAAAACTCCTGGCCTTAACTCGGTCTGTCATAGTAACTAATTCCTTTTTTGACCGTAAATCACACTAAATTCAAAATATAAACAAAAGGAAACTTATCTACCCAACTAGGGATCAAGAATGTAGGTACCGGTAGTCCTTTAGATTTGATACCAACATTTTTCTTCTTATAAATATATTTTTAAGTCACTTCTTACTTAAAAGATCATTGATCTTACATTTTACTGAGACTAAGACCAGATAATCTCGGGCTATTTACTTTTTGAAAATTAAATCCCTAAAGAACGATTTTGTAGCGAAATTCTATTTTAATTTTAAAATCCTTAGTCTTGCCAAATCTTTAAGGAGAATTTAATGCCAAAGTTGTCTGAAAAACATTTACAATCTCAATATTCAATATATATTTTAGGTTGCATGGTTATAAGATATAAGGTAGAGTATCAGCCTTAATACACATACAAGTCCGTTACTGCGGGCCACATATAAGTTGGCCCAGCGGTCTAAGGTGTCAGGACTTTGGTCTTGGGTTAGAGATAACGCTGGTTCGAATCTGGCCTAGACTGTAAGTATTTATCAGTAACGACCACTTTGTACTGTGCTGGTTCTCCCCTTACTAATAATAATAAGTTCCTAACACAGATCAATAGTCTATAAGGAACGGACAGAGTAAGGTTAAGAAGGAGATTGGCCTCTCCTTGTAAAAAAAAAAAAAAAAAAAACTACATATAACCTATTTGATGCCATTTGCTTCTCCAGTCTGTGGAAAGAATCATTCTTAAGAGCATTAAGAGCATACAACTGTCTCTTCAATAAGATGGTGACATTGACACCAAAACTATCTTTCATGTAAGTTTTAGTTATGAATCATGTGTTTGTGGAGTTTTAGATTTCCATCTATTGGTTGGACATTAATATCCTTAATTTATGGACAACCTAAAACTGAATATATTAGAAATAGAGTCTTTAACCAAGCCTTGAAGGAAGTTGAAATAGCCTACAAGGATATTATAGTTTTGAGTCAAAATGCTGATAGTTTTAAAAATTATTTTTTTTTTTTTAATTCACTAAGAAAGACTAAATCTAAATTAGACCATACTTCCCAGAGTAAAATAAAAATAGCTGATTTCAGTATGGAAAAAGTACCTCATAAGGTTATAAGCCATGATCAGGAATAAGTTGACGTAGAGACCTACCTCTCCTTAGTTGCAGAGGTTGGTAATACCTTGTTAGCTGAAAATCCCTACTTAGTCGAGAAGTAAACATTCTCAAAAATGAAAACTCAAACTTAATATCACAAATTAACAGTTTAAAAAAGATAACTCAGAAATTATAATACAATCTGAAACTGAATTGATAAATAGGGAAGAAAGTATATTTTCATTGCTTGAAAAAAAAAAATAATAATCTAGAGCATGAGCTAAATTTTGTGAAAAGGAAGTTAGATATTAAGTTAGGGTTAAAAGAAGATTTAGTTATAAATAATGAACAAGAAATAAATTATTTTAAAGAACATATCAAATCTAAAGATGCAACAATTTTGAAGTTGGATAAGGACATTTGGAAAAACAGGTGAACATAGAAAAAACAAATCTGATCAAATCACTAATGATTTAATACACTTAGACTTGACTAAAACATGGAATAGGAGTAAGTGGATTGATGATACTGCAATTAATGTGTATTTCACAGCTATAACCCAAAGTGTTAATAGTGAAGATCTTTTGTTTCTGAGACCTTCAGTAACACTTACAATTAGATTCAGCCCCCTGGATGATCGTCTTGAATGTTTAAAACTAACAAATTATCTAAATTGTGAATATATTTTTGTATGTGTAAGCGATTGTTTTGATCCTCTAAAAGAAGGCAGCGGTTCCCATTGTAGTTTGTTGCTCTTGATAAGGAGCAATAACATGGCTTACCATTTTGATTCTATGAAATCTCTAAATAAAAAAAAATCAGCACACATTGTTGTTAGCAAATTTGAAATTGGCCCCAACCAAGTAATTGAAATGCCTTGTCTGCAGCAGACACAATCTTTTGAATGTGGTATACATATGTTGACATATGTCAATCACATGGCACACTACTTCTGTCGTAAAAAAGTAAAAGTTCCCTTTATTGATCGGTTCTCAGTAATTAATACTATGGGTACAGTCTCATTAAAAGGAGTATAGACAAAAAAAATAAATAAAAAAAGTTAAAAAAAAACAAGAAGTTGTAAACAAAATAAATAAAGGCGCTAACAATGTCATAACCAAAAATAGATTTGAAGTCCTGGGTTCTATAGATTGTGCTAGAGGAGGCTCAGCGAAACTCATATAAACATAAAACTGAGCAAACACCAAAAGATGTTATAAAAATAAAGCTAAGTAGTCGTGACATTATCTCCTAATCTATCTGAGTCCAACCAGATTAATTCCATTAGACCAAACATATTGATTGGAAGTGACAGTCAGGGAAGGGGCCCTGGTGTGTACTTAGAACTGCTAGGTAATGCCAATTTTAACATTTTTAACCATTGCCAGCCAATAGGAGCAACAATAGGAATTGTTCTGGAATCTGTGATAAGCTCTCCTAATTTTGAATTGTTCAAAAAAATACAACTGCATAGTTATTATAGGAGGAACTAACAATATTTCTCGGCCTACAATCTATAATAAAGCTAAATTCCTTAAAACATTTTCAGAAGATGTTTAACCTTAAAACAAAAAGGTTTAATATTTTGAGCACAAACCTAATCATATCCACAATTCCATACAGGTATGACCTACATGAACAAAGCCCAGAAAACAGTTTGATCAGCGATATAAACTTAAATGTTAGGAAACTGGTTAGTACCCAAAGCCATGTTTACCTGCTGGACCTTCATCTCCTGAAGAGATGTTATCATACCTCTCATGGATTACATGTCAACAAAAAAGGAAAAAAGTTTGTTTCTTTTGAAATAATGAAAATGGCTAAAAACCTACAAGTAACTGGAAGCACAGTAAAACTAGATCAAATGGCAGTAACAGTGGATTCAAAGGTTATTAAAAACACCAACCAGAAACAACACCAAGAAAAACCAATAACTTGGTCACTTCCATTGAAGTTAATGAGGAGAATATGGTGGACATAATAAACAGTTACAAAAACTACTCCACTGATGCTTTCGCACATTTTGGAGACCAAAGACAGATGTCAGCTGGAGTCGCTGTTACCTATAGAAGAGAATTTGGCCGACCGAGCTGTGCAGATTGCCTCAATGAGTACCTGACATTACAACAACCTGAGGGCCAAGCTCCTGTTTTTGGATTAACAAAACTTACTTATTCCAGCAAGCCAACACATCAGACCTATGATACAGCTTTCCATCATCTAGAACAAGACTTTGGAAAAAGAAAGTTTAAGGTCTTGTTCTGCTCGCCGTTATGATGTACCCGTGATCGAAATTCACCCCAACATTTTTCAACAAATATTGCACCGTAAGTTTCTGTCAGAGTGGCTGTAAGTGAGGAGCGAGTGGCGAGAACACTTAGAAAAGGACTCAAACATGAAGATTTTGGGAGATATTGCGAGCAGTATTGCAGAGCAGCTGAGTTCATTTTCAGTTAATGCAACTCCTAGATGCTCCTCTTCAGGATGCTCCTCCCCTGTCCAAATGTCAGCCAATCAAAGTCATCTGCCCTGCCCACCTCCCCCAGCAACATATACTCTATCCAATGATATGCCAGACACAGTCTCATCTATGGAGGAGTTTCCGCCGCTATGATGACAAGGCCCACTGGTGGCAGCTCGACTACATCTACTGATGCGAGTGAGAGTGATGGTGATAGTGTGGTTTATGGTCAAAGCCACAGTGAGTTAGTGCCTAGTTTTTTAGTAGTAACTTCCCTGCAAAGGGGTCACTTGTAGCTTTAGCACAGTTTCCTGATAGCCTTGTGCAAAATGGTCCACTTATTAATAAGTTTAGTATCAATTATGATACCAATGAAATGAATAGGTTGTTGAATAAGTTGTTAATGGTAGCTTAAAAATATTTCATCAAAATATTAATTCTGTAGCTTCTAACATTTATTCACTAGAAATAACTATTGCTGAAATTGATCCTGATGTCTTAATTCTTATTTAGTATAAAATTAAAGAACAACAAATAAGCAGGCTTAATATATTAAATTATAATATTTACACTTACTTTGCATGGAACAGTGTGTAAGGGAAGAAGTGAACATTTCTATAAGGTGAAGATAAATTACAAGCCCTTCGATTAAAAGGTTACTGAATGATTAAGTTTTTGAACTTTGTTGAACTGAAATTTGCGCTGGTGATTGTAAAATTTTAACTGGCGGAATATATAGGTCACCAATTAGTGTAAATATGAAATTGTTCTTAGATAAATTAAACTCTGTTCTTAGTATTATGATCTATACGTATGAGCATGTTGTTATTTGTGGGGATGTAAATATAAATACTTTGTCGAAAGATTCTTCTGTGACTGAATTTAAACAGCTACTTAAACAATACAATATGAGATGTCCAATTAATTATCTAACCAGGATAACTGCAAACACCCAATCTGCAATCGATAATGTCATAACTAATATTGGCCAGTCTCAAATAAAGGATGAGTGTATTAATACACTATTATCGGATCATGAAAGCCAATTCATTAGAATATTTGAAAATTCATCTAAGGATAAGCAGCCTTCAAAATATTTATTTGAATTTTCTAGAATTTTTCTCATGAAAACATGGAAAGTTTAATAGATCTTTAAAATTAGAAACATGAACACAATTGTATACAGCTCCTGACAACCTAAAATATGACATTTTTATTTATATCTTCTTACAATATTTTAATGCTCATTTTCCAATTGTTAACACCAGAAAACACTTAGACAAAAAAAAAACATGGTTTACAGAACTTAAGTTTGAAAAAAATTGTTTAATCAATGAAAACAATGCTGCCCATAGAAATAAATCTCAACTAAACATTAATCTAGTTAAACATAAATTCAATAGTTTCAAAAATAAGCTAACACAAGAAAAGAAAACATATTATGGAAACAAAATAGAAAAATCCAAAAATTACCAGTGAGCTACTTGGAACATCATACATTCTGAGATAGGAAATACGAAATGTAATAGTAATAATATATGCCTTAAATATAATGATTTAATTGTAACTGAATCTAGAGAAGTAAGTGAATATTTTAATAATTATTATATTAATGTAATTAAAGATAAGCTTAATTCTGATAAAACTCAAACTGATGCATTCTAACAAATCTCAACAAATAAAAGGTGTTGTTTTTTAATGTAAATTGCTCAATAGACATGACATTATGGATATCATAAGTAGTCTGAAGAATAGTTATATCACTGGTTATGATTATATTCCTGTGCTAGTTATAAAATGTGTGATTGAACGTATAGCCGACCCTCTATTGCACCTTGTCATACATATTTTTTATCTGGACACTTTTCTGAAAAACTAAAAATAACAAAAAAGAAACCAATTTTTTTAAAAGAAAGCCAATTGGATGTAGCTAATTATCGACCGCTGGCACTATTGCCAGTAATATAAAAAATATTTGAGTGTGCTATGGCTGATCAACTAAGAGATCAGTCACATGGTGGAAGGGTATATCAGTGGTGGGACTGGTACTGCTCTCTCCTACAATCCTGGTGTTATTCCCCTTTCGCGCAGGCCAAGTATACACAAATTTACACAAGCTTGGCCAGAGTAATTTGAAGTAATGGTAAGCAAGGATCTGTTACTTCCTTGTGGTGCTCGCTTCTGTCACAGTTGAAGTTAAACAGGCTCTCCATTTATCTTGGTGGCCTTTGAGGGATTTTACTGTAGTTTCTTTCATTCCATTTAAGTTAATTTTATTTTGTTTTTCGTTTTCCAGTTATTACAATAGGTTGGCTTTTGAGGGATTTTACCGTAATTTCTTTAATTCCATTTTAATTGATATTGGTATTAATTTTATTATGTTTCTAGTTGTTTATAGTTTATTATTTATAGTCATTTATAAAACTACATACTACTGTAAACCAATTTAATGTTAATTAAGTTCATTCAGACATATAATTATATACTGTACATGTATTACAAATCTTGAGTAAGACTACACAGCATGAGTAAGATGGTCTGTACTCACGGAAAACGGAAAAATTCTGAAGAAATCTGAATTTTGCTAATTATTAGACATGCAACAATTATACATAGTGTGTGATCACGACTGCTTTGGGGAGCATTTATATATAGTTTGTAATCAGAACTGCTTTGGGGAGCGTTAAAAATAATGGAAAGAATAAAACAACCGGTGGATGAGATGCATTAGAAAATTAAATTGAGATTAGAGCAAGAAAAAGGCATGAGACTTTTGCTATTTGTAGATAGCAATTTGATTTGGGAATGAAGGAAAGAGAAAATGTAGAGAACTTTTATAATGCATGAAATGAAAGAAAACGTGTGGGGGATGGAATTTAGTAAGACAATTTTAAGACGCTGGCAGGAAATTAAGATAGACAAAAATAAATTGGTTAGAAAAGAGTTGCAGAAAGTTAGAAACTTTAGGTGCTTTGAGGTTAATTGACAGTAAATATGGAATAATTAGGATGGAAATAAATAAAAGAATCCAAGGAGCTGATTATTATTATTGTATCAAAGTTTTTACTATTGATTACTATAGATTTTTACTACAATATAACTAATACAAATTGTAATTAATCCATATTTATTTGAAAATACTCATTATATTATATGTGCACATCAGAGGTTTATAAACACTTTAAATAATTTGTTGCACCTTTATTAATTGGTGAATTAAAAATTCGTTAAAGTTTTATACTTTTAAATTTGCTAGCATATTTTTTTTATAGCCAGCTTCTTATAAATATTTTAGATTGTTATCATTTGTTAGTATTATTTTTATTTTGTCATGTTTTGCATTTAAAAAATTGATTTATTCATTTATTGTTTTGTTTATATTTGCTACATGTATTTCAGATTGAATCTTTGTGCCAAAACTATTTTATTAGTTCTCTATAGGTTTATACCTAGATTGTTTATTTGGTATTTCTCTCACTATTGGTTACTTTTTCACATTATCCTTATAAATTCAAATGAAATTAATTGTTTTGACATGAAATTTTGCATAAATGAGAGATTGACTATGATTTGTGTAATCCAGAAGATTTGAAAAAATTTTCTGTCTAGTAGTTATGCAGAATATAATTGACGTGTTACGAGCCATGTTTTGTAGGTCTACTTTTGACAGGTAAATTCTTGCTTCATATATGAGTTAGCTCTCATGATGTATGCACATTTATATATCGAGACAGAAGAGAAGAGATGATATCAATCTATCAGAGATGTAGAATCCTTCCTCCCTGCTGAGTAGTTCTCAACAGGAATAAGGATCAGGCAACAATCTCCCGTCTTTGAATAAGAGATTTACTGTAATGTTTGGCTGAAGAATTCCTAACGTAAGCCTATCAGCGCTTTCCCTCGGATATGTTCACTTGACCAAACACGTCTGACGTGAGCTTCAATCCCATTGATATTATACTCAGTTTTGTTGTTTTGAATGTCAGTTTGACATGTATTTTTGTTTAATTTTTACACAGATATATTGAAAATGGAACTGAAAATAAATTTGAAAATTTTTTGAGTCTGCTAGTTTGGTTTTGTTAAAAAAATAAGTTACAGCCTATTTCCCTATTTTTGAGGTTGGTCTATTACTCTTATTGGATTTTTTCTAGTACACAAGCCTTGAAACAATTATAAGACTATTTCTAATTTATATATTTTGTTTTTTTTCAATAACACTTCATATTTCAATAAATATACTTAATTTAATAGTAATTTCCTTTTTAAAATGAAAAAATAGTGATGTTTATTTATATTATGAGCTAAAATGGAATAAGAACAAACCAGAATCTAATGGAATATGTGCTACTAGGGTATCTAAGTTTCAATAAGCAAGAACTTATACACTACTTTTGAGTAGAATATGCAGGAGATTTGGGTCATTTCTGCCGTTCCAAGCTTTTGCACATACTAGCACAACATTTTTGTTTGAATACAAATGTCTCTTTCTATGGAACCTGAAGGTCATTAGAGTTTATATGGGCCTTCAGGCCTGTCAGTGAACTTTCAATGATTGAAGTACTGCCCGTTAGCTCAGGTGGGGATTCAAACCTAGGAACTTGGTAACTAAACCTCAGCAGCGGTCCAAAGGATTAGCCACTGAACCATCACTGTAGGTGTATGGTTGGGTTGAGTGGTTCAGTACCACAGAAGGTGTATGGGTGGGGTGGCTGGGTTAAACCACTGTTAATGCATGATTGCTAAATATATCCCCACCCACTCACCCATCCATCTGCAGTGGCTGTTTATGTTTTATTGATGTTTTAGTGACTGATAATTAATTACTATAATATGATATCTGGGCAGAACTGGTGTTGCCACTGAGAGGTCTTCCGACACAGTAGACCTTTGTTCTTAAAAATAGTCATTGCATATGACTTAACATAGTCTACAGGTTGGTGTTAATGCAACATTAGAGAGCTTTAGGTTTCAATTCAATTCATTTATTTACCAAAACTTTCACAGTATGCGGTCCTGACAAGCCAACATGGCTTGTCGTTGGGTGCTTATAATATAAATACACAAGTTTTTACAATATAACAATAAGAAAAAAAATGTTGTTTATTAAACAAAGAAAAACTTTTGTTAATAAAAATAAAACCAAATATCTCTATACATATATATTAGTTATATACATTTTACGCATTCTATTCCACCAGAATTGCTCTACGTACAGGTTGTCTGCTCTAACTGAGAATATTAGAGTAGGAAATTCTCTCATGTCAGTGGTTGTTGGCAAATGAGTTATCATCATCTTTCATATGGGGTGAAGCGGCCCATTTTGGATAATAACACGTTTGAGTTTATGTTATTCAGACATGTACTGTCTTACTCCTAACATAGAGAGCTTCATATACTCTCCCATCACACAGTCTTGAGACCCCTCTCACCCGCACTAAGTATACACCACAACTATAGGCGAGTTGATCTCAGTTAGTATCAAGACTGCATGAAGTTTTGTATGATTATCTCGTACCATATTCACTTTAAATGCACATTTTAGTTATATCGTTGCTAAAAGTATCAGTTTTGGATGGATTCACCTAGTAGTCTAGCTTTACATTTCTTCATTGTGTCTTAAATAATACATTTTTTCTTAAAAAATGTTATCTAAGACATACTAAATACTGCAAAGTACAGTATTTACAGTTTTCTTACCAATTTTCCAGGTTTTTATTTGTTTTTATTTTATTTATTTTTTTCATTTGTCATTCATTTGGCTATTAATTAATGACACTTTCTAAGGAATAATTTGCCTTAATTTGTGAAAAAGACTACATTCGCTTATTTACACTTGCCACACTCATTAAAATCCATATTCGCCCAATCGGAGGCTTAAGAATAAAAATATACAATTATTTCAAGTGGTTGACTGTAACTTTGTAATTTGTCATTTAAATGTGTAACAAAGAATGGTATTCTTTAATGAGATTTGATTTATTAGTCCAAATTATTTGTTTATTTAGCTTTGATAGATATTTTTTATTCTAAAACGATTTAATTTTTAATTTTATGTTATCCCCTCCCAGAATGTTAACCTGTGACCTACATTGAAGATAGAAGTGCCTAGAATTAAGCTAAAAAGTAGTGTTACATATTTTGCTGATATCTACAAGTAACGTCATTATATGATGTAGCTTAATCAGTCTGTAAATTTAATTAAAGTTATTTAATTTATAATTTTTCTTGTCATGAGAATTTAACTAAACATATTCTGGTTGGATCAAGTAAACAGTTTGTCTGTGGGTATTTTGAATATTTTCCTAATAAAAAAGAAGTAGCAAATAGATTTCAGTAAGATAAGGCGTGAGCCCAACTAGAGTCCTTAAATTGTTCAGACGTATCTTGCCGAGGGTGCCTCTCAGTTCAAATTAACTTTCTGTCTTAGTCGGGAGACAATACGATTACACTGCACAATTTGTGAAGGCGTTCACTTCGTTTCATTTACATTTGTTTTCAGTAACTCATTTTCTTGCTTTATGACCTTTGAACTAAAAAAGTTTAGGAGCTCTGTAATATTTGTCAAAAATAATTTTCAATTGTAATTTATTTGTTCTATTTTATACTTGTACTTAAATTAAACTTTATAATAACCAACTTAAATTTATAATTTTGTGCTGTGAAAGATATTTATTTAGTTTTTAGTAAAATTACTGAAAAGACTTTCTATCTATCTAGACATATCGTTTTATGTAGCATCTTATTGAATTATTTACATGTATTCGCATGGCTTCACACATCAGCGGCTTCCATCTTATTTTGAATGCCTCGAAACTTCTTTTGTGTTCAGATTTTTTGAGACTGTTCTTGTGATCTTTTTTGGGAAAGTGAAAAAAATTTAATGAAATATATAATTAATTTTTCACCATCTTTGTTAATAACATGTTCTTCTCAGATTTTACTAAACTAAATGTTTTTATGTGATAACTTCTGAAATAAAGTTGTCTGATTCTATTTTAAATTATTAATATGGCTAGTTTAAGAAATAAAGATACAGTATATTTATATCCATTTTATATACAATATTCACACAATTAATACATCTATATAAAACAGAACATCTAAAAATGAAAGTTAATATGAAATATAACATTTTTGCAATTAAAAATGTAAATGAACAACATTTCGGGTTATCTAGTGAATCCCAGTGTGCTACCTTTTTTAAAATACATTCGGACCTAACTCTAAATGATTGCTCGTAAATGCTTTTATGTACTGGTAAAGTGTGTCCCAAATGTTGCCAATCTTGATGAAGGCCTATGTAACTGAAGCCTAAATTACCATATAGCAGCATCAAGTCAACTAACGCCCAACTCACTGATGGCTTGGCTCAGGTTACATGAACAATGCCTTGTGCTATATCATAGGATTTGCAATCAACAATTTGCTGACATAACGTTAAGTCAAGTTACTTATAATTAAATCCGAGATAATAAAACCCTTATAAATTCTATTTCATATTATTTTTATGCAACAATATTGTTAATTATTTAGGAAGACAACAAAATTAATAAATCGTTTTTTATATTTTGCATGAAAGGTATTACCTTTACACCTATATTATTGTTTTTATCATATAACAATAACAAAGAGTTCACTTTTTAGTTTTCTTATATAAAAGACAGTATA
The DNA here is from genome assembly GCA_035578905.1 of Stictocephala bisonia. NCBI lineage: Eukaryota > Metazoa > Arthropoda > Insecta > Hemiptera > Membracidae > Stictocephala > Stictocephala bisonia. The sequence goes on from JAQJVL010000039.1 coordinate 3,140,293, forward strand.
CAATCTTAATTGTATGTGTAAACGATTTGTTGATAGAAATCCTTTGTTTAAAAACATCTTGGTTGTCTGGTTTCCACCAATACACATAAACAACAATCAGATTGTAGTACCACGTATAATCAATAGTAACTTAATCGTGAAATTTGACTTCAGTATTTCAAATGACAGGAACGTTTACAATTCAAGCACATTGAATAGTTTAATTGGAGTAAAAAATGGTTCATAATGTTCAATATAAAAGCAAAGGGAACAAATATACAAGGTGTTTAAAACTTGGCCAAACATCCTGTCAACAATAGTTATAAGATGAGTTGGTCACAGTTAGTTAGTGGATCTACAGGTGGTTGGGTCAGCAAGCATTTATTTGTTGAAGATTTAGTGCAGGATATCTTATTATGTGATCTTCTTAACTACAGTAAATAGTTATTTTTATGGATTACAACAACGGCACTTTATGTAAATTTGTCTAAGAGTAAATTTCTATTTATAGATGATGCTTTCCTTCTTAGACAGTTTATGTTTCACAACGGTAAATTCGTTTTTCACAACATAAAGAAATTCGTTTTTGAAAAAAGCTAACGGTTCATCTTATCTATATTTATAAAAGAGGATGTTTGTATATATATGTTTGAAGTTTATGCGCTGCCAAACCATCCAACCGATCGCCATGAAACTTTAGGATGTTGTCCTGTATACTCCCGAGATGGTTTCTGTGAAGTTTGATGCAGATCCGTCCACAGGGTCCCGCCCCACGGGCTCCTAAAGATCCCATGTTATTCAAATGGAGAATCTGAATTGTTTATAAAAAACATATGACTGTGTGGTTTAATGTAGTTTCACATGCCATAAGCAGATTGAAGTTCTCACAACAACAGTACTTTATATGTTTTGATTTATTGTAGTTCTACATTTCATCTTGAGAGTGTAGCACACATTACTTTTACTTGATCAGGTGATCTGTATTTGGTGTTAACCTTTTTTCCTCGGTAATTAAAACATGTGGTGAAACGTGAAAGTAAAAAATAAATAAATATTTGTTTTGCAGTTTACTTTTTATGACATGCCTCCTAAAAAGGTATTTTTTTAAATTTATAGTTTATAAAATACTGCTTAAGAGTCCTGGCAAGGTCGTAGATCGATCTTAATCACGAGGCGACATGCCAAGATCCAAAAATGGGACTGTAGCAGAGTGTTTTGGTGAGGCTGCAGGCCGAGCATACCTCACGAGCGTAGCGAGTGACGACGGGGTTGGCACGCGAAGCGTGCAGGGGTGCCCCCTAGTATCTTAATAAAAATCTATGAAAAATTCAAGAAAAGTACTTTTTGTAAAAACATTTAGTGCTTTTGTAAAAGTTATTAACATTTTATCTACTATAAAGTCATAGGAAACTGTAGTCTGTTGTTTTTATTATTATTAATTTTTTTAGCATATTACACAGTAAACTTTTGTGTAATATACTATAGAAATTAAGCCTTAAAGTTGTCTTTGTAACGGGGAAAATGCAGTACTTTTGAAGCCACGAGACGATCCTTCTCAAGGGAAATCATGTAAACGAACGAGTATGTCACAATTACCTTCCTTGTTTTCATTTCAAATTGCTCTGTCAATGGTGGTGTTACTGAGCAAACCACACATTCAAATCCCCAATCCAGCTTGTATTCGGCCATTGAAATGACCTATGGAGGGGATGAGGTAATGGTCTGTCATATTCAACAAGCATATTGTCTGTGTGAAGCATTCTAATTGATTGATTTAGAGTGGTTAACAGCATTTCATTATTTTGTTTTTTATTTATTTGACAATAGTTATACAAAGAAATTGAAAAACATTCTTATTTGTGCTCACGAGGAGTGCAATCACAAAAATTATTTGTTATCTTGTTGACAATTATGAGGATTTTGTATTTGTGAACACAAAATTTATTTTCATACTAAATTAAAAAGTAATATGAAAATCCTTAAGTACTTTTCTTCCACTTATGACTTAATTGAATTGATTAACAATTACTTAATCAACCAATTATTAATTAGTCTCATATCTGAGAACTACTCTATCTGAGAATTACTATATCTGAGAGTGTCCACATGCAGCTTGATGCAAACGTTAACTCTTTTGAATAAGTTTTCTTCACTTTTACAAACTCTGTGGCTGAATGTCATTAACAGCATGATGAGTTTCTTCTTTGAGGTCTTGAGCGATTCCAAATATCCCTAAAGAAAATAGAGACGATTCAAGACCTCAAAGTGCAAACTAGTCATGCTCTTAATGGTATTCAGCTGAAAGCAAATGTAAAAGTGATGGAAAACTTTGTCAAAAGAGTTGCCTTGTGTTTGGAACCATGCTACAGATTAGTACTATAGTATTTCTAAGAAGCCCAAGAAATTTACTTTAGGATTTCTTTAAATTTATTCTTAAAATAAACGTTTTCAATACAATCAGTAACATGTAATGTTACATAGTCAAAGTCAAAGTCAAAATTTCTTTATTCGCTTTTATACAATAATTGTACATGGAATAGTGTCATTATGCATTTATACTAATTAAAATATATCACTAATATTCCTTGTCTTGACATAAGACACTAGGCCTAAGTAAAAAATATCATTAAAAATGTGGTCCTAATGAATAAAATTCTTCCAGTGAATAAAATGCATTCTGCAACAAAAAGTTTTTAAGCAATAGTTTAAACGTTTTTAGATCATCTACTTCTCTTATTATTTTGGGAATATAGTTAAAAAATTTTATTCCAGAATAAGTGGTGCTTCTCTTAAACTTTTCTAGGTTATGATGAGGTAAAATTATGGTGTTATAAGAGTGAACCTCATTCAAAGTTTTTAAATTACGTTTGTGATTTTTTATATAAGTGACTGTATCAAAAATATATTGGCTATGAACTGTCAATATTCTTAATTTGGTAAAATGTTCCTTAACCGAATCATCACTTTTTAATCGCAAGATTGTTCTTAAAGCTTTTTTTTGAAGTTTGAGAATTTTATTTAAATTTTGATTTGAGGTCCCTCCTGTCTTCATATATATACAGGTATCCCGTAGGATATATGAGATTGAATAAGAGCGTAAAATACAGTTCGAAGCACTGATAAACTACAGAGAGAAGATAATCGTTTTAGGGCATAGATACCTGAGTTAATTTTATTGATTATGTGGTCAACATGTGAATCCCAGGTGAGATGTTTATCCACATACAGACCTAAAAATTTGATTTTTTCTGCTTCATTTACAAACTCATTATCGATACAAATTTGAAATTCATGGATATTTCTATTTTGTTTTGTTCCAAATGAAATAAAGTTAGTTTTTTTCATATTTAAAATAAGACCATTATCTATAAAAAAATTTTGAATTCCAGATAGTTCAGTGAAAGAGGCTAATTCTAAATCTAAGCTGGTTTTTGCTGACATAATGATATTTGAGTCATCTGCGTAAAGACACAATTCATTTTTAATTCCGTCAAACTGACTCAGACAACTGGGCATATTTTGGATGTAACATATAAATAATAGAGGCCCTAAAATTGACCCTTGGGGAACTCCATATTGAATTGTTTGTAATTTAGATTTAAATTTAGATATCCTGTTATTCTGAGTTTTAGCAATCTCAACATATTGCTTTCTATTTGATAAGTATGATTCAAACCAATTCAAATAGTTATTTTTTATTCCGATTTCTTGCAATTTTTTAATTAATTTACTGTGTGAGATGCTATCGAAAGCTTTAGATAGATCCATAAATATTCCTGCAACTTTATTTTTTTTGTCTATGGATTCAATTAGGGAGTCAGTAAAACTTACAAGGGCTGTGAGTGTTGATCTATTTTTGCGGAAACCGTGTTGTTCCTCATCAAAAATTTTATATTTTTCTAAATGTTCGGTAAGCCTAATGTACATTGCTTTTTCAAAAATTTTTGACATTGATGGGAGAATTGAAACTGGGCGATAATTTTGAATATCAGTTTGGTCCCCTTTTTTAAATATTGGTATAACCTTTGAGATTTTCAGTTTACTAGGGAATATACCAGAGATAAAAGAAGAATTTACTAAGTGTAACAGCGGTTTAATTAATGGTATTCTAGCCAATTTTAATATTGTAGTTGGAACCTCATCATAACCACATGACCACTTATTTTTTAGGGTCTTAAAAATGTCTAATAGTTCTTTTTCACCAATTGGAGGGCATCTAAAATTTGAGGTTTGTTTTGAAAATCCTTTTGTTTTAAAATTATTTTGTTTTGATGGTAATTCCTGCAACATGCTTTCAATTGTGCTAACAAAATAATTATTAAAACTATTGCTAATTTCATAAGGATGGGAAATTATTTTATTATCAGCTTGTAAAATTAAGTTCTTTTCTGCTTTACCAGTAATTTTCTTTGTTTCCTTATTTATTATTTCCCAAGATGTTTTACTAATATTTTCAGATTCTTTAATTTTTTCATCATAATATGCTTTTTTTGTTTTTACTAACTTAGATTTATACACAGAATATTTCATTTTTAATTCATCTTTTAAAATTAGAGAATTACTTTGCTTTGCCAAATTACTAAAACTTATAATGCTGTTTTTATCTTTTTTTAGTTCTTCGGTTATCCAGGTTTTTGTGAGATTTTTAGTCTTCTTTTGAACAACAGGAAATGATAAGTTGAAATAAAACTTAAATAAGTTATCAAAACAGTTATATTTCTCTTCAACTGGGGAGAAAAAAACTGATTCCCATTCTTCTTTCTCTAATAAAGATATAAATAATTTAATGTTTTCATTAGAAAACTTTCTTCCAGTGTAACTTAAATTTTGATTATATATATTATTCAGTGAGTTTTTTATCTCCAAGATCTGCCCATCATGATCAGAAAGAGCAGTGACAATTCCACTGGTCTTAGTATCATTTTTATCCATATTAGTAAAAAAATTATCTAGACATGTCTTGGAAGTTGATGTTACTCTAGTGGGAAAAAATCCATCATCAAGTTTTGAAGAATTTTAAGTTTTGAAGAATTTTACTTGACAGCGTTCTATAAAACAGACCTGTTTCATCTGCATTGTAAATTTGATCAGGTGTCAAATTTTCGTCTGAAATAAGCTTTCAAACACAGCTTTATATTTTTCACTAGCTATAACATCACTAGACAAGCTCTTGCCAGTGACTGATAGTTGGCGTATGCCATGGTGGTTTTTCCACCTATCAAGCCAACCAAGGCTTGCTGTAAAGGTCGGGTCTCCATTAGGTATAGTTTTATTTAGTAACAGCGCTTTTTCTTGCACTATTGGTCCTGATAGGGGCATGCCTCGTTCTTGTTGTTCACTGAACCATAAAAACAGTGCATCGTCCAAATTTTTAGCCTTTTTGATAGTCCCCCTCCCCTCTAGACTATCTTTTAAAACAAAAGTCTTCAATTTATTTCCTATTTTTTTATACTTACCAAACCCAACAAAACGTAACCTAACCTATCTAACCTAACGAAACGTAACCTAACCTATACAACTAATAACACCTAGCCTAAACTATCCAATCTAATGAAGTGTAATTAACGTAATCTAACCTAAAAAAACTATTCGAACATGTTTTGGAAGAATTCCTTGCCTATTTCCCTTCTTTTATTGAATAGTTATTGAAAAACTAGCATTTTACGTACAGAGGTATTGACACACCCGCCCACCTATACATGTACAATGGCGTTGATCCACCTGCTACCCATATACGTACAGTAGTACTGACCCACCCGTACGCCCATACACGTACAGTAGTACTGACCCACCCGTACGCCCATACACGTACAGTAGTACTGACCCACCCGCCCGCCCAGACACATACAGTGGTACTGACCCACCCGAACGCCTATACACGTTAGGTGGTACTGCATAGGAATACATGCAGTGGTATTCTTACATCAATTACCCACCCGCCCACGTACAGTGGTATTCTTACATCAATAACTCACCCTGTATAGATAATTTGAATTATATACTGTGCATTGCTATGTGGTTGTCATTAATAGGAAGTGAGGAATGGTGTCTGGTCTTCCATGTACCTAAGACCGTGACAACATGTCTTGGCAAGTCATAGATAGCCGCCATTGTGCTTGGCCTATTGTTCCTGTGAGTAACCGGTGTTATTGAATGTCGTTGAATTGTGTTTAACAGCAGGTGTCCTGAAATCAGAATTCCTTTATTTCAGAAACATTAAATTCAGAAAAAGCATCAAATACATATAAATAAAATTGTTTGTGTTGTATCATAGTTAATTTTAAATAATGGAAAGTTGAGATATTTATTGTTCAGTTTTTATGGTGACTAATACTCATAACCTTCGATCTATGGGGTTAGGTTAGGTAGGTTAGGTTAGGTTAGGTTAGCTAGAGGGACGATTATTTGCACTGATCTCTAAGTTTTTGTAATTTGAGTCGATTGAATAAATACAATGAATATTATGACTAACACATATTCCTGGAAATGGTTTATGTTGGTAAAAATATGAATGCCTATTGTATGTAGGCCCGTAAACTTATAATAAGGTGATATATTTCTGATGCAAGTTTATTGAATTATCTGGACATTTGGTTTAATTAACATTCCAAATTGACGTTTTATATTTATTTATTTTGACAGGAACAAAAATATTTTTTAAGTCTCCATAGGTGATTAGAATGCTTTTTGTACATATCCTGGAATCATATTGCATTTATTGTTGTTTTATTGGTGAGACAGTTAATATATTATATTTAAGTACACCCCTTTGAAAGACAGATTGAATTCAGGGAATTGTGTTTAAGATTCGTTTGTTCAGTCTGTAGTATCGTTCGGTAACAAATGTTTTCAAAAGATGCATAAGATCCCACTAATAGAGCTATTAGTTTAATATATAATGTTAAATGGAGCAACATACATATCTGTCTTTTAGAAAAGATAGATATGACTGTTCATGGAGAATCATCGTCTTTTACAAAAAGCGATTTCCAACAGCATTAAAAATTTTGAAATTCCTCAGGGGGTGAAACTTTCAGTAATTTTTAGATAAATGAAAGGTAGGTTATATTACCTTAGTTAATAAATAAGCATCAGTATATTCTACACTGTATGCCCTATATTGTGTAACTTCACAAGTTTACACTTACCAACGAGTATTTTTATCCTTGTTCAAGTACTAATTTAACATTTTAGGATGGTCAAACTCAGAATCGTACAAGTTTTAATATAGGGCAAACTATGGGAACTACAGTAAAATAAAGTTTCAATAGAGTAGAGTGTGTTATTATTACAAAAGTCCAGAGCTACAAGGATATTAAAGTTTGTATCTGCTTGGTGTATTGGAAACCACCAGGTGTGTACTAGATAAAAGTCATCCGATATCAAACATCCTTCAGATATCACAGTTCATAAGTATTTTACCATCTACTACTGTTGTCCTCCGTTTTTTTATTTTATGTTCGGTTATTAAATTTGTTTGGTTATGTTCTTTCATTTAGAGTTTACTACTATTGTTTGTGATAGTAATGCACTATTTTAATCTAGTACACTTGTTTCACTAGTTACCAAAAGTACTGACTTCAGTCAGTTAGTATTCTCCTTTATTTATTTCCTATAATGTATGCTGTAGAAAACTTGATCAGCTGTTTTCAATATTATGTTGTAACTTAAATAACTAGCATAAAATAGATTGTAGAAGCCACATTGTAATAGCTGTATACATTTTGTACAGAAATCTTAGCAAATCACCCATTAGTCATGGACTACAAACAGAAGTTAGGGTTAGTATTTATTTAAATTTGATACTGTCAATCGATAGTTTTGTGTTGGTTTCAAGAAATAATGTTCAATAACAACTTATCTATTTATTTATCCGTATCTTTTATAAAGTAATTTAAAAAGTAGTATTAAATAAAATACATTTAGAACATCACGTTTCAGGAAGTAAAAAAAAGATATTCTGAAGCTCAAAAACTGTTGAAGTTATGTGGGGCAGAACACATATAACAATTAAGAAACCTAGAATTCCTGTATGTGAATTTACTTTCGGAAATTAAATTTATAAACTGTGATATAATAAGGTAAAAACATCAAACTTTTCATAGTAAAATTATATACAAGTCTCTCAAAACGATTGATAAAAATCCTAACAACTTATTTTCCTGTTTTCCCAAGTATTCACCTACTGTAAATGCCTACTTATTCAAAATTGGATATTTCTATCTGAGTATGCATAAATTAAAGATTACCTGAAAGTTAATTTCAATTAATAGAGTGGGTGGCAGTCTGAACGATGCTGCTGAGAATGCCACATCACAGCATGGACGAAACATCTGGTTATCTTGTGAATAGTGCAGATAGCACCTAGACTGGAAAATATAGACTCTAGTTATGAGATCAGCCGCTTAATCCTTATATGTAAAATTACCTGAAAGTGTTTACTTAAGACCAAGTTCAAGCCCTTTGCAAGCCATGACAGTTGGTGATCCGACATAATGTTACATAACCACTCACATTCAAGTGGCCACAGCAAGGGTCCAAGTGGAATGTTGTTTATATGGTCATACCAAATACTAACAAGGCATACAACTTAAGAAGGATATAAAGTAAAAGAAATATAATTATATAAGTGTAAAGGATGTCTAATTGAATATCCTCTTCTTGTCTATCCATACACATACAGTAGTGATGGCTCTTCTGCCCAACCGTACATGCACAGTAATTGTGAACAGTGGTATATACTATCACCTACGTATGTGTAAGGATGGGTTCCCACCGTACGTCATCACCACCGTACGTGTATAGTTGGGTAGGTGGGTCAATGCCACTGTACGTGTATAGGTGGGAGGGTGGGTCAATAACACTGTACGTGTACGGTTTAGTGGGTGGGACAATAACACTTTACGTGTATGGGTGGGTGGGTGGGACAATAAACACTGTACTAAAACCCCCTGTCTGTCTCCTAGGTCAGGCGCGTGCGACGAGTATGTGTGTGTGTGTGTGTGTGAGTGTGTGTGCGTGCGTGCGTGCGTGTGTGCGTGCGTGTGTGCGTGTGTGTGTGTGTGTGTGTAGCCCAGGTCCTTTGGCCCTGCGTGGTCATGGGCCATCTATTTGATATTCGATAGACACTGTAGTCCTTCTTTTTTCGGTCTACAACGTCTACACCACCCTTTGTCATGTTGTCGTCAGTGCAGTAATCACTTCTGGTTTGTTTGCACTTGACTCTGGATCAATTTTATCCTCATCATGAAATGTTGAAAGCATCAAAACATTTTTCCCTTTTTTTTGGAATAAATGACACCAACATTGTATGGCTCGTTGCATTTTCGTTGTTAGACATTCAAATAGTAGCGGCTGGCCCAAGAATAAAGACAGCCTATTGGCCAATGTGTTGAACCACCCATACACGTACAGTGGTATTGACCCACCCTCCCACCTATACACGTACAGTGGCATTGACCCACCTACCCAACTATACACGTACGGTGGTGATAGTTGATACCCTCCCGGTATCACCTACAGACGTACATGGGTGAGTAGGAGGGACATTACCACTCACATGTTTGGGTAGGTGGGTGGTTCATCATCTGATGGTGTACATGGGTGGGTAGGAGGGTCATTACCACTCACATGTTTGGGTAGGTGGGTGGGTCATCATCTGATGGTGTACATGGGTGGGTAGGAGGGTCATTACCTACTCACATTTTTGGGTAGGTGGGTGGGTCATCATCTGATGGTGTACATGGGTGGGTAGGAGGGTCATTACCTACTCACATTTTTGGGTAGGTGGGTGGGTCATCATCTGATGGTGTACATGGGTGGGTAGGAGGGTCATTACCTACTCACATTTTTGGGTAGGTGGGTGGGTCATCATCTGATGGTGTACATGGGTGGGTAGGAGGGTCATTACCACTCACATGTTTGGGTAGGTGGGTGGGTCATCATCTGATGGTGTACATGGGTGGGTAGGAGGGTCATTACCACTCACATGTTTGGGTAGGTGGGTGGGTCATCATCTGCTGGTGTACATGGGTGGGTAGGGGAGGGTCATTATTTACTCACATGTTTGGGTAGGTGGGTGGGTCATCATCTGCTGACGTACATGGGTAGGTAGGAGTGTCATTATCTACTCACATGTTTGGGTAGGTGGGTGGGTCATCATCTGCTGACGTATATAGGTGGGTAGGAGAGTCATTATCTACTCACATGTTTGGGTAGGTGGGTGGTTCATCATCTGCTGACGTACATGGGTAGGTAGGAGTGTCATTATTTACTCACATGTTTGGGTAGGTGGGTGGGTCATCATCTGCTGACGTATATAGGTGGGTAGGAGAGTCATTATCTACTCACATGTTTGGGTAGGTGGGTGGTTCATCATCTGCTGGTGTACATGGGTGGGTAGGAGGGTCATTACCTACATACATAAGTGGGTGGGAAGGTCATTTAAGATTTTATTGAAGATTATCATTGCCTTTTATCCAAATAAAAAGTTTTACTGCAAAGAATGTTATAATTTTACTATTAAGTATATATAACAAAGAATATACTACTAAGTATATACTAAGTTTTCGGGGTTTTATTTAAATAAATAACTAAAAACCCCTTTTTTAGTCTACTATAATAAGGAGATAAGGAGTATAAGACAGTAAAAAGTTTAAGTAAATTAATAAATACCTAATCCAATATTAAGGCTTTGATAACGCAGTAACATGACTATGTGTCCTTGCTATGATATATCATACTGGGAATCGAAATTAATATTTTAAAGTATACTAAAACATCAAGCGTCCAGACTGCCTTCTGGGATCGTCATGAACATGGTTTATGACAGTTCATAAACAGAGAAAAAGCATTTCTGTATCTATTGTGGGAGGCTTAGTCTTCAGAATGGTAGCACCAGTATAATGTTGTGTGATGTTACGCCATACGTGATGTTACGCCATACATGTGAATACAGCAGCTTCTTGTGGCGGTGATCATCGTAACTTTTGTTGACAGTTTACGAGATTTAATTTAAAAAGTAGTTTATGCTTTATTGGGAAATTTATATGCCCTATAAACTTGTGATCTACAGCTTTCGATCTATTGCATGTGTGCATGTTTTACATTTTTATATATATTAATATATATTTTCTTATATAACTATACATCTTTGCAAGTTTTTTTCCTGATATCATATTTTATAAAAAAAATGTTATAAATTTTTTAATGTTTATAAAAAATTAATCACATTTTATAAAATCTTGTCCAATTACCTTAAAATATTGATATTGTTAATTAGGTATTTGTTTTATGAAAGCACTTGAAGCATTTAATTTAAGATGTGACTTGTTTCCATTAACACCTTTGTCAAGGAGTTGTTAATTTATAATATTTACATAAGCCAACACAGTATCCATGCTATGATGTGGTATATTCATCTATCAATCTTGCTAAAAACATGTATGTCTTCTAATGACCATGTAAAGTTACATCAATAACCATGTAATGATGTAGCATGTACACAAGTTGTTACAAGGGTAAAACAAATATTTTTAAATGAGTTATAAAAATAAATGTTTTATTTGGATGAAAGGAAATACGAAAAATGATTTACAGAGTGAACAAGAATTACAAAACTAATGAAGGATAATATAATTATACACTTTATAGAGTATTAGGATAAGTGAATTATAAACATAAAAAATATAAATATAAACAACGAAGTATAAAAATTATAGACGAAAACTAGTTTGTATCACTAGTGAAATAAGACTACATGGGCCTGTGCTTAAACTGAGTTGTTCCACTGAATAACAATATTTGGAAAAAATATAAATCTTAAAAACACATGTTCAGTCACATATAAGATCAATATATAAAAATAGAAAATTTTAAAAATTTAAAGTGTTCACAAAAATTGACCAAAACATAATCAAATTCATTAAGTTTGTTCAAGTATATATTTATTATTAAGTTGGTTTTTACTTTTGAACTTTGGTAGAAATGTCTTTATCGAATAATAAAAAAATACCATATTCTCATATTGAGAAGTAATTCCTTTAAACTTAAATTTTTAATAAGGCATTTAAAATGTTGATATATTCAAAAAAATAATTATATTTTGTCTATAAGTTTTAGCTGATATTAAAGTTTCATGTTTTTAACTAGTTCAAAGTGATATATCAATTGACTTAGTTGGGCATAAAAAAAAATCGTTATGTCTATTTTTGAACTCTAATACTTGCTAACATTTTCAAAAATATTCTCTGAAAACAGTTGTGTAACTACAAAAGGAATGAAACCTCGCTCAAGATGAAAACATGTTATGCAATGAACTCCCTTCCTGGATAGCCTGAGGCGGATTGCATCACTTGAGATATTTGTTGCAAGTTTACTTAATAGTTTCAAGCTCTTCACTATTCAAAGGAAAGTTAATTTTTAATGGATGCATTTTAAAAGACAAAATAATTATTACAAAAAACAAAAGTGTTAACATGTTGTTGGAAAGAAGTTTTTATCTCATTCAGGAAATTATTGTTCAAAAAAGATTTCTAGAGACATTTTGAAATGTTAAAGACTTGTATTCTCATATCCTACGTAAAAATGAAATGCCCATTAATGTAAATGTTAATTGAAAATGTTTTCAATTGGAGGGAAGACTAAGAATCCAGTGTGTGCTCATGAATCTTTTTAATGCATTTGCAAATTAAATGTTATCGTGTAAATGTATGATTTTAAATATACTTATGGCACAGTAGTAAAAAGTCTATTTCAAAACAAGATCATTAATCTACTAGAATGACTACCCTCCATAGCTAACTGTCTGAAGAAACAGTTAATATTACTTTTACGAAAAGAGAGTTTCAAAGAGTTATGAAAACTCAAGAAATAGTAAAATATTACTTTTACTTTTGAAAGATAATTAGAATTCACGTGAGTGGGTGGTTGGTTGGGAGGGCTATCAACTTCTTACTGTTTAGATAGGTGGGCTGGAGTTTCATGATATCGTACTTTACCATTGGGCAGAAAATTCATCAACGTTATTTTGTGAGAGTGAGTGAGAAGGTCATGAGCATCATACAGTAAGGGTGTGGGGGAAGGAGGTTCATCGCCATCATACTGTGTTTGAGAGGGTCATCAATGTTGTACTTAATAGAACCGGTAGGTAGGCGGAGGTTCATCAACAGACTTAATAGAATTGACATGGGTTGGTCATAGATGACTTGCCATGTGTGTGAGTAGTCGGAATGGCGGGCCTTAAATATTGTACTGTTTGGGCAGGTGGAAAGGACATTTAGGTCATTATTTTCTGAATGACTGGCTTGTAAGATAGTATGTAAGTGGTTGGGTGGGTCATCAGCATCTGTGAGTGTGGAGGATGATTACATTTTTTTTTAAAGAAGAGGCCAATCTCCTTTTTAACCCTACTCTACCCATCTCCAAAGACTATTGATATGCACAGGGAACTTATCAGATAGAGTAATGGAGATAACCAAAAAGAAGTACAGGACAAGTTGAATATTACTGATAAAAACTAATAGTTGAGGCCAGGATTCTAATCTGACCTATCTGTAACTCAGGCACAATACCTTGGTGCCTTAGACTGCTCCGGTCAGATCACTCTGCCACTGGCTATCTTTGTACTGTGAGTATTGAGTATCCCTGTAACATTGTGTTAGATTGGATAGGCCTGACATGTAATGTCTATGTAAGGCTGGGGAATGGTGTGAACAAGTCATAGTTACATGACCAACTATAATTAACATGATTTGATTAGAAACCTTTCTTGTTAAACATGAAGTGTTGGTAGAGGTACCCATGTTAACATAAGTTAATTAATTCACCAGATATTGATTTTATCACTAGTGTCCTAGATTAATAAAAATTTCTAATTATTTTATTGAGTAAAACCAAAACAAGTAGTCTACAAAATCTTAACAATTACTGTAATTACATGCAACTTCAAAGTAAATGTTTATTAATTATTTTTATTTAAAAACATATATAATCCAAAAATGATGTACTCACTTATCACAAAATATCCAGAACCACTGAACAGATTTTGATGAAATTTAGAGGGAAGTTAACTTTTGTATCATAGAGACTCACTGAAAAAGGACTTCTCCAAACACCATTCTTAAGGGGTAGCAACAGTCCCTCAACGTTTACTTTTTTCTATAAGAATACAAAAACAACAACCAAATGCCTGATTTGGTTGTCATTGTGAAATGTTTTAGGCAATTTCTACTAAGTCAGATTTGATTGCACTCCTTTGTATCCCCCTAAGGTATAATTATAGGGTTTTTTAGAGTATAAAACTTTGTTACCTAGGAGAACGGCAGCAAGCATATTGACGTAATAGTTGAGAGAAAACCATGTAAAGCAAATTAGAGCTGTCGACTGGTTATTTTATATTTGTGCTTACTAGTTTTATTAATCTTAAATTCCAGAGTATTATTCAGTTTTGAATAGCACTTAAAAAATAAATAAAATTTAGAAATGAGATAATTTCTGCTTAAATTGTGTTCATACAAAATCTATAAATTCTATTTATAAATTACAAACAATAATAGTATCATAATAAAATGTTATATCTTTTTACTTAAAAGCCTTTTGAGGACAAACATTTGTTAGCCTTTAAATAAAAAAACAATAAAAAGCACACAACAAAACATAGATTTTTACATTATAATAAAGATAATTTGTTAGTGTTCTTCTACGTACAAATAAACAAAGATCTTGTGTACAAAATTGGAACATTGTACTTTGCTTTTATCATTTTATTATTTTCTTTCAGTCGTTTTACAAATTAGATTTAAACTTAAAAAATTTGCTTTAAATAATTAAGAATATAAATGGATGTTAATTTGTATGCATGACATACATTATTTTAGATTCAATTTAGAAAAGTGGCACAGTTATGTAACTCAAGTACTTAGTGATAAAGTGTTGAGGAGATTATAGGCGATATGCTATATTCTCTGTCCTCTTAATACTGACATGGCTTAATGGTTGACATCGACGTTGGCATTACTGGACAAGTCTGGGGTGTCCATGTTGGATGGTAGTTAAGGTTCAGATGTGTAGGGAAGAGAACTGTCAAGCTTGTCAGTGAACTGAAAATCAGACCAATACTTTGTGGTTCGGATTACACGTAAATCTGTTGTTCACTTAGTTCTACTGGGCTATTAATAAGCTCTTTCTGTGGAACAGTCGACCTAAGTAATAATGGTTACACTCGTACATTTTCATCTACACTCATCACACTCATTTGCCTCTCATATTCGCACATATCTTGAGGATTGGCTTCTTACTAATGAATAAATAAAAATATATATTGTTAAGTTTTTACTATTGATTTAATTGATTATTTAAGGTTATACTTAATCAGTGATGCTATTAAAATCAGCAAACTTGAACAATATAATCATAGAAATTATATCTATAGTTAGCTCCGGACCTTGTAGTTGCCTTTGATCTTGATCTTTATTTGTAGATAAACCTAACCCACGCTAAGGTTCTCGCTCAAAGAGTATCGTGGATTAGGCTTTAGATAATCATCACATAAACAAACGGCCTGCCTTTAGCAGACTTACATCCCAAACTTGGGTTTACTTTGGCCCCAAAGTGCTTCTTACTATAACATGTCAAACCACTTTGTATGCTGTAGCTACTCGTATACATTCAAAGTTAACTTTAGCTTTCTTAGTGTCTTTAGGCTTGCACAATACTGCTGGGTGTACTAGTTTATTTCTAGTTACTAATTCTAAAGTCAATATTGTAATAGAAAATAATTAAGTAGATTAGACTGATAGCAATAAGTGTTGGGTTTATTATTGACTTTATGGAAACCTAGACTGGGCGGATCTTGTTAATAAAGTTATGTCTAAGGTTTCGTCTGGTTTGTATACCTCAAGAGGAATGGCTAAACTGGACTGTCTTGAAACCTCAAAAACTTAATATTCCCACTTAAAGTTTGGAATATCTTTTAAGAAACTTGAAAACACAATCAAGAAAAAGCAAACTGGCACTTTCCTCAGGTGAGTAGAGGGGGAGAGAGACTATTGTAATTTTAATGTAAAATACTCAATAAAAACTAAATGATAAAACTATTGCCTTGTCTTTGGGATGATAAATTTAAATGATTTTTCTCATCCTCTGCCAGGTGTAGGTTTCATGAACAATACCTCATGAGATAAAAATTGAAACATTGTTTCCAGTGCCAGAATGTTTAACGTAACAAGCACTCTGCAGTGAGAGTCTGAGGGAGGTTACCTTTGTAAATCTCATGGCACGACAGTTCTCTAAATGGCAGGAAACGCCAGTCTGGTTATTTATGTTGTTCTTGTTGCATTGTCATTCTGGCATGTTTGTTTATGTTTTTCAGTTTAAAACAAGAACTAATTCTAAATTAATATGATATTGATAATAAGCACCATTAATAAACTGATCAAAATTTTGAACAACAACAAAAGATTTTATAATTTTTAGTCTTTTATATTCAATTCTACTTTCGGTCTTGTTCTATAATTAGCTAACAATTTAATGACTACTATATCTGATATTCTTAACTTGTACAAACTGCCTCTCTAAACGTGTTTGGCTCTTATATTGCTTGTTAACATATCTGTCTGTAATTAATTATAGAATCTGCCTTTTTAGAATGTCTATAGTGAAGTTTCATAAACCCATAGTAATTATAATGCCATATTCCTCACAAATTGGTAAGTAGTACATGGTAATTGCTTGTCAAGGTTTTCCGGTGACTTCTTTGTGAATCGCTCTGGTTTGAGGAACCTAAATCGATCACCATAATAAATGTACATTTTCTACTTATATTTTAATAAATGTGTGTTGTGTCACGTTCTTTGTAACACTTGTATATCTACCAACATGCAGAATGCTGATTTAAAATTATTTGTAATATTTTTAAGTATAAAGAAAGAGAATATAATTTCTTCCTGGAATAAAATTCTCTAATAATTTTTTAATTGCTGTTTATTTAAAAGTTGTATTATTTATTTTTTTTTAATAATTAGGAACAATAAAGATCATAACTGAACATTAAAGGTTGTACAGATATTTCCAAATTTCAGTCTACCTTTCTGCTTTGTACTCTTGGCATACACGTCTCTCGTCACAGAGATACGTTGAGCCGCCCATCTGTAAAATTGGCATTCCCCTCTCCACTAAACGTTGCCACGTCACAACGCATTACGGCCCTTTATCTTGCCTACTTTGTTTCTCTCACACAAACTTTCCACCTTGCTTGAATATAATAATCTGACAAAACCAATAATTAGCTAATGGCCAACAATAAAATTAAATTTTGATGATAATAAGTTTCTAATATAAATAAAGACCAAGAATACAGTGTATTGTGCGGTTTGTTTCTTGAAGCAACAAAACATGGCTTTCCGCTAAACGTGTTGTTACAGTATAATTTGAAGTGAAATGTTGTAATTTAAGATAAAATGACAGAACTTTGTAATAACATTATTTATAATATCCCTGTTATTGTTTATACTATTAACTCTTAATTTTCCTGAAAAGAAAAAAAATAATATTTGTTAATTTTTTTTCTTTTATTGTATATCATCAATGTAAATAATCCTTCTTTACACTCTTCATTAATTCCGATTGTAATTCCCTTTAAATTAAAAACTGAGTTAATTTAAATTTATCGAGGTAGTAAAGTTTCAAGGGTCCTCAAGGCCTACTTCATTTTGTGTCAATTTGACTTTGAGAAAGAGCTCTCAGTTAGTGAATTGTAACACCAAGTTATATTTAAATATAAAAAGACAAATTGTGTATACTAACTTGTCATTTTTACACCTTGATTCCATATGTTTAAATTGTTTTTGAAAAAAAGGTTGACCTGTATATTTATTTAAATTTAAAACAAAGGAAAAATATGAATAATTACAGTTGAAAGGCAGTTGAAAAATAATGTCTTGCTACTTCATCAAAATTAGTTAATAAATTAATTCTGAAAATAGCTAAGGGCTTTTGTGTTACTAATAAAATTAAATTGTACATGTATTGTAAACTAAATTGAAAAAATTAAACACCAGTAAATTATAATCAAATCATATAATTCTGACATAAATTAGTAGTATATGAGAACAATTTGGTTTGATGTACAATAGTTGGAATGTTAGGCATAGTTATTACATACTATTGTTATAAACATTTTACAAGCATGGTTTTATACATTGGTATCAACATTTAAATTTGATAGTACACCACACAACTATTCAAAGGTTAAATAATTGTGTGATGTAGTCATGTAGTTTACTTTTGGTTTTAAGTGATAGAATTATTTGTTACATGCATATATAAATTTGTTAGTTTGACTGATTCTATTGTTTTTTTTATTGTCCCTCACTATTCTTGAAATTATTATCACTCCTATTATATTTGAACTGATCAAGTTTTTTTTAAACTGTGTCATCCAATAGTAATTCCGTTAATTTAGTAATTTATTTGATTGGACAAATGCTTGTACACCCGCAATAGGTCTTTCCTGAATTAAGATTTTTTTCTAGCTCTTCAAAATCATCCTAGTTGTTTCTTAAGTTAGCAATATCGCTAGAAAATGCAAGTATTTAGCTCTGAGCAATGTTTGTATCACAATATTGGAGAAATTTAGTTTCCTTGCATTACACCTGTTACTGCTGTAAAAGGATGTGACAATTCCCTCTCAATGTTAACTTTGCATGTATGTATAACTTGTTTTACGTCTTCTTTTGTCGGCTCCTCTGTCAGTAGTTCTACATTTTAAAATAATTTTGTTCTACATTTCTCCCATTCAATAAATCCTGAAAATATTCTTCCCATTTTTGTGTTTTCCATAAATGATTTGTTTGGTTGTTGTTTTCGTCTTCATTTATTCTTCGTGTAAAATTTTAAATATGTTTTGCAAATTTGTGTTCTTCCTTATTTGTATATCCTTCAGTCTATTGATCCAATTGTTGTAAATATTGTAGGATATATGTTCTATGCTCAATCCTCTTAATACCGACACAGCGCCCGCTCAATGGTTGCCATCAGGGGATCCATCGTAGGTGGTAGTCAGTGTCTGAATGTCGTGAAGAGGAGAGAACTAAATATCAGGCTTGTCAATTAGCTGAAAATCAGACCAATACTTTGTGGTTTGGATTTCACGTAAATCTTTAGGTCCCTTAGTTGTCCTGGCTATTGGGCTATTAATAAATGGCACTTCCTGAGCTCAATTCAAACTCTGTTAGTAACCAGACTACGCAGGTCAACCACACTCAACCTACACTCATTTAATCATTCATATTCACCTTAAAATATGCACAAAGTAGAGCGAAAAGTGTAATAGAACAGAATAAATAGCCAGTATATTTAGCTAGAACAAGTCAATAATGTGTATTGTATACTAGACCACAATCATTAGAGTTTTTAGAGCAATAAAACACAAATAATAGGGTTTATAGTTTTCCAGAATACAATCAATAGAGTGTATAGGATTGTAGAATAATATAAATACTGCCCGCTATAAAGTAGCTAGTGCATTTAATGTAGCAGAATATGATCAATGCAGTGTATAGTACACTAGATCACACATATAGAGAGTTCAATGTACAAGAACTACTAGTAGAGTGAATAGCGAGAATTATCAATTATTTTAACTTTACATTTGAAAACATGCTCAAGGTAGAAGAAATTATTAATTTGCAGTTTTCATCAATTTAACCAATGAAAAATTTAAAAAAAATATTTTTTATTGTATTTTTTTAGTTAATAATTTGTTTTTCTTCTGTGAAAAGAATGTTTTTATAGTCAGGTATTCAGTTTGGTTGGTTCTCAAGCTCTTCCGGTTGAGTGTTTAACATATTGGCTCCTCTAACGCTAAAGTGTCACAGAAGAAACTCTTGTGACAAATATTTGAGTCTTTTAGTCATATTGAAATCTAGTATTCTATGTCTCCATTTTCAATGATCATGATTTACACAACTGATAGTCTATCTCTTCTCCTATTCTATGTAAATGACAAAAAGTTGTGGATGGTAGTTTCTAAATGATCATGAATTATAAAAATGATCGTCCATATCTTCTCATATTCTATATTAATGACAAAATAAAGACTGTAGTTTCTTAATAATCATGATTTACAAAACCATTTTCTACCTCTTAACTTATTCTATGTAAATGATAAAATAAATTGCTGTCGTGGTGGCTCAGTGGCCAAGGCTTCGGACTACGTAGGGCAAGGTCCAAGATGCGAATCCTCAACTGTGTTAATCACCGATTTAATAAAGTTCACACACGGTCTTGCAGTCCCTTGTGAACTGGTGAGTGAAGTTATTTGTATAAAGAAAAAGACAATAAAAAGAAATTTTTGATGATAGTTTCTAAATAATCATGACTTACCTATATCTATAGGTCTTCTTATCTTCTTCTATACCTACAAAAGGCAAATACCACTGTTTCACTCATCGCTGTACCTAAAAAAGACTAAGTCTACTAGGCTGAAATTTTGTAGAGTCAAAGGTCTTATGTTGTAGAAGATGGCAGCCTTTTTAGTGCTAAAAAATTTTAAATGCCAAAAACAGCGTTTCTCTAATTGTACTGTAGCGGCTAAATGAACGGTTCTACAGCAAAGCTGCACCATTTTCTGTGCCTGATTTGAGACAATCTACATTTTTGGCCCTATGACGTTTTGCTCTATCTCACCTTCATCCTTAGGTAGAGCTAGATTTTCAATTTGTGCGTGTAAATCAAGTTGGTTAATTTACGGCCTGTAAAGTAGATTTACAAATTTTTCTAGACTGGGAAACTAGGAGAACATACTGTATTCAATGGGAAAATATACAATTTAATCTGAACACATGTTTAGCCAGGTCATAGAAACAAGATATTTCACTGATTCAGAGTCAATTACCGTACTTTGCGCCCTCTTAAAGTAGACTTACAGATT
The DNA here is from genome assembly GCA_035578905.1 of Stictocephala bisonia. Classification (NCBI taxonomy): domain Eukaryota; kingdom Metazoa; phylum Arthropoda; class Insecta; order Hemiptera; family Membracidae; genus Stictocephala; species Stictocephala bisonia. The sequence goes on from JAQJVL010000039.1 coordinate 3,161,201, forward strand.
TTTTTAGACTATGAAACTTTGTTATCTAGGAGAACAAACTATTTTCAATCGGAAAATCAACAATTTAATTTTAAAGCATGCATAGCCAGATCATAGGAAATGGCTAAACATGGCGAGAAACACGATATTTTATTGATTCAGAATCAAATATAGTACTTTGTGTCCTCTAAAAGTATATTTACACATTTCTCTAGACTTTGAGACTTTTTTATCTAAGAGAACAAACTGATTTTAATCGGAAAATTTATAATTTAATAATATATATAAAAAATCTATTTACCACTCATCACTATTTCTCCAAAACTATATGTCCAATTAACTTGACATTTTGTACATAGATTTATTTTGGCCCCTAGAGGCCCACAAAGAAAGGATTTGTCTCTCCGACCTCAGGACTCCGTCCCATTGGCCTCCGAAATTCCCATAGTATTCTTATGCAGCTATATTAATCGATTAATTTATTTGATTAACAGCTGTTAAATAAAAACAAATTGAATAAAATATTTCTAGAATTCTGTACAGTAGTAAATTATACATAATATCACTGTTATAAATTTGATATTATATTAAATAATTATTTTTGAAAAAAAAGTATTTAGTTTCATTTACTTTAAGTAAATTTTGTGAATGTTCCTGAATTTGTTAAAATTATTACTTATATTTTGATTGCAAGTCTTTAAACTAAGAGGTTGCTGCACATTTCGATTATTTAATCAAACTCCATATTTTGACCGGTGAAGTGGGCACCCATTGTACCCACAGCTAGTTATATATAAATGACAAAATAAAGATAGTAATTTCCTAATAATTATGATTTACAAAACTGGTCTTCTTCCGCTAATCATATTCTATTTAAATGACAAAATGAATGTTAACGGTAGTTCCTATTTCAGTTTTGGCAATAAAATTGCCTTATTTGTGGGTCCATTGGGGCTGATAAACTTTTGTTTGAGAGAGATTTATTTCCACTCTTTACTCCAAAAAAAGGAAAAAAAAAACTGTGTGCTTAATATATTGGCTGCAATAAATCTAAACTTTTTAGAGATATGCTGATGTATCAACAGGAAAGTTTTTTTTTTTTTTTTTACTACCTTAACAGCATTCAAATATCTATATAGCATTTTAAAATTTTAAGTGAAAATTAATATAAACGTTATTTTACATCCAGAAAACATAGCTACTGTATATTTTTAAAAAAGTTTTTTTTAATAAAAGGAGAGACCGATCCTTCTTCTCAACCTTATTTTTCTCTTAGACTATTGATCTTTGCGAGGAACTTATTCAGACGGAGTATGGGGGCGAACCAGTAAAGTAGAAGGTGAATATTTCTGATAGATCTTCCAGTTTAGGCCGGATTCGAACAAGCGCTATCTCTAACCCAAGCTCAAAGTCCTGACGCTAGACCAAAATGTACAACACATGATTTGTATTCCATATTGAACTATAATTTTCTTTATTATCTTAGTACTTTTAATAATAATTATACAATCAGATATAATCTAATTCTATGTGATTGCTTACGATCACTTATATTTGTAAGAATTGATTAACAACACTAGGCCTGTTACTAGTCAAGATGTTAGCACTCCTGCTTCATATGTAGAGAGTTTGGGTTTAAATCCTGGAAGGTCCACTTAAAATTTGCCTGAGAGGTTTTGACCGCTGTCCCTTAACAACATTAGTACTGAAAGTAAAAAAAAAAAAAGTCTGGCAGAGGTAAAAATAAGGTATTATAGAGAAAATAAACAAACTAGATTATGTTTTTTAAGTATCTCAATTTAACATAATTATCAATTAATTGCCATTTCTTTTAGCCAATTATCATTAGGGATAATTGAACGTCATTTGAAAAAAATGTGAGTGTAGTCTTTGTTAATAATACAAAATGTTCCTAGAAAAGCATTAATTAAGTGGCCAATGCATAAAAAGCTGTGTGATGCAATTGTAAATGTGTCAACTAATAGAACATTTATTTAACAACATTTCTAAGTTAAATTTCACCTAATAAGATAGGTACCAGTACACTTATTGAGTATACCTGTTTTGATATTTCTAATCAATAGACCACTTTCTTTCAGATACATTAGTGTTGTCTATCTTTGGAAGTCTGTTATCTATGTCCCATAGAAGGGCTGACGCTGGCGCCAAGTGAAATGGATCGGGTATTCTCTGCCTCTGGGCCAAGACAAATGTGTGATTACTATTCTTGGAAATTCCTTCACGTTTGTATGCGCTGTTAGGAATGAGTCCCCCACTCCATTATAGGGGGGAGGGTCACTAACTTGGATCCTTTGCCATATCTGTTGATGAAATGTGAAAATTCATTAATCAAACACACATATGCTTAGAAGAAACCAAAATATACCAGCCATTTAAATGCAATAAAAGTAATAAATTACTTTATAGTAGACAAATAAAAATTATTCTCTCTGTTGCTGAAACCTCTATGTACTAAATATCACACAGGTCACTTTCTGTCTAAATTATAATGTAATGATTTATTTATTTGACGTTTCTTAAATATCTATTAAAAAGAACAGTTACAAATATCTATTGCTTGCTGGTTACAATTATAAAGAAAACAATAACAAAGAATAGAACATAACTTATATTAGATTAATTAAAACATAAAATATATAACATGTAACACAGAGCATAACATAGAACATATGTGATGTAGTATTTGTCAGTAAACAGACTGTCAATATATAACATGTAACACAGAGCATAACATAGAACATATGTGATGTAGTATTTGTCAGTAAACAGACTGTCAATATATAACATGTAACACAGAGCATAACATAGAACATATGTGATGTAGTATTTGTCAGTAAACAGACTGTCAATATATAACATGTAACACAGAGCATAACATAGAACATATGTGATGTAGTATTTGTCAGTAAACAGACTGTCAATATATAACATGTAACACAGAGCATAACATAGAACATATGTGATGTAGTATTTGTCAGTAAACAGACTGTCAATTAATGGTGCAAATGAATTTTTGTCATTACTTTAGTTGAAGTACAACTGAATGATTTTAGCAATCACTTGATAGCTTTTTTATCTTTCAATGCTATCTCTAGATTAAACACCATTACCATCCGCTAGTTTTCCGTCATGAGCCGCAGGAACCAGCCTCCTGATTTACCAATGGACTATCGTCTCGCAGGAGGCTCTTCTATGCCAGTCCTTTCCAGGAACGGGACTCCTTTCAAGTACTTTGTTATTCCCATTCCAGAGGGTTCCTCCCAATCTCTGGAACACATCAAGATCCATTTTCACGAGCAAGAAGGATTGAAAGACATTTTTCTGGAGTATTTGAAGAAAATCATAGTGACGGTCCTGTTCATAGGGCTGTTTGCCTTATCACTGGTTTATTTCACAGGACTTGGAGATGACATGGGCGGAGGTTTTTACTACAACACAACTCAGGATGTAACTTCAAGCGACACTTCTACTCTTACAACTGAATTGGATTCTTCTTCATCTAGTGAATATCATAGAAAAGATTTACTGAAGTAGTTCTTTAAAAAATGAAATTTATTTTTTATCCGTTTTCTTAGTGTTGCATTACTTATTTGTCATATTATATTTTTGCAAATAATATATTAGTAGAGCATTAAACATAGATAATTTGTTATATCTAAAACTGTAGTTAAAATATAAGTTTATAGGACTAATGAGACAATGCTGTTATGTATTTTAAATATATTGTAATGTCAGTCACCATCACTTAATTATCTTGACAATTGTAATGTATTTTGTCAATTGGCTTGTAAAAGTGTTGAGTCTTGCCCTAAGTTTGAAGGTAAGTTACAGTTCATAGATAAGTAAAATCATGCACAAAACACTGTTTTTAATATAAAATTTTGTTCTTTATTTTATCCTATGAATTTGATCAACACTATGACTTTATGTAGAGTCACTATCTTCTGTTAGTAAGAAGAATGTAATAATCATAAACATTGTTCTTATGTTATACATAACATAACATACGAGTACTAATCATAAATTATACTAATCACAAACGTTATATGCATGTTTGTTTGTCATTATCACCTTAAAACGTGTATTATGTCTGTAAATTAATTCTTTTGTTGCTATGGTAAAATTGTCGTGAATATTTTTAATCTGTTATTCATTATTAAGACACCGATCAGAGAGATATGGACAAATATAAGGAGCAAATGAGTGTAGATGAAGGAGTGTAGTCATTGTTACTAATCAAGGTCATCTGTTCCTTTGAAAGAGCCATTTATTAATAGCCTTATAGCCAAGGCAACTAAGTTACCTACATCTTTACATGGAATCCAAATCACCTTGTGAAAACAAACATAAATAAATATTATTTATCTGTAGTGAAATATTATATTACAAATGGATAAGGAATTTTCGTTAGTTCTTATTAAATACAATAAATAAATCTTAGTTTCACAACATAACTTTAGTTAGTGTGTATAAATTATGAACAGAGGAAAAAAAATGTACAGATAATGAAAACTAGGAAGTTTTTAAATAAGACCTTTTAATCTGACAAATGTATTTGTAAACATAAGAATATAAAGAACAAGCTTAGCGATTTTATGAGTCTACTTCAGTGAAGACACTGATATTGTAAAACATAGAGGTTATCCATTTTTAAAAGGTACATAACTCCCGAGTTACTACTTTCTTCTTCATTTAATTAACGTACCCTACCCTTGTCTTTAAAATGGCAAAATGCCACCAAATCAATTTCTCAACTCTCTCTTCAGGAATGCTGTGACAAGCCGCACCATTCCATCTAAATGACAGACCCCATGCCCCCTTCAGACCCCTCTCCATCTCACTTTCCAGAACACAATTGCTGAAACTAATATAGTGGGTGACATATATTTATATTTCTTTTATTCAAAGAATTATAATAATTTTATTTATAATAATTATAAAATTTTAATAAAAGAAATATATTTCTTTTATTAAAAGAATGAAATCAATTATGACATACATAACTAGTATTGTTTTACTGAAAGCTCTGCTTTCATCCAAAACAGTAACTTGACACATTTAAAACAATATATTTATGATGAAACCCAGAACAACTGTTTTTTTATCTATATGAACATTTTTCTATCATTATCCGGGGCTTGTCCGTAACTAGTTTTCCGATTGTGTTTGATATGGTATAAAGATCTCTGAGTGAAAGTGTTGTATATTAATTAAGCCTTTAATGTGAATTTTGAATAGATTTCTGTAAAACTAATACTGCATGACATACAGCACAACAGTTTGAATTTTTTAAATTTGTTCTCATCCAATTTAATAGAAGTACCCGATTATTTATTTACAAATGTTGTATGCAGAAATGTCCAAAAAACTAGTAAACAATGCAGTTATAATTTTTATCTACAAATCAGTCTGTTCTAGGTTGTATGGTTTATATATTTTTAAATATTTTAGTGACTAAATTGAGTGTGATATGTTTTATTTCGCACTTTGAGAGAGGAGGACTTAGAATTTGGATTTACTTTTCCGATATTGTATTAATCAGTATTAATGGTTTACTATGTACATTTATGAACATTGTATGTATGTATACATTGTATGTTCATAAATGTATACATGCACATTATCTCGTATATTCACAAGTTTATAAATGCATTTTCAGTCTTAGAATCATGAGAGCAAATCTCAAGAGGTGGGACAAAATAATATTGTCTAGATATTATTTTGTCCCACACTTCTCTCATAAAGATGAGGACAAGCCAGTTTTCCTTCTTGAACACAGAGTTCGGTAGAACTCTATGACCCCTGTAAGCAGATTGTAATGGAGCTAATTTATTGTTATTACCTTTCTTTTTATTTTTCTCATGTTTTTAAATCATAGATCGGACTTCAATCACTACCATAGTAAGTGTCCATCCAAAAAACATCCTGTAGCCAGTCAGGAATTATCTACCTATACTTCCAGCCTTTTTTTACTCGTTCCAGAGATATCAAATGTATTTAGACTTATTCGCACATAGTTACTAGTAAAGTCTAGTTACCATTCACTATTATTGTTTTTTTTTTTTATTTATTTTTTTATCGTTTAGCTTATATCATATTTGTGTTGTTTACAGTTTTTACACTTCATATTATATGCCAAACTATCATATCACTTTACCAATTTTACTTCCTAGTTTATCTTAACCCCCACATGACCTGCTGACCTTGATCAGATGTGCTGTCTATGTTAATTAGTTTCTATAAAGCCCTATTGTAGTTACATGCCTCTTTGAAGTATAACTATGACTAAAACCACTATGTCTGCTCCTTTGGTGTCTTAGTTCACAAGATGGTCTCTCTATCATACAGTTGTCATTTACATTTTCTCTTCTTCAAACAAAAGATGTCTGTTGGCCCATCTTTCCCATACTGTGTCTTGTAACACAAATTCCCATTTCTGCTCTTAGCTAGATCTTCGATCCACGTAAACTACTTGTTTACATCGGATCAGCTGATAATCACCGACTGTTCATTTGTTATTGCGCTATTAATTAATGACACGTTCTAGGGAATAGTCAGCCTTAGTTTGTAACAATGACTACATTCGCTCATCTACACTCATTCAAACTCCATATTCACCCACATCTTGTCGATCTGCGTCTTAGGAATAAGTAAGTAGTAATATACTGAGGTTAAGCTCGAATCCACTAGTCTACCTCAGAAGTTTACACCTATACTATCGAGTGTTGTTGTTAACAGGTTAATTTACAGACATTTGTATGAGTTATTTTTGCTTTTGTTTAATGTTACTAATGTTTTTTAAAGGTTTACAACCAATATTAGACACAAATTATTAAATAGATTTATCAAAATTTGATATGTATTTATTTTTACTGTATTGTAACATATATTCTCCTTGTTTCAGGTATGGTAGAACTTATGGACTTATACCTTCATTTGTGAGTATTCCCTTGTAGCAAGTATGTTTTGTAAAATTCTCAGTTGTGTTATACATTTCAATATTGAAGTTTATCTCGACCTTTTTGGAACTTTACTGAAAATGAATAAACATTATGTATAAATGAGAGCAATGTTGTGTAACTAAATAAATTGGTCTCCTTCAGACGATCGTCCTACATGAAACTTTTTCTCAATTATCTCCTCTTCTGAATATAATTCAGAAGATTAAGATTCAAATACACCAGAAAATATTCTAGGTAGCGTAATTTCAGTAGATAAGTCACCCCCCTATTTATATAAAGTCTAGTCAAATAAAATATACCATAGAATCAAATAATTTACTTCTTTTAATTACCTTATTTTTAAATACAAGATGTATACGTTTCGTAACATCGTCAAAATACAAATTAATTTACGTTATGTTGAAGGACACAAGGCTAGGAATTATTATATTAGGGGAAATAAATAAGCCATCAGCAAACTTACCTAAGAAGAAAAGTCCACTAACACCTTACAATAGTAAACAAGTAGAGTAACAACACCTTCCATAAATTTTCTGTGCCACAATCACTTTCCTCTGGTAACTAGAGAGAAAGTCCACTAACACCTTACAATAATAAACAAGTAGAGTAACAACACCTTCCACAAATTTTCTGTGCCACAATCACTTTCCTCTGGTAACTAGAGAGAAAGTCCACTAACACCTTACAATAATAAACAAGTAGAGTAACAACATGTTCCACAAATTTTCTGTACCATAATCACTTTCCTCTGGTAAGTAGAGAGAAAGTCCACTAACACCTTACAATAGTAAACAAGTAGAGTAACAACACCTTCCATAAATTTTCTGTGCCACAATCACTTTCCTCTGGTAACTAGAGAGAAAGTCCACTAACACCTTACAATAGTAAACAAGTAGAGTAACAACACCTTCCATAAATTTTCTGTGCCACAATCACTTTCCTCTGGTAAATAGAGAGAAAGTCCACTAACACCTTACAATAGTAAACAAGTAGAGTAACAACATGTTTCATACATTTTCTATGCTACAATCACTTTCCTCAGGTGACTAGATAGGTCCATTAACACCTTAAGTAGTAAAGCTCTGTCTATTTACCTGAGGAAAGTTCCAGTGGCACAAAACATTTGTGAAATATGTGTTGTTACTATTATAAGTTGTTGTGGACTTGTCTTCTTAAGTAAGTTTGCTCATGTCCTACCTCTCGTAATGTACTAAAAATACAAAATGTGGAACTTGAGCAGCTCATCATTTTAAACTTATTCTTTTAGATATTCAACACCTCGAATAATACTAATAAATAAATTATTTAATTTTATCCGTGTGTATTGAAATCTCCAGTTTATATTTAGTTAATTTGTTTTATCCTAGTGCTTCAATATCTGTGTCAAAGCAGTATAAAGCAGTAGTGGCGGACACAATAATACTGCCACTTCAATATTAGTCTGTTGTCAAACAATAATGTCTGTTAGAGCCCAGACCTCATAGTGATATCTTCACTGGTTGTGGCTTTTCCATTTGTTCCTCCCTCTACAGATTGTTTCGAACTTTTCAAATAGAAAAAAAGTCATGGAAGTTTTTAATGTTATAAATATACGTCTGTGAAATATTTTACTGTAAATCATGAGGTAAAAGCTAAAAAGTTACAGTATTGTTTAAAATTTGGTTGGTTTTAATAACATTTAGAACTATTATATCAAAATAATTTGTAAGTTAAATGTAACTGATAGTTATTGAAAGAAAAACAATCAAATGAAAAAGTATAAAATTTAAGAAATTCAGCATGGCATGTTTGTACAACACAATTATACGTTTGTTTTGGAATCTTTATATGAATTTGTAATCTCATTTTGTTGCCGTTTAGGTTTTGTTCAAAAAAAACATTTTACTTAAGAAAGATTACCACATTCACTGAATGTTAAAAAGTTAGCATATGACCCACCTTTTTTATTACTCTATTACTAAAGAAATAATTACCTGATATATACAGTAAAAAATACGCTTGAAAACATGATTTTAAAGTAGAAAAAAAAGCAAAACAATTTCCTCTATTTTAATAAATTTATTTTTATGTATTTTTGAAAGGTTTTTATTTACTATCATTATTTTCTGCTTTAAAGTCTAACATGATCATTTTTAAAATAATTAGTAATTTATACTTTATTTATATGTGCACACACACAAACATGCATGTTTTTATGAATATACATATATATGACTATTGAATTGTCATCCAGTTGTACTAAAGATCTAGATCGAGAATTAAGTTTAAAAGAAATAACAAACTTTGTATGTGATAGGCAAGAAAGCAAGTTGTTAAACACATTATAATTGGCTTTACTTTGTAATAAATATTATATCTGTACTCAGTCACTGTCAAGGACAAAGTAATCGGGTCAGGCGGTCCTGTTGAATCATAAAAATGAGAGAATTTCATTTATTTCCAAACAATTAAAATGGTCATATTTTAAAATAGTTATGAACTTGACTTCTTATGTTAAGTTTTATTCACTATACAAAATTAAACAATAAACTATTTCCTACCCTGCTAGAACCAACAACTGTAGATGTTATCTCACAACTGTAGATGTTATCTCACAACTGTAGATGTTATCTCACAACTGTAGATGTTATCTCACAACTGTAGATGTTATCTCACAACTGTAGATGTTATCTCACAACTCTAGATGTTATCTCACAACTGTAGATGTTATCTCACAACTGTAGATGTTATCTCACAACTGTAGATGTTATCTCACAACTGTAGATGTTATCTCACAACTGTAGATGTTATCTCACAACTGTAGATGTTATCTCACAACTGTAGATGTTATCTCACAACTCTAGATGTTATCTCACAACTCTAGATGTTATCTCACAACTGTAGATGTTATCTCACAACTGTATAAAAACAACTGTTAGGACAGACGTTAAAAAAAACCAGTGTAGCAAGATTAATGTACACCCCTCCCCATGCGTCTTCCTGTAACAGCAATAAAACAAAAAATCATATATTTGGGGGTAAACAATACAAACTATCTCAATTACTGTAGCTCTTTGGGGTCTGTCAGCGCAATAGAGAAAATAGTTTTTGGAGTTGTTAAGACTGAACGTGATAGTTCTGACAATCTCCAAGATACTAGAAATAAGATATATTTTACGTGTACTACTAATAAACATTTTATATTTCTGAGTTAATGAAATATAATTGCATGAATAATTTATGGAAAGAGTATTTGAAAAATATCTTCATTATTTCAGCATTTTCATAAAAGAAATTGTACTAATTTAAAGTTACATTTCAATAGTTAGTTTATATTTTATAGTTAAATAGTTTGAACTGTTCTACAGTGTTTTGTACCCTAATTCCAAATTGACGTATCTTTTGATACTAAGCACAATTATTTGTTGGTAACAAATATTCATTTGCAAAATAATAAAAAAAGTTAGCATTACTTTTTTCGATAGATTTTTCTCCACAAATTACAATGTTTTGTTATACAAATTTCTCTACATTTTAGTTATTCTGTGCTAGAGAGAAATCCCTCCTCCATCAATTCAACTTAATCACCTCGGATCACTCGTATATTATTTTTTCAGCCTTGTCAAGAACTCCAATCCATCATCTTCCTCAGTTTGATGTTATTGCTAAGAAAATATTTTCCATTTTATTTACATATTCAAGGTTTTAATTTGCCCACTAATTGTTTGCATAAAACCAGCTATGATACATAACCTATAACAAAATGTTGTACCACAAACATCTTAATTGGTTAAAAGGTAATTATGGAATAAAGTTACTTAGTCTTATTACTGGACTGTTTAATAAAGTTACTTAGTCTTATTACTGGACTGTTTAATAAAGTTACTTAGTCTTATTACTGGACTGTGTAATAAAGTTACTTAGTCTTATTACTGGACTGTGTAATAAAGTTACTTAGTCTTATTACTGGACTGTGTAATAAAGTTACTTAGTCTTATTACTGGACTGTGTAATAAAGTTACTTAGTCTTATTACTGGACTGTGTAATAAAGTTACTTAGTCTTATTACTGGACTGTTTAATAAAGTTACTTAGTCTTATTACTGGACTGTTTAATAAAGTTACTTAGTCTTATTACTGGAATGTGTAATAAAGTTACTTAGTCTTATTACGGGACTGTTTAATAAAGTTACTTAGTCTTATTACTGGACTGTGTAATAAAGTTACTTAGTCTTATTACTGGAATGTGTAATAAAGTTACTTAGTCTTATTACTGGACTGTTTAATAAAGTTACTTAGTCTTATTACTGGACTGTTTAATAAAGTTACTTAGTCTTATTACTGGAATGTTTAATAAAGTTACTTAGTCTTATTACTGGACTGTTTAATAAAGTTACTTAGTCTTATTACTGGACTGTTTAATAAAGTTACTTAGTCTTATTACTGGAATGTTTAATAAAGTTACTTAGTCTTATTACTGGACTGTTTAATAAAGTTACTTAGTCTTATTACTGGACTGTTTAATAAAGTTACTTAGTCTTATTACTGGACTGTTTAATAAAGTTACTTAGTCTTATTACTGGACTGTTTAATAAAGTTACTTAGTCTTATTACTGGACTGTTTAATAAAGTTACTTAGTCTTATTACTGGACTGTTTAATAAAGTTACTTAGTCTTATTACTGGACTGTTTAATAAAGTTACTTAGTCTTATTACTGGACTGTTTAATAAAGTTACTTAGTCTTATTACTGGACTGTTTAATAAAGTTACTTAGTCTTATTAATGGACTGTTTAATAGTTTCAGAATCCGTTTAGTAAGGTTTATTTGTTTTATTTAATAATTAAATGAAATCTCCTTATGTATAATTAGAATTTTGTTTTGGTTTACACAGATTTATTTTTTTAAATCAATGTGACAAACAAATTTTGGTGTATATTTTATTAAATTGATTAATATTTTAGTTTAATAACTATTAATAATTATTGTTTTGTAAAAATTGATATTACTTTGAATAACAAAACAAAAAATAGTCAATTTCCTGTAAAATCAACTATATTATTGAAATTCAAATCCATTCTTACTATATGCAAGTGAATAAAAAGAGTAAAATTTGACGTTTACATAAATCATTAAAAAATATCTCCTTGCAAATTAACTGTTGAAATGATTTCTTAGCTCAATACATGAAAAATCAAATTCAGAAATTCATACCACTGTTTCCAGTACCTGTGTTTTTGGTGCTCACCATATGTCTCACCATACGACTCCAGTTCCTCTTAAAATGTGTGTTTCCTATCCTCTTCATTTATCTTGTCGCAACATATCATATTTTATCTTTTATATAAATACATTTTTCACTGTCGACTCAATTTGCATATATGTTACAATTTTTGTGTTTGAGAAATCTTATACATATAAATAAAACACATTTTTTAAAACATTAACTAAGATTATTTTCACTACATCAATGATTTAAAATTACATACAGTCAAACTGCTGCCTCAGATATTCTTGGATTATAAGACGTTTATTTATTTAATATATAAGGACTCAAGAGATTTGTGCAGGCTTCCAGTACGCTGTCTTTGATTGTTGAGATAAAAAAAAAAAAAATGTTGATAATACAGAGTAAACCACTGCTTTCTTAAAGAAAGTGCCACATTCTTGTTGTGGATTGAATATGATGTCCATATGTTTCAACCTTTTTGTAGAGGTCTCATGAAGTGGCAAAATGTAAAACTCTGCAGCGTTATAACCTGGGCCAACTTTAGTGAGGAAACTGTAAGATTTCCATAGTATGTTTTTCAACTTTGGTTGTGTTGGCATAAAATGGCATTCTGTTTGTGGTGGACAGTTAAACCCGTTCAAGGAACACTCCATGATCTAATTCGTTGAGAGCGCTGATGATTTTGCTATTCTTATCACCGTTTATCAGACCTGTGATTGGAAAAACCTGCTTGACTTATCTGAACATCACTTTCCGAACATTGTTAGTTTGTCTCGCAAACAAATATTGATGTATTACTCTTTGTTTAAATAATGATTATGATTAACACTAGAGATTAGTTTGTTCCAAATAAAAAAAATTATGATTAAACTTTGAATTATAATTTAGATGTGTTGTTGTGATAGCCTTTAATATATAGGGTTTCTCAAAAAAAGTGTACTGGCTGTTTATTTTTGGTTTCTACAACTAATTTAGAGTAAACAAAATTAAAAATAAACATTTTTTGAAGTTTCGCTTTGTTTAGTATCTATCTTTTTGTGTTTTTTACAATGAAATAACTCAAGAACGATTTAATCAAATGTTGTACACTTCTTAAGATTAAGGTTTCTAAATAGCAAAAAATAGCCACTGAGTTATCTTTAGCCATTTCAAAATTATGGCCATTTACATTTTGTAACTCCAAATGTCTTTTAAACTGTTTGGTTTTTCAATATTATACAAAAACAATAATTTTTAAATCATTTAAATACAAATATATTGATACCTTAACATGTATTGTAAACCTTTTACTAGTGAAGGTTTGGTAAACGTTGATTTTTGCCGTATTCTCTGGATGTTGTTCAGTACACACTTTAACTGTACAACAATGTAAAATAAACAGTTTTTTATCAATATTACGTTCACAGTTTTGAACAAAATATATTCTCTATAATAATCTTCAATTTCAGTATATATTTATTTTGAAATAGTCACAAATTATATAAATAAATTAACTAAACCCATTTTAATAAATAGAGTGTTATTGCAGAATAAGACAGTTAAATGTTATATCAGTGCAGATTCATGCAATGGTTGTTATTGTATAGACCGCTCCGCTGTCCAGTTTATTGTACCAATAACCATTACTGTTGATACTAATACAATATTTTGCTTTATTAACAGTGTACTAAACTTATAAAATTAATAGTAAATGTTTTAACTTGTAACCTATTTTGTCATCTGATATCAATAAAACTGAATGTATGATCCTAATCTCAGCTACATAAGTTTCATTAATCATTTCTGTAAGTGTTGCATGCTCTTGAATGTCTGATCTCTACTGAATTAAAATACATAGTATGTTTAGCTAACAATTTTTGAACACTTTAACTGAAATGATCCTTTTATTTTTATGATCCAATTATTAAATGTATTATTTATAATTGAATCCGTCCTGTTATTTTGATATAAATATTATTACCTTGAGAATTAAAATTCATCGTGTTAGCAATTATCTACTAAAATACTAATCTAGTATGTTTACCTAAATAATACATCATTTATTAAACTCTAAAAAAAAAAGATAATTTATGCTTAAATAGCCCAAATTCAACCAATGTAATAAATCCATTAGCAGTTTTTTTTTTAATTCACATATTAACTTATGTGACAAATGTTAACCTAATATATTTTTTAGCCTGGCAATTTTTTTTTTTTTTTTTTTTTTTTTTTTTTTTTTTTTTTTTTTAGTACCTTTATTTTTTGCATTCCGCTAAACATCATTTTTAGTGGCTTATGAAAGATGTTGTATGATCATTTAGTGAATTTGTTAAATAACATAATTTTTTTTATTGATTATGATGAGTGTTTCTTTGATTAATGTCTAAGATGACATAGTAATAAAGCTTCTAAAGTGCAGTTAACTCCACCAAGTTTGGTCATAACCAATACACTTAGAAACCCACATCGGAAGATGTGCAATTCCCGAGATGGACTCTTGGAGCCAGGTCAGCAGACGTAACGTCTAATTGCCGTAATCTATCCTTGGGTTCGTGTCTTGGTTTTTGATCCGGTCATCTTTACTCTTAACTACTGGCATTTGAAAAGTTTTATAGTGTATGATGTTAATGGTGTATTCAATATCTTTAATTTAAATCACAGATTGCAACAACATATTTACAATGTTTTTTATCAATGTCGTACAAGAAAATATCATTTCCTCTTAACATAACTTTTAATTGCAATATTATATTAACTATGTTAAATGGAAATGATATTTTCTTGTATGAAATTGATAAAAAACATTGTAAATATGTTGTTGCAATCTGTGATTTAAATTAAAGATATTATACAATATCTTTACTGAGTGAATATCACTATCACTATGAGTGAATTTAAGAACTAGGACTGTCTTAACCCACCCGCCCACCCATACACGTACAGTGGTATTGACACACCCGCCCACCCATACACGTACAGTGGTATTGATCTACCCGCCCGCCCATACACGTACAGTGGTATTGACCCACCCACTCATACACGTACAGTGGTATTGACACACCCGCCCACCCATACACGTACAGTGGTATTGATCTACCCGCCCGCCCATACACGTACAGTGGTATTGACACACCCGCCCACCCATACACGTACAGTGGTATTGATCTACCCGCCCGCCCATACACGTACAGTGGTATTGACCCACCCGCCCACCCATACACGTACAGTGGTATTGACCCACCCGCCCGCCCATACACGTACAGTGGTATTGACCCACCCGCCCGCCCATACATGTACAGTGGTATTGATCCATCCGCCCACCCAAACACGTACAGTGGTATACACTTTAATATTACACTGATACCACTAGACTCGCATTTCAGATTAAAGAGCAAGATTATATTTCTCAGTCTAAGATAATTTATTTTGCTCATAAAACTCCATTTTTTCTTAATTATGTTTATTAATAACATTTATATTACTATTTAAACTCAACACTAGTATTAAATTTCGAACAATTGATTTTGTACATAACATATTTTTCCTTCTTTCCAATTTATACTTAAACATACAATATACTAATTATTACAATCATAACTATGCTTACACACTCACAGGAACATACTTGATTATTATTTAAGTTATAGTTATAACAACTTTATGATATTATAAATGAACTATCCTATGTTGTTATATTCATGTACTTACCCATAGAAGCGTACTGCGCAGACATATGTAGGCCTACTAATGTCAACCGAGAGAGTTTCAATTCTTTAGATGAACACGTGAGCCCATACACGAACAATGGAATTGACCCACCCGCCCACCCATACACGTACGGTGCTATTGACCCACCCACCCATACACGTACGATGGTATTAAAAACTAACTGGATACTGTATTTAATATGATTAAAAAATAAAAGGATGAAAATAGCAAATTGAAATTAAAAATTTGATGAATTTTTTTGGCCCACGCTCCATATGAAGGGTGTTGGCCCACCTTACTCAAAAAGGTGAAAACTGTCATAGTTAGTCAATTTTCTATAATCTTGTTTTCTTTGTAAATGAGTTACCACTTTGATAATGTGATAATATTATACATTTTAACTTCAAACTCGTTTGTTCAGTTTATTACATGTGTGTAATTTTAGGCAGGTTAATTACATTAAATAATTTTTCCATGTAGGCCTTTTCCCTAAGATTACACACTAAAGAAATAATCTTTTTCTTTTTCAAAAACTAAACAATCCTTTTTCTTCAACTAATAAAAACCGTCAAATTTATTTTTTAATGGAAATTTAAACGCTGCTGATACTTGGGCCATAACTGAATAGTTTGTAGCTTAAGGTTAGATATGTCTAGATTAACTCTATATATCATAGTTTTAAACATTATGCTTGCTTTTCCCTTTTATAAAATTGTTGCTGAACTTTATTCGTCAGTTTTATAAATCTTTTTTAATGAGATGAACAGTGGCATTTTGACGAATTTGTTATCTACTGTTTGTTTTATTTTATTTATGATATTAACATTTTGATTCTTTAGTTTACCATATTTACTCATTAATACAAAATTTAAAACATCAAACAAGTTTTTTACAAGCAGTAATAATAAACAAACCTTTTACAAGCAGTAAAACATCAAACAAGTTTTTAACAAACACTAAAACATCAAACAAGTTTTTTACAAACACTAAAAAAGTCAAAAAAGTTTTTTACAAGCACTAAAACATTAAACAACTGTTTTACTAACACTTAAACATCAAACAAGTTTTTATCAGAATCGTCAGGTGGTTTCAGTATAGCTGTGAAATAAACTGCATACTAAATCAACTGCGGATATTGTTGTGAAGGGCGGAGCTACACCCAAATGTATTGTTCACCTAATGTAAACATGTTTTGATTTATTACCCCCTGTCAGGTTTTCCTGGCCTAATGTAAGTTGGTCAATGAAATTTAATTTATCGGAGGGCGTATTTCCTCTTTCAAATGCTGCAGTATTTTAATGTAATCGTAATTTATTAATGTGTCGTTTTTCGGTACTTATAAAACTGAAACTTCATAACATTACATATGTATTAAAATATGACATAAAATCATAAAAATTTACTACAAATCTGTTGTTTACTTTTTTTTCAGTGAAATTAAGAAAAAAACCAACGAATAACTATGAATATACATGTAAAGTAATCACGCACCAGTTTTGTGGCATGTCTGACCTTTTGACTGACAACTATTTTAATTGTTTTATAATATTATAGATATTTTAAATCCAAGCAGTTTATTAATATAATTATATTATAACTAGGGGACACCCCTGCAGGCTTCGCATGCTAGATATACCTCGGCCTTCGGCCTCGGCATGTAACTATTCCATAGAAAAAATAGTATAGTACCTACCTAAGGTAAAATCACAATATTAAATTTAGTTACAGTATCTCACTCACATTATACTTGCTTTGCTACCTATTTAGCCTATTTCAAGCATGTTCATTTTATTTATTTTTGTTTAACAGCTGAAGATTAAACTCATAGTAAAATATTAAAAATGCATTAATAGTATAATGTCATACATTCAAAATAGACACGTTTATTTATTTACAAAACAGCTGTTATTAATTTACTAAAATCAACCCAATGTTATCCTTATGGAACAATCTTATAGGGGTGATTTTTACCCTTAGGAGTACTTTATTAAGATGAAAATACTTTAGTTGTCCTATTTAAGACATAAAGAAACATTGTACAAAATTTCAGATCTCTACCTACATGGGAAGTTGGAGAATTAGTGATGAGTGAGTGAGTCAGTCAGTCAGTAAGGGCTTTGAATTTTATATATCTAGACTAGATATTGTTTTAAACAGATAACCTCTTAAAAATAAATTATTTTATTAATATGTAAACCAACAGTTTGTGAGTTTTTGGTGATTATATTAATTTTAGTTTGTAAAATGCTAATTTTGTTTAGGAAAAAAATTCCTATTGAGAGAAATTTTAGAGTATTCCTGTTATTGTTACTATTTTCCTACAGAGATTTCATTTCTCTTTTAAAATGGAAGTTGGTGTCTTTAGTTGCAGACTAAATGGTGTTATACATAAATTAAGGAGTGTAATATGAACCAACGTCTCAAGTAATAAAACTGAAACTTCAAAGTAATTAATCAAGGTTAATTAATACTGAAATAAATATTAAGGTATGAAATTTACCAGATTAATATATTCAGTAATTAACATTTTTGCACTACCAAGTTATTTTTCTTGTCAAATTTTATAATAATAAGTAAAATATTTTTTAATTTCATTTTAAAGTACAGATAAATTTACTTAATACACACTATATCATAGCCCCTTCATTTATGAATTGCTTCATAACTTCAATTATAGCTGTTAACAAAGTCACAGTAACGTATTGCCATGCCTGCTCTTTCCAAACTTGGCTCCCGCTCAATTAGCAAAGCCAAAGAATGCTAATTATAAAGTTTTGCTGATGTGGAGAAGCAAATGAGAACTTCCAAAGTAAAGGAAATGTGAGGGTCTTACCCTTTATTTGAAAATGTTACTTTTTCCACAAAACATTGGTAATTAAAGTGCATAAAAACCAAAATTTTCTGTTAAATTTAATGTAGTAATTTTTTGTGCCAATTAAGTCCATGTTCCGGTAACGATCACATCTAGGTGTTACTTAAGCCTGTAAACAGTGTAAATAACACCCAAACGCATTTGTTACCGGATCGTTTAGTTTTTATTAATGACACAAGCCGCGTAAGCCTACAAATTAAGATATAATTCATCCCCTTGAATAGAGTTGGCAGTTTATTATATATTTTTGGGGCGATATAATGGCGTGATTCTTTAAGCAATGTTGGTCTGTGTTGTATTGGTTATTTGAAATATCTGTGCTATCTGTTGTAGTTATGTTCTGTATGTTGTTCCATGAATGTAACTAGATTTGATTTAATCCATCATGCTGCTTTCAATATAAAGTTGTTAAATATATTAAGAATTCTAAGCTTCACAAAATATTCCTTGCAGGGATTGTGGGGAGGTACCCTAGCAAGTACTCTTACTTGACGAGAGCTTAATAATGTTAAATCTACTATAGCACGTAGCTTTTCTCTGCATTTTCAGTCAGCTAATTAGTAGAGTAGAGTCTGTAAGGAATATGCCTAAATATTGTAAATTTAATGCATTTAAAAGAATCCATTATTAATGGATGAACAAATTAAGCCATACAATTGTGCAACAAAGCAGTGCACTTCTTAAAAGAATTTGCATTTATTGATTTGATTGGATCTCCTCCAAATGAAATTGCGATCCTTGCCATAATACAGGTAAAACCCCTCCTTCCCCTTACAGAGGGTCTTCACAATAGGCAGTAGACTGGGGTCTCATTTAGTGGGACGGAGGCCTATTGCTGCATTCCAAGGCAGAGGTGACGCTTTGTTGGATGAGTCTCTTTGTAGCCAATCAATTAAAAGGGTTCAATAGATTAAGTATTATTGGCTATCAAAAGGTTGTGAAATTATAAAGTAAACACTTGGAATACTATCTAATAGCTTTTAATTTTAAAACTTTACAAAATGGATAGCTAAAAGATTTGACCTTATTTTATATAAAAAATATATCATCAGTACTAGTAATACATTTGTTACTGAATTTGGACGTAGTAATTTGTAGTACAGTAGTAATAAATAGTTTCAGTTTATCTCTGTTGAGTTGAGTGATAGTCAAAGAGATGTCATCAGCAAAGAGATACGTATTTGCCTGACCAAGATTTGGGAGCATGTCATTAATAAAAATCACAAACAGTATTGGGCTCAATATCGAACCTTATGGGATACCTGAACACCTTTACTTGATCTTACCTTTCTCAAGCAACAATCTGGGCCCACCGATGTAACTTCCACCACCTGCCAACGACCAATCAAATATGACTCAGACCAGTCAAGGCCAACTCCCTTAACACCAATATGGTCAAGTTTACTGAGAAATAGAATGCGACTAACCAGGTCAAGAATATTAGTTTGTTCAAGTTAATAGTCAAGAATAGTCTTTGCTCAAGTCAAAGAATATTCCTGCAGCAAAACTCCCTGAATAAAGAAGATATTGCATTTACTGTTAACTTTCAATCAATCAATCATTTCTTTCTCTTAGAACTTAGGCTTAAGCTGCCGGTGTCATAACTAGAATCTACATTTTCCAGTGACAACCGCGTCAAGGTACTATCTACAATATTTACAAGATAACGAGACATTTCGCCCATACTGTGATGTGGCATCCTTAGTGGTTTCTCTGAGACTGAGATCGGCGAATGAATATGAAATACCTTGTAGTTGCGGGTCAGTCTACATAGGGGAAATCAAGAGGTTAATTTCCAGAAGGATTAAGGAACATATAAGGCATACTAAGAATGAAGGTACAGAAAAGTCTGCAGTTGCTAAACATAGCAAAACAAGTAATCATTTAATTTTATTTGACAAAACTAAAGTCCTTGCCAACATCCCACATTACTACCCGAAAATCGTAAGGGAATCTATAGAAACATATAAAAGAAGAAATAATTTTATTAGGGATGACAGTATATGGCTTCCAAAGACATGGGAACCCATTTTAAGTAAATTGAAATAAAATGGATGAGTCAGCCATATTGATTTTCTTCGGCCAATAACCGTAGGTCACGTGGGTCGTGCCTCCGTCCACCTCTCCAGCATACCTACCAAACCAGTCCTCACTCCACCACCTGTTATAAAAGCTGGAAGGTCATTTGCCGATCTCAGTCTCAGAGAAACCACTGAGGATGCCACATCATAGTATGGGCGAACATCTGGTTATCTTGTAAATAGTACCTCACTGCAAAATATAGATTCTAATCAATCATTTATTTGTCATTTGGCTAGAAAACCAAAAGTATTATCAAGGAAAAACTAGAAGTCCAGACGATAAATACTCAAAGATTGTGTAGTTTAGTTACTCAAATGTAGTTACTCAGACATATTTGAGTATTATTTATATGGAAAGACTATGTCTTGTGTAAATATAAAGAAGTCTGTATTGATGCTAATCAAACTTAACTGGATGATAAAATATATTCTCATTGAACAAAAATACTTTTTTCTTATATTAGATGGTGCAGTGTAATTTATTAATCGTCAAGTAGCCAGGGAAACTACAGTTTAGTATGGAATCCAAACCATGAGGTATTGGTCTGATTTTCAGCTTACTGACAAGCCTGGCTCAGTTCTTTTTCCCAGACAACATTTGAAACCTGGCCACCAAAACCCTCGTATGATATCTAGTTCACATTTTCATAAATAAGTTTTAATACTACTAAGACCATCCCTCTATCTTAAGTATAGTACTTGGAGCCCTCTCGACCCTGTTTTGTCTGCAGAGCCTCATTAGTAGTAGTGGTGTAATTCAACTGCTGAGAGATAACATGTTTATTCAATATGAGGTGATTAGTTGAGAGATCAGTAGTCTCGCACTAACTAGGTGTCTGCTTAATTACTTGTTTGCAGAAATAAATCTGTGAGCTCCGATATTTAATTTATTAATGCAGATTTCAGTTTGTATTTAGGAGTAAATTAAACACATTTTTATAATCCAAACTATTTTGTATGGCGTAGAGAGAATGTCGGGACAGAGCTTAATTTGTGTAGACCTAATGATATTGTCCCACTTCTTGATCAAAGGAGTAGCCGTGCTTGGCCAGCCACAATCAACCTAACTTTTTAGTGATTGGGTGTTGAATAATTTTTATAGTCATAAATTTATTAATTGTATGAATAAGGGGGAAAACTCCTTAATTGTGTCTTCTAGTAAACAAGAATAATTTATATGCTAAAACTCATTTAATTCAGATCAAAAGCTATGGAGCTTGTTAGTATAAAGATCCTAAACTTGCTTTTTTAGTCGGTTTTTGTGACCAATAAGTCTACGGTGGCTCATCATAGAATCTGGGAACCATAGTATGTTTGTGCAATGTGACCAGCTGATAGGTAATAGGTTAGGTTACATAATACTTAGGTATATCCTAAACTGTACGTTGTGTAACTTATATATCTTATTTAAATTTTGTAGGGAATACTGTTTTTGTTTCATCAACAATAGTTAATCACCAATGTCAACACTCAAAACAAAATGTCGGTGGTGTGTTGATTAATAACAGCTCTCCGATATTTCTAAACATAATAACTGTATGCCATGTTGTGCATACCAGTTTGTAAAACTTTAAACTATTTCTTTTTTAACTTATGAATATCAACTGTTCAATTTCAAAGTCTCAAAAAGTGTACAAGCATGTTTCAAAATATATGCCTATGCGTAATTAAAAAAAGACAAAATTAGTTAAGTTCAAGTTTTTTCTATCTCTTTAGTTAGTCTTTAGAAGATTTTTTTCAAATGCTAAGTTTATTGGTAATATCATATCAGTTAGTAATAGGGCTAATTTAATATTTTTTGAATTGATTCAATATTAATTAAACACCCATGGAAAAATATTTTATTTTACTTAAAAATACAACATGTTTTGGTTTTAGCCATGCTCAAGTTCAAACAGAATCTAATAATTAAATAATATAGTAATTTATTATTTTTGAGTTAAATTAAGTATTGCTCAGAGGGTCTCAGTTGGTAACAAATCTATTTGTAATACTAAGTTTATTAATATCTTTGTTAGTAAAACTCTGTGTGAAATTAACATTTTTTGAGAATGTCGATCTAAATACAAAGAAATTTTACAACATTTCTTTCATGTTATTTGATAGTTATATTTTTACATTTTTTGTGCAGTTTTGTTTAATTTTGAGGGGAGAGAGTCCTGACTCTGCCTTTAATAGATTCATTAGGTTTGTTACAGATAGGCTTAACATAAAAAAAGTATTATTATGAAGTGAGTGATTAAACTTGTTATTATCAAAGTTCATGTAATGCTTAACATGTTGGTGACGGCTTGTGTATTTTTATGGCTGGAAAAGTCAAATTATGAAGTATTAAGGTGGTTCGTATAGATTCAGTAAGACTTATTTTATGTATTGAGAGTGATTGTAGAAACAAGGCGAGTGGTAGTTAAAAACTATTATAACTTATAATCTACATAGAGTTATGGTACTGCAAAAGGGGGTCATATTCTTACATTCTTACATATGAGACGCCGACACAACGTTGTTGGTATTTTAAGGCGAATATGAATGGTTATATGAGTGTAGAATGAGTGTGGATGAGTGTAGTCTGGTTACTAACTGAGTTCAACTGTTCCTCAGAAAGGGCAATTTATTAATAGCCCAACAGCCAGGACAACTAAGGGACCTACAGCTTTACGTGGAATCCGAACCACGTAGTGCTGGTCTGATTTTCAGCTAATTGACAAGCCTGATACTCAGTTATCTCCCCCACACAACATCCGCACAATGATTACCACCCAACATGGACACCCCAGACTTCTCTAGTAGTGTCCACGCCGATAGCAACCATCAAGCGGAAGCCATGTCGGTATTAAGAGGATCGAGCATCCAACCTATCACCTACAATCTCCCAAACACTTCGTCCCCATGTAGCTGGGTTACAGCACTGCGCCACCAGTGCCGACATAATACCCTTAAGTGAGCTAAGATTGTAGAGACATTTAGAACTCTAAAGATTGTAAAAATTGTAAACCTTTACATAAAAGGGATCATTATGTATGTTGATAAACAACCACTGATGCAGAACAGACATCTCCACAACCATTAACACCTGTCATGGACCAATTCACCATCTCTTTCAGTATGAAGAGAACCCCTCATACAAGACCTTATGAGGTCTTGTACAAGACTATAAGGCTACACAACCTTCTACGAGAAGAACTTAGGTGCTTTATGAGGAGAAGACCTAAGAATGCTCCTACTGTGGGGGGGGGGGGAGGTTGATCAATAATCCTTTGTATACCACAACAGAATTTTTTGAAAGAAGACAAGAAATATTAACACTTGGCAAACTTTTATTACTAACTTTTACATCGTAACTGATTTCAATACTTGATGTATCTGAAAATAAAGAATATTTTTATAGAGTGTATACCGTAGTATATAGGTTAAACAAAATATTTTCATTTCCTCTCAAACATTCCATTATTATTCTCTCTTAAAAAAAATAAATTGTTCCAAAGAATTGGCACAAAATTTTCACTCATATTAAACACTAAAAAAACTAAACTTTGAAAATTACCAGTTTGATTCCCAAACGTGTTTTTAGCCTTAACTAAAAAACTAGCCAAGTTAGAGACATGTGGTTTTTACTCAAACATTTTAAATTGTAAATCACATATTTTCTGAAAATGTAATCAAAATCATTAGAGCTGTTTTGAAAAAATTCCATTTTTGCATGTTTTTGCCCATCAAAATAAAAAAAATTAAAAAAACTAAAATTCCAAAAAAGTAAAAAAATAGTCTGAAGTTTGGTCTTCAGTGAACTGCACACACACACAGACATACACACATACGGACAGATACCAACTTTTTTTGAAAAAAACACTGGGATCACGGGACTTTAAAATGGATTTTTAGACCAACTTGTAAAAAAATTTTTTTTGGACTATCACAAAACTCACTATGCTAACGCATATGAGAGGAAGTAAAAGAGAAAGGTTTCTTAGATAAAAATAGTGTGTGTAAGTGGATTGGATAGATGAAAACGTTGCTTGTGAGAACCAATCATTACAAGTTTTATCTCTGAATAGTTTAATCATTCCAGTGCATTTTTTAACTCTAGATAGAACAAAAATAACTAACTTAATTTTAAAATGTTATAAAATTAATTTTATTAAATAACACTTTCAGAAACAAGAAACTTTTTTATTCAACCATAGAGAACCAAAAAACTAATTCAACAAGTTGTTTCGGACTGTGTCAGTCAGCAGGGACCTGCCTTAGACAGCTAAAGCCCTCCGGCTGTGTTTAACGTTCCAATGTCTGAAGTTAATATTAACTCCAGGTATGGAATGTGTTTTTACAAAACTAATTAAAATTATTCTTCTTTTAGTTTATTTAACGAAAAAGGAGAATTGACACTTGATCTGACTAACTTTTTAATTTATTTAATGGAATATTTAATATAATGTGTCATAGTAGAGAATACGTGATGGATTTATTATTAGTGTAGTTAACTAAACTATGAGTAGGAAAATGAATGTGTTCAGACATTTTTAGCATCAAAGATATAGTTAAGTGAGTGTTGTAAAAAAATTTTTTTCTTTTTTTAAACTATTTAATTTAATTAAAACTTTTAGTAAAATTTCAACAGATTTTTACAAAAGATGTGAATTTAACTTTCTCAGAAAGACTGAAAATGAACCATGAACTATTCTCTTGTCAGAACTTGAACTATTCCCTTTTCAGAACTTGTCTTGTGTGCTAATATATTTTGCTTTTAGTTTGTATGCTTGCTCGTTCAAACAAACATAAACTGTATAATTTAGTTAATTTAAATCTATTTACATCCTAATTTGACAAGATATATTTACATTACCATGATCTAATGTATAAACGTGTGGCTCACAAAATTCTATTGAGTATAAAAATAATATTTATAAAAAAAATTGGGTGTGCGTCGGACCACACGGTGGAAGTTATACTTCTTTGGCCATTCTCATACACCCACTCACGCACACAAACAGACAGGATATATAAATGAAATATAAGACATTTTTCAATATTATTCAATATATTTATCTTCAATATATTATACGTGACTTCATTATTATATTATACACCTATATTATCATTATCAGTAATTTCTTCGATTAAATTTCTTCGATTAACAATCGATTAATCGATAGTTCTTAACAATTTGTTCTTACTTTTCAGCGTGACGCGGTTTCTCGACCAACATCCCATCCCAAAGTGTCTAACGGGCGCAAAGAAGTATAACTTCAAAAACATCTTTTGGTGTAAATAATTTTAATATTTGTTTAAAATTTGTTCTGAAACTAATTCATGATCTAAATTTGTAAATTAAAAATGTTTCATTCTGTTTTGGGTGCAGTTGGTGTCTCAAAGTATTAACCTGATAGTTATGATCTTTGTTAAAATGTTGATAAAAGTATGGTTTTATTAAGATAAGGCATTGCTTTAAGTAACCTATTTAATTCCTTGAAATAATTTCTCTAGTCAAAAAAGTCTGGTTGAAAAATGAAATGAAAAAACTTTTATTGCAGTTGTGACTTTAGGACTGCAAAGTCTTCTCTTCCACATAACCCTATATACACAATAATCATTTGTATAATTTATATGTGATATTTTAAAAAATTGTAGTTCAAATAATGTGCATTTTTTATTAAATAAAATATTATCTAAAGTCATTTATCGAGGTATGGGGTCTAGTCACAGCTATATTACATTATTTTTCCTCTCTTTTTTTCTTGTCATACGTAAATGTGTTGGATGTTTTTACTGATTACTTACTAATTCCTCTGCATATGGATGAATATATCCAATCTATTTATAGTAGCATTTATGACCTTGTACAGATTAAATTAAAAAATCCCCCTCAGTAAATTAATGACAGTGATTAAGTCATTGAGAGGATTTTTCTTCATGGAAAACTGTAGATTAGACTATGTTAATTAAGGCTGAGTCATGAGATGAATAGTTGGACAAATTTGTCTCCGATCATCAATTAATTGGTTGGTGGCGTAGTTGGTTAAAGCCTAGCTTCTTAAGCCAAAGGTTCTCAATTTGATCCCTATCAGAGTCCTTCGGTAAAAAAAATGTTGAAAGGAACCAGCTGATAACCACCAGCTGTTCATTTGTCTTTGGGCTATTTAGAATGATACTTTCTAAGGAATAGTTGGCCTTAGTCTGTAACAATGACTACATTCGCTCATCTACACTCATTCTAAATCTATATTTTCCTATATCTTGACAATCGGCATCTTAAGAATAAATTTAAAAAAAAAATAGTTTGTAGGGTTTTTCATTTGAACAAAAGAGTTAGAAATGTAAATCTAATAGTATGCTTATATATACCATTTTAATTTCAAAATCTATTATGACGTTTATTTCTATCGCTGTATAGTAAAACGATGAAATATTAAAATCCAATCATTTTTTTTACCCATTATCAGTTTCCAATATATCTGTCTAGGAGTGTTTACAGCAGCAATAGAGACATATGAGCACTTAGTTTAAGTGCAAATCGAGGGATTTATTTTCACACCCAGTCTGATGCAGGTTAACTATTCATTCTTTCATCTAAATACTGCTTCATTTACTAATTGATGTTGTGTTTTAACCGTGTTTTAATGAAACAAATCTTTAGTTTCTGGACATATCAGTTTCAAAACTTTATATACCTAAACATTGTTTAGAAATATAAATAATATGGTTTTTGTATTTAGATTAAACTAACAATCTCTCTCTATATAAAAACCAAAATGTGAGTTTGTGTACATAAAACTAAAAAAATAGTAAATGTATTCACTTGAAATGTTTTACACAACATTGAATTTACATACAAGAGTGTTTTTATTTATTTTGTTCTTAAAACTGTGAATGGTAACAGGGCATTTCAAGCATTTCCCGACATACCTTCATTTCTTGAATGTAAATATATGTCAGTACTACTATGACCAGTTTATTATATGCATATTATATCCAAATCATATCTTGTAAGTTATTACTGTGACCAGATGATTATATGCATATTATATCCAAATCATATCTTGTAAGTTATTACTGTGACCAGATGATTATATGCATATTATATCCAAATCATATCCTGTAAGTTATTACTGTGACCAGATGATTGTTTTTATTTAAAACAAAGTTAATTTTATCTCAGATAAAATCAAATAAACAGTTAACCTTTATTTTTCTAACAACTAAAGTAAAAAATAAACTTTCTACCAGCATCAAATGAATTAAACAAAATGAAAATGAAACTCAGTAAAAACATTACATTCCAAATAGTTAATATCTGACCAAGCCGTGGCTGAGCATGGCCGGGTATAGCTAGTAATATAATATTTACATAATTGTTAAAAGTAAGGCTCACCTTTTTATTTTGACATGATTCAGTATAGATTTTTTTTTTTTAGGAAAATAAGAAAGACTTAAGCTTTTTATGTACATTTTATCACAATTAAAACCAATTAATCAGAATTTAAAAACACTTTATAAGAATATAAAATTAATCTAATCGTGTTACTCATTTTTAAAAATGTTTATTAAAATTCTAAAAAACAAAAAACCAGTACAATAGGGTTTCAGTTTGGTGTAAACACTTCCAGGGTAATTCACAGAAAATGTGATCATGCAGTTTTATCCAGGTGTTTTAGGTGCGTCGCTCGCCTACTCAGTCGTTTGGAATAATGAGATTTATGTTTTAACAAATACCATCCATTTAAATGTTTCGCACATTTTAAAATAATTTATTTATATTTATTGCGATAAATTTAACTTAACAAATTACTCCCTTTTGTTTACAAATGTTACTAACTCCTAATTTTATTAGAAGAAATTCCAAATTTATATTTCAATTGTAAAGGAATGATAGGCCACAGTTTTTTTTTTTTTTTTTTTTTTTAGTTTGTTTTCTCTAAACAATTCAATAATAGAGTAGGAAGAATTTCTTTCAACGGTGAGAGAATGCCTTAGATTTTTACTTTATGCATTCCCTGTGTGTGTACTTTATTCAGTGAGTTATATACTGACCGTTAACTCAGTTGGCCCTTGTCCTCAGCAGACTATAGTCTTAGCCTCTCCACCATGCCTCAAGTCATGTAGTATATAAAACCATGCAGTATTTTCTCTGCAGTAAATAGCACATTTCATATTGTTTTGCTGCTCTTAAAAATAATAGTTTGATTTTGATTATAGCTTGAACAATTCTAAACAGTAAACTCCCATTTAGGTGATGTCTAATTATTGGGCTGATTTATGACCAATAATTAAAAATATGTTATGAAATATTTTAACATGATATTTAAAATGTATTTTTATGACGTGCTATTATTGGTTATTTTAAAATTTATTGATGGTTTTTGTGTCGGTATACAGATTGAATGAATATAATACAATAATAAATTTCATAATAAAATATTATAAATATGTTGGACTGTTTAATATTCATGATGTGGTATTAGTCAATTTTAATTTTAGACCATATATTAAGTGTTATAATCAAATTAGGTACAATTTAATATGCTTAAAAATTATTGGAAAAGAAATATAGATAAAGGAAAAGTTGCGTCTCTAGAGAGATCTACGATTGAGTTTAATGGATTATTCAAAAGGGAAAAGTAATTGAAAGATTTATTTAATTAAATAATATATGACTTTGTAAATGTGCCGTCTCTATATTACGTAACGCCTGAAGGAGGCAGGGGGTTTTCAGCAGCGTTGTGCACCGTTAAGGAAGAGGATTGGAGGAGGGGGTGTTCTATGGAGGAGGGGGTGTTCTATGGAGGAGGGGGTGTTCTATGGAGGAGGGGGTGTTCTATGGAGGAGGGGGTGTTCTATGGAGGAGGGGGTGTTCTATGGAGGAGGGGGTGTTCTATGGAGGAGGGGGTGTTCTATGGAGGAGGGGGTGTTCTATGGAGGAGGGCGTGTTCTATGGAGGAGGGGGTGTTCTATGGAGGAGGGGGTGTTCTATGGAGGAGGGGGTGTTCTATGCATTATTATATAACTATTAAACCTCAGCAAAGTGTTTGTATTTATTCATACAATTTGATTGTTTTCCCCCAAAATACATTATTTTTAACAATATTTTAAAGTTAGTGTTATATTCTCCTCCCATTAGAAAACAAACGGAAGAAAGTCTAAACAATGGCTGTACCATAAATAAAAATATGCAGAAAGTGGATGAAAAAAATTAAGAGGGGTTGGTGGACAGCGTTATGTAATTTTTAAGGTAGGGTTAGTATTACCATTATAAGTCAATTACACGGAGGGTGGGGGGAGAGAGGGTTATGAAAAGGCCAATTTTACTTTTAAGTAATTTAGGGATGGCCCAAAGGCTATAATTACTTGTAATATATATTTAAAAAGTTACAATTTAAATATATTGTTTTTATATGCTAAAGATTATTTTTCGTTTTCGTGATATTCTGCATGATAAACCAATTTCATTAAAAAAAACTGCTGCCAAAATGTAGTTTCGAAGTGTGATCAGATTAGCTGTCCCTAAAGAAGACTCTCAGTCCATCACGAACAGACCTTTGACTTGTAAAAGCCCACGTTAATCACGACATTAGATCTGTACCTTTGAACCCCAGTACTCTGCACTCTACACTGCTTCAATCTTTGTGATTTCTGCTTACCTGTTTACGTTTCTGTTAGTTCATTAACAACTGTATTAAGCCGTTTATCGTGTTTGAATAACAAACTAAATGATACGTTAACCCCAAAACATGGTTGAATATAAAACATCCAAAGGCTTTTATATGTTCCACATGGATGAATAGCATTACACTACATGAACAACTACCTTTGTTGCTGCCCCGTTGTATCTGATAGTTGTAATTAATATTCATTATTTAATACGCTGATCATAGAAAAATAGGTGAATATGAGGAGATAATGAGTATCATGTGTGTAGATGGCCAAGTGTAGTCATTGTTACTAACTAAGGTTAACTGGTTATTAGAATGAGTGATTTATTAATAGCCCAAAAGCCACGGCATCTAAGGAACGTACAGTTTTGTAAAAACTGAACCATGTAGTATTGGTCTGATTTTCAGTTAACTGACAAGTCTGACATTCAATTCTCTTCCCTACACAACATCTGGACTCTGACTACCACCCCATACAGACACCCTAGACTTCTCTAGTAGTGCCCATATCTATTAGCTGGGTTACAGCAATGCGCCGCCAGTGCTGACTATAAATATTAGAGGTATATGCGATTACTTTTTGTAACTACATTTTAGAGCTTCTTGTATTGTCTCATTCATACATTTTGACTCTGAGATCGCCCTGAGAACCTTTAGCACATGAAGCTGGGATTATTAGATCTTCTCTCACTTGCGATGACAAAAAAACCAGATCAATGTATTCTTTGCTCTACTCTCTCTTTAAATGTTAAAAAATTTTTATTTCCAATCATGGTGGTGACCGCTAGTCAAATAAGTGATAAGTGAGTATATCATTTTTTGATTTTGTATATAAGGTTTCAACCCTTATATTAATTTTTAATTAGATACTATTGAACTAGGTTTATTAAGTATTTGGAGGATGACTTTTAGTTTCATTAATGCTTGTTTTAAGATAGTGTAGGATTTCAAAATGTTCTAATCGTAAAGTTGACAATTTTTTGTTTATGTCTCTGGGTATATAAATTGTTATCAGATTGACTTGGCTAAGCCCTGGCTAGGATGGTGTTGATCCAACCACCCACCCACCTACTCATGTATGCTCAATGGTATTGACCATCTACCCACGTATACACAATGGTATTGGTGGGTTATGGAAGAGGAAAAAGGTTGGCAAACAATGTAAATAAAACCTTGATAATGTTGATTATGAAAACAGCTTCTAATTTA
The DNA here is from genome assembly GCA_035578905.1 of Stictocephala bisonia. NCBI lineage: Eukaryota > Metazoa > Arthropoda > Insecta > Hemiptera > Membracidae > Stictocephala > Stictocephala bisonia. The sequence goes on from JAQJVL010000039.1 coordinate 3,192,866, forward strand.
AATATGATAACTATAACGCACCTTACTTATTAAGAACTCTAAAATGGCCTCACAAGTAAGCTACTACATTATATCATTAATAAATTTTCATAGAGCAAATTGTTGACACTTTTTTATTTGAAAGTTACAATACTTCTTGTTATTTCAGCCAACATTTAATAAATGTCACTTACGTTCAATAAACATAATAAAAGTGTGTTTTCGCAGTGGTAATGGCAAATTGGCAGGAAGTGTGAGGACATTTAATATCCTCCGCAGTAATGGGCCTTGTGCTCCAAAGCCAGCAATATCCGGTGCCTTGTACAAGAAATGATGGCTGCTAAGGCACTGTTTATTCAGCTAACAAGTTACGTATAATTTGCGTTGTGATAGGTAAGACTTTTATATCCCATCGTTTGAAACATGATTTCTTAGTGGACAAGAAGTAAATATAAAATACTGACTCCAATTTATCTTGTAAGCTGTAAATTTTATGAATGAAGAGTTTTTACTGATCAAACCTATTTAAAAAGAAAGTAAATTTGTTATTTTTCATATATTTACAGTAGGCCTACTTGTTATTTTTTTCTTTTTTGTTATTGAAGTTCTCAAGTATTAATTTTACTCAAAATAAGTATTTAATGAAAGATGTGCTTTTTTCTGTAAATAGAAAAACCTTACAGTCCATATTTTATGTTTTCTTGCAGAATAGTCAAACAAAAGAGGGGATTTAAAAAAATGTATAACTACTTTTTTGTACAGAAAATAAATTGGTAATACGTTTTGCTATAATAAAAGTAATCTCTATAAACAAAATTATGCATTATTTATTTCATTTTAGTTAGCTAAAGTTTAGTTAAGACGTTAACGGGCATAATGTAGAAATAAATATTGTCTACGCAGTGAACAAAAGAAACAGTGTTCTTGAGTTATGAATTGAGATAATGCTTCCTTGGCTTGAAGTAAGAATTTTCTTTTCTCATTTCACGGGCTGAATAATCGGTAGATAAACTCTGCGGCTAAACTCAAATTAAACTGTATTTTTCTTTTATTGGTAGAAAAACAGTGTTTAAGTTACTGAAGTGATTGACGGAAGAATCAAAGAAAAAAGAATGAACGGCGAACAAAGGGTTTATTAGACTGTATTAATTCAGTTTTGCACAATTTAATTATAGGTTAGAAAGGTTGATAGTGTTGGAGCGGAAGGTTGGGTATGAAAGGGCAGGTGTACTTGTCTATGCTATCTCTCGTACGTGCTTACCTTCATGCTAATACATTGTAGACCCCGTCTTGGATACACTTCATTCTCAGCTCAACAGCCACGTTTCTGCTCAACTAGTTACGTAACCTTGTTAAATCTTATCAGGTTAAATTCAACAACATATTTTAAAATGTTTAAAAATACCGTCAGTCAATTTAAAAGTACAAAAACCAAAATTAATGTAATAAACTTAATAAATGCCGTTATAAAAGTATTTATTTTTGTATAGAAATAAAAGTAGTTTATTTTTAAGAGGCAAATGAAAATTAATTCATTAGAAAGTTTGGGATTTCCCTTATTGAGACATCTAACTTGAGCCATATGTAAATACATTTCGTTAAACGTTCTTTACTGCTGGGGACAGTTTTTTCATATGTTCCTCTACTCTAACCTAAGTACATTGTATTTTTACCTGTTTATTGAAATAGGGATGTAAGTGGTATTAAAATATGTGCTCTGTTAATACTCAACATTTTTTTGCAGTAAATTTAAATGTATTACAAAGAGTGTTTAGTTATGTTTTAAAGAGAGTATGAGGTGATAAGTGCATGTTGTGCCTCTTCCGTGGCACCAGCCTTTCGAGTAAGAAGCGCCAAATTATCGTGAGTGCTCCAAGTTTGGCCGACACTCAAACTTCATTGCTGGAACGAATACTAATTAAAAAGTTTGCCTGTGAAGCTCAACAGTCTTATTGAAAGCTTTAGCGTGGGCACCTTGCCTGAATTTTTGAAGCACTAAGTTTTCCTTAGGGCTTTGCCAAAGATGTGTGGATTAAAAATAAAATCACCAAGAGTATTTTTTAATCAAAATAATTTGGATTGTGGTGCGTTTTTATAGTTTTTGTAAAATCAGTACTGATGATTTTATTTTTGGTCATTATCAAAAAATATTTCATATACATTTTGATGTTTATATTGATTAGCCTCAAAACCATTAAGCCCCTAAAGACATTAAAGGGTTAAAAAAAATATTAGTAACTCATTTACTATGACATTTATGTCAAGTTCTTTATTCTGCTAGACAAAGTAAGAACCCTTAAATCCCCGCTTAGACTTAACCTCCATGATTTATATTTATTATTAATAAATACACTTAATGAAAACTGAGTATTATAATGTTGTATTCGTATTTTTTAATTTTTCACATTTTTAAGGTGTGCTCCAGTGTACAGGTGGTCAGTGATTACTCTCTGTTTAGGGACAGCAAACATGTATAGACCTGTAAGCGTCACGTTTGTGGTTTGTACTCACATCCCATAACCGAGCTATGTCTACACTTATGGTGTTTAGTTTTATAAATCGCAATGTAAACAGTTCACAAACTCTAAACCTTTACAAAGTAAACTGTTTATTAGAATGTCAAAAATAGCAGTACTTGTTAACTAGAAATAGAATTTTAATTATTTCAAATTGAAATGAATTGCATGCTATGTGCAATAATTAAAACCATAAAAGGAGAACTTAATTGGTTTAAATATGACTATTTCATAACGATATTGTTCATTTTCTGTGTTAATGAATAAATTGTATCTAATAATTTGTACAACATTAAGCTATTGTGAAATCAAAGTATCTGACAGAAAGTTAATTAAGCAATGAGGGAAAAAGGTTTGGAAATTATATCATTTGAAAATGTTAATAAGTTGTTTATTGGAAAAAAAGTTAATCAATATGACCGAAGGAAGTGTAATTGTGTGGAATTAAAGATAAAAACACTTATGTAGGTTAAATGGAAGTAACGTATTAGTGGAATGGTACAGTGAGCTACTTAAAAGCTCTGTCTGAAGTAGGGAATTACTCAGGAACTGTCCAAGGGTTCTTTCTTTCAAATGTAACATTTTGTTAAATATTTCTTAGACATCCAACGCTGTGACAAAAAACTTAATTAAGGATATCTATTAATATGATAGAATAAGATTAACAGGAGAGGAACATAATTGGACAGTGAGGAACGTAGAGAAGGATAAAAGGAAAATACAGAACGATAAAAAGAAAATGCAGAAGGAAAACATGGAAGGACGAGGAAGAACTTCCAAGGACGAGAATGAAGACTTGGGCGCATGAATTGTACTTTAAAGTATGGTAAGAGTCATATTGAAGGATGAGATACAAGACATTGATGGATAAGGATTTATATAAAGATGACAAGCAACGTGAATGGACAGACTTTGGAATAGAGATTTAGAGAATCCTCTAGTGAATAGTGGTAGGCGGGCTGTTGTACTGTAGACCCACTCACGATACTACCTAGGGTGATAGCTTACTAAAAGTGAAATGCTTAGAATTGAACTTCTGTGGATATGTCTATGATTTTATTGGTTTAAGAGTGATAATAATCATTTATCTACCAACAAAGAACCATTACTGGCACACATATTTTACGGTACAATTTTTGTAATTCCGTAACAAAGTAGTGATACATTTTACATCAGTACTTAACTTTATTTTACCTAATATTTTGAAAGGTTGGTATAATTGACTCCTCGATATATTTAAGATACCCATGTAAGAGTACAAACAGATGGAGTGCTAATGAAGAGAAGCGAACACTGTAAATACTTTGGCCACACAAAGGTATTATTTTTGTATGTAGCTACAAAGATGTAGATATTTAATACACTTTCTTTGACGATAAAGAATGTGTAGTAAATATCTGTTTTTATGGGGGACGTCAAGGTTAAGAAGCTTTTATTTTTTCATTTATTAGATAAATTAAGAGACACAATTGCACACTTGTTCATTTAAACTCTACTACTAACTGTACTTATGGCTACCTCTAACTTTCATCCCAAACAGCGTACTCAGTCATTTGAAAACCACGACATGCAAAACAACAAACAGCCATTGTCTAAGGGGAAAAACAGCAGTTGAATTGGGGATTTGTTTTTGTTATGATTATTTTAACGTTATTGGGCTAAGTGGTTGAGTAAGAGTTTAGTCACACAGTCAAGAATGATGTGCTATTTTCAGCGTTCTTAGAAACCTGTCATAATCGTTATCGAAAAAGTCTAGGTTGTGAAGCCTCTTTGCAATGCTAGCACACCTGGCCTCTGGATCACATACTCCAAAGTATGATTAAACAATTAGATCTCTTGAGTGAAAGATATATTCTGGAACTCTTAGACTGATAGCCCTTAACCAGCGTGGTCATGAAGCACTCTGTAAAAACATTACAGCTCTTAACCAGCGTGGTCATGAAGCACTCTGTAAAAACATTACAAGTCAGTCACAGCTCGACGAGCTAATAAGATTGATTCATTTCAACCTTAATAAGGGTAATACGGTCCTGCACCCGGTTCCACTTTACCTAGCTCTGGAAACTTCCGCACCATCCATGAGAGGAATTTCCTCCAGACGGCCTAAACTGCTGCATCTGTATACATCCTATTCCAAACACCAGTGGCATACTAAAGGTGACTTTGAACCAAGAACTTGTACCGTGTCAAACAAGCATGCTTGTTATTGAACTTATATGTAAATAAAGTCAAATATATTGAGAGTTTTTATTTATTTTAAAAGATTAAAAAATGGTGTATTAAGTATATTATTTACTTTTTTTATTTCTGTATAATATTTGTTGCAGTACAAGCATTATTTAATTAGAAGAATATTTATTTCTGACACATTTTTTATTTTTTTTTTAATTGTCATTAAATTTAAGGACAAATAATTAACCTATTTTTATGGAAGTTATTTGTAAAACACGTCTGGCATAGTTTAATTTCAATAGTTCTTTCTTGCATCTGGGAAATTATATGCCATTTTCAATTTTTTCATATATTTTAAGTTTGTTAAAATAATACAACTTTTATATTAATACTGATTAAAAAAACAAATAAGAAAGTTTCTGATGTATCCTTAACATAAAGAAATTTATAATAAGGATTTATAGCTAGTGCTAGAAATTAGCCATTTATGTCTGTTATGTTATTAGGTTTAAAATTAAATCAAATGCAAGGTTTATTCAACAATTTTAACGTAACTCAATACAACATTAGTGTAACCACACATTGTCACAGTAAAGTGTAACAGTTCGCAACATTGACACAAACTTGTTTTAACATGTCATTTTTGAAACAAGTTAGTTTTTCAGAACTTTAACTGGTGTATTAACTCTTTAAAACACTTAAAGGTATTTTCACACAAAGAGTGAGAAAATCAAATAAAAGGGCTCTTCTGCAGTCGTAAAAGTATTGGTTTATTTTCAATACTTTTGTAAATGAATATTTGATAGTTCAACTTAAAGTGATGAATTTAGTTAAAAAGTCAATAAACTCAACCGTTTTCTCTTTTTACGTAATATTCATAGTTTTCACATTAGTTCAAATAAATTTTCTTTTAAATTATATTACATGCCTATGTTTATTTTTGCTCCGATAACAATTCTTCTCCATCGTAGATTTCTGTTGTAAAGCATGTTAAATAATATAAATTATTCTTAGTTTTGAACTAACAATGCAGTATTTATTATTTAAGTAAACTTCAATAGAATCTGATTTACCTGTTTTCATATAAAAAGGTAATTTAAATACGTTCACACAATTTACACTTGGTTTCTACAATATGTGTATTCTTTGAAAATAATGTAAAAATATCTTTGTTTATATTTTTGTGAACAAATCAGAAACATTTATTTAAATAGAAATTTTTTTTATGTGTTAAAAACATACAGATGATAACCACCGGCGTATAAATATCAGACTCAATTGACACCCATACTTGCCCATAATTAGACAATGGCCATATTAAGAATGAATAAATAAATAATAGATAAATAATTATAATAACTAAGCTACACATTACTTGATTTTAAAAACTTAGGATATATTTTGATTTCTTTTTCGTTAATTTTGTTAAATTGATTGAAAATTATTTTAGAAACTGAACCAAATTATAGATACTTTATTAATTGTGTAATATTAGTGGCGCAGTGCTGTAACCCAGCTACATGGGGAGAAAGTGTTTGGGAGATTGTAGGCGATAGGTTGGATGCTCGGTCCTCTTAATACCGACATGGCGTCCGCTTGGTGGTTGGTATCGGCGTGGACACTACTAGAGAAGTCTGGGGTGTCCATGTTGGGTGGTAATCATTGTGCGGCTGTTGTGTGGGGGAGATAACTGAGTATCAGGCTTGTCAATTAGCTGAAAATCAGACCAGCACTACGTGGTTCGGATTTCACGTAAAGCTGTAGGTCCTTTAGTTGCCCTGGCTGTTGGGCTATTAATAAATTGCCCTTTCTGAGGAACAGTTGAACTCAGATAGTAACCAGACTACACTCATCCACACTCATCCTACACTCATATAACCATTCATATTCGCCTTAAAATACCAACAATGTTGTGTCGGCGTCTCATATGTAAGAATATTAATTAGGTGATGTTTAGCTTAATTATTGTAATTTTCCATACATATACTACACTGTAACAAAAATGATCTACAGAAATGAATATACAAATCATTTCAATGTACAGTGATGTAAAATGCCATTATTAACAATCTCTTGATTAAGTTTTCAACTCTATAGTTTTAAGAAATATATTATGAGAATATTCATTTTGGTTCTATAACACTGCTGAAAAAAAGCAAAACAAATCAGATTGTTAATGGAAAATTCCAAGTTTAAAATAAATGTTTTCATAGAGGAAACTGCTAGATATGCAGCAGTCCCCAGTTTCTTGTGTATGAGAATAGCCTTGTTGGGAATACTCTCTGGAACGTGTTACGAACCTCGACGCTCCACATTCCTTCATTCTCCATTCCTCCATTGATTATTTGTAAACAATTTGGTTGATAATTTTTGTTATTTTTAATGAATACTGTTAGTATTGAACTTTTTTAACATGCAATGTAAAATAATTTTACTATGGCAGTATTACAATACTGAGACAAGTTGATATGTTCTACCAATTCAACTAAATCCTAGAGTGGCAGTTAGAAAACACAACTGTCACTCAAAGATATTAAATGGCTTCTAAATAAGAAATCGCAAAGTTTTTACTTTTTTCCAAACAAAATTAGAAAAGCTTTTATTTTCCATTGTGTAGAGAAGAGAACTGAGTGTCAGACTTGATAGTTAGCTGAAAATCAGACCAATACTACGTGGTTCGGATTCCACATAAAGCTGTAGGTCCCATAGTTGCTCTGGCTATTGGGCTATTAATAAATAGTCCTTACTGAGCTAAGTTGAACATAGATAGTAACAATGACTATACTCATTCATCTACACTCATCACCCCTCATATTCACCCATATCTCTACGATCGGCGTCTTAGAAATGAAAAATGAAAACATATTTTTTTATCCAAAACATTTAATATTGTTCCTCACTTTAATTTTTCTAAGTAGGTGTCAGAGAGAAGATTGTGTATGATCATTTTTCATCAGCCATTGTTTAAAATGGTTCAAAATCACCCAACAATTGACCCAAGTTCTAGATTCTTTGTGTAACCATGAAGATTTTACACAGACCCCAATGCCCTCGCACAGTTCGGAAGTCAAGTTTAGCCATTGGTTCCAACAAGTTTACAAAACACAAATGGCCGTCTTTCAGGATTAGGAGATCTGTCATAATCAGGCATCTCAATGATCAACTAAAGGCCACATAATATTTTTGGACATATGTTTGAGGACAATATAGCTTTTGCTGGTATGGTTTGAAAGAGCATCAGTTATATCAAATATATAAATTGATAATTATATTTTTGGATGTTATCAATGCTGATGAGCCTTTAAAATGAATCTTTCTTTTTAGCCAAAGAAATCACTTTGATCATGTAGATGATGAATTTGTAAAAAATAAACAAAGCAATAGATGGATGCTCATTTAGCAAAATTTTGAAGTTCATCTTAGTTCTTTGTTGAAATACTAGCACAGTCCCCGTACTTCGAACGGAGTTTACGTTGATTTATATTGTGCTTATTGCATTCAGTAATAAAAACATGTATCTACTGGCATCTGTATTATGCATAAGTGCGTTGTGGTCATGGTACCCCTAGGAAAGAAGACGGTAGGTATCACGCACCTCTCCTTGACTTCACTTAGGCGAAATGGCAACAACAAACACAAACATACTGTTTTAATTACTGTAGTTTACAATTCCAGCTGATAAGTACCTTGCCTACTATTTAGTTGAATGCTTCCATGCGATTGGTAGACTTAGTTACTAGTATTTTATGGAATAATCAAACCAGGTGATTTCACCCATGTGACGTCACAGTCAGCCTCGTATTTTCTAGTTACCATGGTTGTGGTTAGGTTTGATCCAGTTTTTACTTCAGAACTATGTAAGTTGTTTATTTACTCCAAGAGCTGATTAATGAAACTATTATAAGAAATTAATTGTCAAATTTGTAGCGGCATAGGGGTTGCATTAATATTTCTTAGTACCCCTGGGGGGGGGGGGTCCTAATGGAATTTCAAAATAAAGATAGGTCTATGTGTTAACCAGAGACCCTAAGAATGTCTATGCAAAATTTCAGATGAAAGGGTTCAGTAGTTTTTGCATGATCGAGTAACACACACAGACATCATAAGATTTTTATCTAATAGTAAGATAGAAATTCTGTTTGCCAATATATTACTAGCTATTTACAAAGTGTTGAATTTCACCTTAGTCCAAACTTTCCAAAAGGTGAAATGCTGGGTGAGAATAACAAACTTGATATTTGATATCAATTGTTATTTAAGTACAAAAATCCTTGACTAAATATCAATTCTAATAAATGAGTAAAGCAGCTCTTGTCATTTGAAATTAATAAGATACACTAAAATATTCTAGAAATATTTAAGTATTTTTTGCCTTCAACAATACTATATTATATAAAATTTTAGTGGCTAAGCTTCATTTATCAAAACTACGATTCAATATTAATATTGTCATATTCATATTCCCCAAAGCAGAATAACATGTGACAGGGCAACATTGTTGCAGAACTAAAGAGACGGTTGCAGAAAGAAATCATCTAATTGAGAAACTATTTTCCGTACCCCAAAATTACAACATTCATTTCTGCAGAACGATATCTGGTTTTGTGAATAAACAATTAATTAGAACTCTATTTGTAGTGCAACTTAAAAACAAACTATGTACTAACTGATTCAGAATGATATATGGCTTTTGCGATTTTATGAAATGAACAACAGCTAACTGCACTAAGACACAAATCAGGCGCTGGTCACCTTCAATGCAAGTGTAAGTTCGCATAAACCCTAACCACACTATGCCACTCTAGAGATGGGTAACTTGCAACATAGTACACGACTGAATCGTTCAGTGTAGTGAACTAGTTCAATATGACGCAGGGAACGAAGACATGTACAAGTGACGTTTAAAGTGATTTATTTATAGTTTTATTGTGAACATTGTTTCATAGACACATTTTTATTATTTATCCTTGTTAATTCCTTCAACCAACCTTCTTAAAATTTCAGTTGTTATTACTAATATTGATAAAAATAAACAGTTACATTTAATGATAATACGCACAACGTTGTGTCGGCGTCTCATATGTAAGAATGTAAGATAATGTTCCTTCCCAGCTTTGATGTTCACTTTGAACTGAACTAGTTCAAATCATAATGAACAAACTTGTTCACTCATTCACTAAGCTGACTAGAAATATTAGAAATATTGGTTATTTTTTCAGTCCAAATCCAGTACAGTCCGACAGCTTCTGCTAGTCAGTCCAGTCAGGCAGGTTACCGGAATTTGTTCGTTTAGGTTAGTTAATAAAGAACTAAAAAGTTTAAATGCATACTAAAATGGACATTTGCATTTGTCATCAATTAATATAATAATAAAGCTGTCATCGTTATAATCTTGGAAAAATAAACTTAAATAAAACATAAATATAGGTTGTATCCCTTAATTTAATATTTTACTTCGATATTAAAAATTTGGGAATATAATTTATATAATTGTGAATAAAAATAGTAGTTTTATACGATTCTGGCTGATTATTTACGTGACTAGAAGAAGACGCATTTCTTTCTCGGAACAAATGATGAAATTAAATATTTTAATCACAAATTTTACGTTCTTTTCTTTGGAATTGATAGTAATAAATAAAATATAACATTATATTATCTAATAGTATAATCATAATACTGTTAAGGAAGGAGGATATTTATCAAACAAAATAATTCATTTTTTGACAAAGAACAAAATCAATACTTGAGTGAATAAAAAATCAATACAAACTCCAAACAAAATATATAATTCAGTGATATAGAATCGCTGGCTGGCAACGAGTTAGTCTCAAATATTGATTTCAGTTTTTTTCACAATGACCTTACTTATTATTTAGGGGATGGCACCTGCAATCCTCTCATTTTTAAACGTCTTGTTAAACAATTATTATTTTACTATTTATTATTACCAGAGAAATTTCTTTGTTTAGGTTAATAAATAATCAAAATTATTATGATACTTTGAATTTGACAATAATTTTAGGAAGCTAAGGATATTGGCTTATTTTAACCCAGTTTGTTTGCTCTTCAAATATTAAAAATAAAACAATTTAAACTGTCTAATTAATTATTTTATTTCAACTTTCTTATTTGTGTATTGAGTTTAAATGTAAGATACAAAAATAAAATAATATAACATTCAAAAAAGTCTTTCAAAATTTCTTTATTTATAATTGTGTGTATTATTTAGGTAAACATCTTTAGGCTACATTCTATAGTGGGGAAATATACATTATAAATAATGGTTTTGTTTATTGATACTTAACGCTATTGGTGCCGTAATAGAGCATTTGCAGAAAGTTTTGTGTTTTTATACTCCGTTGCGGAATGATTGAAAGAATTCTGCTTTGGGGTTCATATCCACCCCATTTTTTGTTACAAAAATTTTATTTTGTAACAAGAGGCGAGAAGTAAAAACCTTTAGAGAGTTTGCCTTAGGAAACTAACAAAAATGCTAACAGAAACTTCTAAATTTCGTAATTGCATTAAAAAGTTATTTCATCATCAAAAATCTATTTTATTAATAAATTTAGTTTTTTGCTTGGATAGCTGTATATATTATCATATACTTTAAATTTTTGTTGAAAATAACTATTTGTCATGCTGTTGCATGTTTCCTTTGCAATGTTCCTTTAAACTCACCGTTCCGTTATTTTAAAATAACTTTTAAAGACAACTAAAATACTCAACATCATTAATTAAGTTCATTCTGTCTCAACCTTTAATTTGTAAATTGCATAGTAGAAGTGGTAATTATAAATTATATTGTAAACTTTAAAACAAACAGTTAAACTTATTTAAATTTTCATTTAAATAGTTTATATTTCTTAAAACCCTGTATTCAACATTCTCTAACTACATCAAAGTAACGTATAACTGTAACCAAGGAAATATTTGACTAACGCATGGATCATAGATGTTATGAATTCTACAGCCACATTAAAAAATGTAATGTTGGCACTAGTGGTGCAGTGCTGTAACTCAACTACTGTGGAGATTGTAGGTGATATTCATCTTAATACTTAATGGCTCAGTGGTTGCTGACGACGTGGACACTACGATATAAGTATTGTGTATTCAGGGTCCAGATATAACCAAGTATCAGGCTTATCAATAGCTGAAAATCAGATCTATGCTACACAGTTCGGATTCCACGTAAATGGCCCTTTCTGAGGAACAGTCGACATTAGTTAGTAACCAGACTACATAGATCATCACACTCATGTAATCATATGTATTCACCTTAAAATAAGCACAAGCTGTGTCGGTGTCCCTTATCTGAATTAAATAAAGTTGGCGTTAAGAAAATTCCAGGATAATTAATTACATTTTAAAGAAACACAGTTTCCGTTTCGATACTGTGAATTAGGTTTTCCCCGGTGTATTTAGGCTGGTGCAGGCTCCGGGCTCGGCTGGTGGTGAGCATAAACCTGTAAATCAGAGAAGCCATGGAGTCTCGCTTGAATTGCCTCTATATTTTATTTTTCACATCCGCCAACAGTTGTGCCGGGGCAGTCCTTTTTAATTTGCCTCAATTTTCTTATTAATGTTTCACCTTATTTATTAATTTAGTATAAAATTGACATTTTATTTTAATAGTTCTATTATTAAATGTTAAGTTGTAAAGTAAACAGTTTTTTTTTTTCGGTTTTTAATAGGAATAGGAACTCTTACCATACTTAGTAATTTAAAAAGTAATTACTTATTAATACTTGGTAATTAATTTCCCCAAAAATTATAATGGAATGATTACGTAAAATAAGATGTTTTTAAAGCTGGTAAATGAGAACATTATTTGTATAACATTTTTTAAAACTGTTAAATGTTGACTAAATTGTAGAAAGTATGTTATACTTAGTTTAAATGACTGAATTGAAACATAAATGGTGAATGTTTGGTAAATACAGTATAATATATTATTAATAGCTGTAAAAAAACAAATTTGTTATGAAATATATCAACAGTTAAATGGGATTTATGGGGATTTTTATTAAAAGTGTATATGAGGTAATTTTTAAAGCTGATAAATATTCTAAGACAATGAAATAAATTTTAAGGGTTTAAAATAGTTCTGCCTTTTTGAGAAAACTTTCCTGTTATGGAGATCTTTTGAAGAATACTTCATAGAATAAGAGATAATTCTATAAACCATCTATCTATTAATTTAATTTTATAGTCTTAAAAGATGAAACTGTCTTTTGCAATTAAACTGGTTTAACATTAAATTTGAGAAATTATCTTTTTATACCATCTGGAAATGAGCTTACTTTTAAGGCATAATATACTAAAAGTAAATATTTTGAACATACAAATTAATTGACCATACATAACATTTTGTATTTTTCCTATCAATGTCTAATTAAAATGTTTTTTCTTCACGTACATGTCATGAATGTCACCTAGTTAATGGGTAAGTTAATGCAAATTTAGTATTAGACTTAAAATGTATATTCTACAACTTGTAGAAATGTCATTGACAAGTTAACTGCCAAAAGAAAAAAAGTTACAGGCAGCAATGAACTATTTATGAAGAAATATTTAAATATTTATAATTTTAGAAAAGATTTATTTAATGTAAAAAATTATAATTTCAAACATGAAAATGCTTGTTCAATAAGACTAAGACTTAAAAGTACTAGTATTATATTGTAAAATAATGTTCATGCAATTGAATATTGTGAAGAGAATAATAGATAACTAACTAACAATGACTTCTTGACAGTTGACCACAAGGATAACATTGTTTCTGGCACATTTAAAACATCAATTAGTAAATTAGCTGATTGATAAAACTCACAAAAGTATGTCAATTTGTGAATATCAGTTTTATATTAACTGTATGGATGCCACAACCCAGATATTCCTCATATTATCAGTGCATTATTTTGAATTGTATACTGCTTCATTCACTGCAATCAAATATATCATGGCTTAGTTATTTTCTAAATTTTATTTTTCTATTCTTTTTCTTTTGTAATTTTTCAAAATATTACAAATAAGTGAAAATTTTTTAAAGAATGTTTATTGTTAAACTATTTAAACCTTTTATGCATTATTTAAAAACGTCTAATCTATTTGAAAAATGATTAGTTTTTGCGATTGCAAGGTAATCAGAAAATTCCTTCCATACAAATTCTAATATAACGATAAAATGTTACTTTATAAACAATTAAACCATTGTATACATTGTTTAACTGTTTAACATTGTATAACATTGTATACATTGTAAACCCACAATACCACTGTACGTGTATGCGTGGGTGGGTGGGTCAATACCACTGTACGTGTATATACACTCCTCTTAGGTACTTCCTGACTACGCCACTGCATTTACTGTAGTGATAATGATCGAACATGGCCTTTAACAAACTGTAAATACATCCTTCTGACAACTCACTCTGTGGAGGAATTTCACTTGTCTTAAAATTCCAGCAACTTGATAAAAGAATTAATTTTATTAGGTTTACAAAACATATTTAATACCATATTCTTTTATTTTCTACGTGTTACAAATTATTTATTTTGAAATTTTCTAAGCACTTTTATCAATCTATAATATAAGCCGTAAAGTGAAGTGTCAGTTGACACGGTCCTACATGTCGGGTACAGGATCAGACTGGTACGTGACGTGACAAGTTGGGACTTGTTGGTCGACTCATATCTTGTAATCCCAATTCTGGCCACGGCACCATGTCATCTTTATTGCTGCCATATCTACTGCTTCACAGCCTGTCATGTGGTTTTACTTTAGAAATAAAATACTGTGTTACAGTGGAGAATTTTCAACTATGAATTTGAATGTTTGATATAGTATTTACAATCTATTGAGCAAGTAGATGTGTCTTATATTGTTTAGTATTAACAAAGATTTCTAATAATAACAATTTTTATTGTTTAGTAATACAAAGAATTAATTAGAAACTGACTGATATTTTCTGTATTTGTAAAACTATTAAAAAGAGATTTAATGTACTAAGAGGACTATGAAAAATAAGTATCGTCAACAATCTTCATAACAATCAGCTGACAAGTAACTGGGTTTAACAAGCAACACCACAAATTTTCGCACAGTGGTCCAAGCTGTGTTAAATATTATATTTTACATCACTCTGTAAATCCTACAGTTAATTATCCCTATTTAGGAAGTTGTATAGATAAATAATATTTACTTTTTGATCTGGGTATGCCCATCGATAAGTTTAGATCATGAATCTGTTTGCTTTACCATTATATGTGTCAGAGTTGGTGGGAGGGTCATCACTGCAGTACATGGCTGGGTGGGTGGGAGAGTACTCACCATTCAACATGTATGTCGGCACTGGTGGCGCAGTGCTGTAACCCAGCTACTTGGGGACAAAGTGTTTGGGAGATTGTAGGCGATAAGTTGGATGCTCTGTCCTCTTAATACCAACATGGCGTCCACACAATAGTTGCTATCAGCATGGACACTACTAGAGAAGTCTGGGGTGTCCATGTTGGGTGGTAATCATTGTGCGGATGTTGTGTGTGGGAGATAACTGAGCATCAGGCCTGTCAATCAGCTGAAAATCAGACCAGCACTACGTGGTTTGGATTCCACGTAAAGATGTAGGTCCCTTAATTGTCCTGGCTGTTGGGCTATTAATAAATTGCCCTTTCTGAGGAACAGTTGAACGCAGTTAGTAACCAGACTACACTCATCCACACTCATCCTACACTCATATACTCATTCATATTCGCCTTAAAATACCAACAACGTTGTGTCGGCGTCCCATATGTAAGAATGTAAGAATATGGGTTGTTGGTAGGTTCATTACTGCAGTACATGGCTAGGTGGGTGGGAGAACACTCACCATTCAATGTGCATGGGTTGGTAGGAGAATCATCACTGTGTTACATGGTTGGGTAAGTAGGAGGGAACTCACCATTCAACGTATATGGGTTGGTGGGACCATCACTACCATATGGTCTGGGTGGGTGGGAGGGTCACCACACTATATGTGTATGGGTAGGTTCACTTATCTGGATGGGTAGGGTCAATTGCTACTAGAAAAACAAGACGTCTTAAAATCAGGATGGATATTTAGCTGTCGTTTATTCCTTTTTAATTGAGACTTAAGTGTGAGTGGATGTTTCTTAAGTAGATCTGTTAGCTTAAAACATTCACAGTAGTAAAATAGCGTATGAATTGGCCAAAAGTGTAGTGACAAGAAAACAGCAGAAAATCCTTGTTATTTGGTATTAGATACACAATAAAAATGTAAAGATCGTTTACTCTAATATTATAAAAATGTTTTTTCTGAAAGATTTAGTGATATAAAACTATCATCTTATTAATGTAGAGTTCTTTGTTTTCTAACAGTTATGTTGGTTTATTATTTAAGCGATTTTCATCTTAATATTTCTTATTGTTCCTTTCAAAATTAATACTTTATTTTACAACTTATTAGGAAGTTTTTGTGTCCAGTTCAGTTGTTCAGCTGATTCTTAGAATGGTTTGCGGCTAATAGATACAAGTAGAAAATATTATTAAAATTGAAAAAGAATTGAGTTTGGATCTCTCCTTGAAAAATATAACAAAAATCACACAATAAAAATGTAACAAAACTTACTAAGAATCATGTTTGCTACTAAACATCACAGAACAATACTCAGTTAAAGTAGGCTGTTATCACTCACTCTTGGCTATTAAATATAACAAAACTTACTAAGAATCATGTTTGCTACTAAACACCACAGAACAATACTCAGTTAATTAAAGTAGGTTGTTATCACTCACTCTTGGCTATTAAATATAACAACACTTACTAAGAATCATGTTTGCTACTAAACACCACAGAACAATACTCAGTTAAAGTAGGTTGTTATCACTCACTCTTGGCTATTAAATATAACAAAACTTACTAAGAATCATGTTTGCTACTAAAAACCACAGAACAATACTCAGTTAAAGTAGGTTGTTATCACTCACTCTTGGCTATTAAATATAACAAAACTTACTAAGAATCATGTTTGCTACTAAACACCACAGAACAATACTTAGTTAAAGTAGGCTGTTATCACTCACTCTTGGCTATTAAATATAACAAAACTTATTAAGAATCATGTTTGCTACTAAAAACCACAGAACAATACTCAGTTAAAGTAGGTTGTTATCACTCACTCTTGGCTATTAAATATAACAAAACTTACTAAGAATCATGTTTGCTACTAAACACCACAGAACAATACTTAGTTAAAGTAGGTTATTATCACTCACTCTTGGCTATTAAATCTTATTCTCGGTCGGGATGAGGAGTCGAGGTTAGAGACCATGATCGTTGCAATGATGGATGATCGTCCAGTGATCGATCACTGTCACATTCGCCCCGCTGACCAAACAGCTGGTCACTTCTACTGTCTTCAGGAATGTGACAACTCGCATTTGAGTGCACTCTCAAAGTTCAACTGTACAATTAAACATATTATCAAAACTGTTGAAACTCTATGAGTTAATGTATAACGTAGTTGTAAAATTCCAATCAAAACAAAAACTGCAAATATTAAATGTTAAGTTTTTAATTAATTAAGTCTGTCAGTGGTTAATTTGTTTTTTATTTGTACACCCTTTTGCCAAATAACTGTTCCAGTAACCATTTTTTTTTTTTTTTTTTTTTTTTTTTTTTTTAATAACTAATTTCCAGGAAATTATTCTAACACATAACAACTGCAGTAATAGTAGCCGTTCATAATAGATTTTGTTCCACTCGATGGAATCATTATAAAAATGTTTAATCAAAATCAGTATAAAACTTAATGGTGGTTTTTTTTCTTGTGGCAATTTTAATGGCATGAATATTACTTGTAAAAGTTTGGAAACTTCAATAAAACCGTTATTTACGGTAATACCTTCTATATTTCATATAATTTCAAATCTCCTGACTCCTCCTAAACATTCAAAGGTTTACTAAATTAATGTAAATAGCTCATCAAGTACTTTTTGTTTCAACCGTTTTAGATTCTGACAAAAATGTCATAATTAAATAGCAAAATATACCATATTTAAATGAAATTTATGTTATGATAAAATAATTTTGACACTTGTTTCATAATTAACTCTCTTGGGTCATATGTAGGTGTATCCCTTTCACTGTTGGCACTAGTGGCGCAGTGCTGTAACACAGCTACTTGGGGATAAAGTGCTGTCGAGATTGTAGGCGATAGGTTCTATGCTTGGTCTTCTTACATCAACATGGTGTCAGCTAAATGGTTGCCATTAACGTGCGCACTACTAGATAGGTCTGGGGTGATCGTGTTGGGTTATACTCAAGGTCCAGATTTTGTGAAGGGGAGAGAATTGAGTATCATGCTTGTCAATCATCTGAAAATCAGACCAATACTGCGTGGTTCGGATTCTGTATAAAGCTGTAAGTTCCTTAGTTGTCCTGTATAATGGGCTATTGGTATCAAAAATGACTTTTTTAAGAAACAATCGACCTTAGATTGCAACAATGACTACACTAATTCACCCCTCTTATTTGCCCATATCTCTATTATCAGGATCTTAATAATATAATAATAAAAATTTTAATAAAATATAGTTTTTCAATATCCTTATAAAAAAATGATCTATTGAAGTATACAACATTTAACTTAGAAGTTTGCAGTAAATCCAATAGTAAAAGTTAATGATTACATTTCTTACTAACAAAATAATTAATTTAGTAACAGTTTGTTCCATTAAAAGTAGCCTTTTTAGTAACTAAACATGATGTAAGTCTAGTGTTAAAAACAAGATTCGCCTTTTTATGAGAAATATAATCTTAATAAGAGTGCATTTTCAAACAGAAAAAGTAGCAGGGAATTGATTGGAAGTACATAAAAGATATAGTTTTTCCCTCACCATACTTGTATCTTTCGTTATGATGTGATGAAATTACCATCTTGGAAGAGACTTCTCACAGTAAACTGATTATGATACTAATAATTTGTTATGCATTTATGACAGTTTAATTTTGTACCATCAATATTTTGATGTACTGGTGGGATCACATTATGAAAGTTGTAGTATAAAAGTAGGAGTTAAGATATATTTCCTTTTTTTTAACTTTACTCGCCAGTTCACATGGGCCTGCAGGCCTGTGCGTGAACTTTATTCAACGAGTGAAGTATCGACTGTAGGCTCAGTGGGGATTTGAACCTTGGAACATGTCCTCCGCAGTCTGAACCCTTAGCCACCAAATCTTATTAATTTAATAAGCCACGACGGACTTAATAATTTAAGTCTGTGAGAATTATCCATGTATATCAAACAAAGGATGTTGGAAAAGGACTGTTTTTCCTTTGGGAGGTGGCTTTATGACAGTAATAGGCCCTAGAGGAGTTGACTTCATAGTCATTGGCCGAGTATGATACGCTGTGGCTGTGGGGGTAGTGTCTATTTTTCTCTCTCTCTTACACCAAAAATGTTATCAATCAACAATGTACTACTAAATGAAATTCAGTACTGTACATCTAAATATTACTTAGTAAAAATATACATTTTTTGTAACTTTTAAAATATTATTTAATGTTATGTGCATTTTTAGTACTTTTAAAATAATTTCAAATTTTTATGTCATATCTGACTATCATTTGAACATTAATGTTTTACTTAAATTGTCTGGAAACTTAGTAGAAGATCAAAATGTACAGTTAAGAACATAATTAAGATTATAATGAAATATATAGTATCTAAATGAATTTAAGTGTTACGTTTTTACTTTATGCTGTTTTATCTAATAATGTGTATAGTAATAAATCACCAACCAATACCAAAACTGAGGTGTCAAGAGTGCAGAGGTCTCCTGTAATATAGTATAACCTTTGAATTCTGATTAAATTTAAAATAAAAACGTTGCAGTATAATATAAAATTATTCATTATTATTCATTATTCATCTCTAAGACGCCGATCGTAGAGATATGGGCGAATATGAGGCATGAATGAGTGTGATGAGTGTAGATGAACGAGTGTAGTCATTGTTACTGTCTGAGTTCGACTTAGCTCAGAAAGGACTATTTATTAATAGCCCAATAGCCAGGGCAACTATGGGACCTACAGCTTTACGTGGAATCCGAACCACGTAGTGTTGGTCTGATTTTCAGTTAACTGACAAGTTTGACACTTAGTTCTCTTCTCTACACAACACCCGAACCTTGACTACCATTCAACACGGACACTCCAGACTTCTCTAGTAGTGTCTATATTGATGACAACCATTGAGCGGACGCAGTGTTGGTATTAAGAGAACCGAGCATGGAACCTATCGCCTACAATCTCCCAAACACTTTGTCCCCAAGTAGCTGAGTTACAGCACTGCGCCACCAGTGCCAGTATTAAATTATACTGCACAGTACATTTTTGTTTTTATCTTTGAACATAAAAAAATTCTTATTAGGCAAGTTTGGAAGGGACAAATCAATATTTAATTTATGTTTCAATTGGCTAAAGTCTAGTATTATACAAAATATTTGGTTTACTTGATATGTACTCAGTTTTTTTTCTGATGGTGTGTCGTAAAAACTGTACGTATATGTACTTGTTGCGCTTATATTATTTTGAGAATCCCCCTCATGAAACCCTAGTAAGGAACTTCGCTCTAAACTGACTTGCCATCCACTCTGGTGGTAAACTGACAAACTGCTATGTTTGTGACCAGTGTTGCTACCTGGTGTAGAACAGCTCAACCATTTGTTTGTCATATTGATTACGTAGGTGGCACTTGCAGTGGTGAAATACTGAACTGCAAGTTCTGTGTTCAACACATAGGTGCCGGTAGAAGTCATTTAGGTTGTCATATGCTCGTTTTAATATTTACCAAATTTAAATGACGAAACTAACTTTTCTAATGGTTTTTTTCTTGTTAAATATCAAGTATTTGGAATTAACATAGATTTAGTGATCCATTATTACACTATCAGTATTGTTCTGATTGGTTGTATTTAAAAATAGATGGTAAAATCGATTTACTAATCAGTGCACTATGGAGCTATTCATTATAAACACATGTTTCTACCAATATTTAATTTAACTTAAGTTAGTGAAATAAACATAAATGAATAACTTTATAGCATGTTAAAGGTATTGACCCACCCACTCTTGCACGCACAGTGGTATTGACCCACCCGCTCACCCTTAATCATACAGTGGTATTGACCCACCCGCCCACCCTTAAACATACAGTAGTATTTACCCACCCGCCCACCCTTACACGTACAGTGGTATTTACCCACCCGCCCACCCTTACACGTACAGTGGTATTTACCCACCCGCCCACTCTTACACGTACAGTGATGTATACCCACCCACCCACCCTTACACGTACAGTGGTATTTACCCACCTGCCCACCCTTACACATATTTATACCATTATTATATACCAAACATTATACTTACTTGATATCTGTTACTTACCTATTTTTTCCCGCCACCAATCTTGAGTTTTTCTGCATAACCGGTTTCGAAGGATGTCTTTCATCCTCAGGTGCACTTCACTCTGAGCTTTCACTTTACACACAGATTTAGTGAAGTAATTTTTTATTTTATATGTTATATTTGACCACTACTGTTTATTTTAGTGTAATAATAATGATTCAAACAATTATTACAATACAATCAAGTGGTTGAAATAGTATTTAAAATAAAGAGTGTCTATGTTATACTAATTGTGAAGATTGTATATCTCATTATAATTTTAGATTTTACTTAGAAAAATAAGGGCGAAGAAAATAAGTAAACAGTTTTTTACTCTGAGCTCACTGAATTTACTTCAAGTCATAATAAATCTCTTGTAAGTGGTGCTTCCAGAAAGAAGAGAGCCACTAACTACGCAGTATTCTGAGTACGGTACAAATCATGTGCAATAACTAATTTGCAGTCAAACGCATTAGGAGGATTACGTGTTTTAATGCTCCTTAGCCCAGATAGCATAAAAATTCGGTTATTCACATTTTTACACACTGATCCGAAAACCAAAATTGGTCAAATATTTTCGAGAAAGTTCTTAATTTTCCAAAAATATTTGAGTGGGGCGTCACGATAAAATGTACTCTTCTCTGGAATCTGATAATATCCTCAAGGCTTAGGAAAGTCAAAATATATGATTCCTAAAAACTAAAATTCAGTTTCTTCATGGATGAAGACTGAGTGAGACATTAGGATTAACTTATTGTGGTTGCTGGTCAATTTTTAGACATTGGTATGCAGAACTTTTTTAACGACTCAATATCTGTTTGAATAAATGTTAACATAACATAACCCACCCACCTGCCCACCCATATACGTACAGTGGTATTGACCCACCCGCCCACCCATACACGTACAGTGGTATTTGACCCACCCGCCCACCCATACACGTACAGTGGTATTGACTCACCCGCCCACCCATACACGTACAGTGGTATTGACCCACCCGCCCACCCATACACACACAGTGGTATTGACCCACCCGCCCACCCATACACGTACAATAGTATTGACCCACCCGCCCGCCCATACACGTACGTATTGTGGTGGCAGGTGGCATATGGCTTTATAAGATAAACATGGCTAATTGTATAATGTCACAACACAATCAGTTCCTAAGCTATCCTGTACTGATTGGTAATATATATTACACTTGGAAATCAACACTCGAACGTGTTGATAAGTATAAGAAGTTGATAGTAGGATAAGTATAAGAAGTTGGAGTTGGTGCTTTTTCTTTGTTTTAGTCGGTATCGGTGTGAATAAGTGAACAAAATGAGTGACAATTTACATTATTAGAATAGTAGAATTAGGGAATATGGTGATAGTGATAGTGAGTGTTCCCACATAGAAGAAAGAAACAGAGGATGCATCCAATAGTGCACTATTCATAGTTTATGTCATATATATAAATATATATATATATATATATATATATATATATTGTTATCTTTGTAATTGTTCTCTTTTATTATTAGCACAATTTATGATTTAGTATTTATATAGTAGAGTATTTATATTTCTTCATAAGTGAACTTGTCATTTAAAACAAACGTTTATTGTCATATGGATGTTCCCTTTTAAGTGTTTTTGTTAATTGTACGATTACAGACCTTGGACAGTTTTTGTATTTGAACATTTGTGTCATGGCAAGATCCACTATATATCAATCCGTACGTGCGCTCAGGATGGGTGAGTGATTCAAAGTCAATTGTGTGTGTCCTCAGGGTGGGCCAAATTCAATTGTAAGTGCACCTAAAGTGGGTGGGTGGATCAAAGGTTCTCTCATACGATGTATTCCCTCACATACGATTTCCATCTTCGCATCACGACGCAGTCAAACCTAACACTGACAACGGTAAAAGTGGAGCAGCTTCGTATTGCTGTCTTCCCGAGGTGGAGCCACTTGTCTCGGGCTGTGAGGGAGCCTCAGTCCCTGAGCTCTTTGTCCAGAAACGCTTGTCACACACTGTTTTGGGTAATGGTAGATACAGTTTCTCTATTAGGCCTGAGTTTGTGGTGTTGCGACAATGTGTGTTTGTATTTCACCCACAAATGTACAAACACCACGTCGTCTTGGACTAGAGGGGTCCTTTGAACAACTGTAGTTGTGTAACTCCTTCCAAGGTTAGCTTATCATTATCATAGCACTCTCACAGTTTTGACTTATGCTATATACTGGAATATTTTAGTCTGTATAAATTACGCTTTATATGTTTATCTAAGATATTTTATTAAGTATTTAGGTTTATACATTTTCCTTATGTACGATAACTTTTTGAATACTAATTTACAACATAATAAAGCAATCAGAATTGTTGTCCTCCATAGAGCTTGAAAAATATTGAAGATATTTTCGCATTAAATTGAGGAATTTAGCTTTAATCATAACCTCTAAAATATAACTGCAACAAGTTTGAGGAAATAAAAAATTACCAGATTAAATGAGATATAACCAGATTATGTCTTTAACTGCTTTAATATAATTGGGTATAAACCTGTATTAAAGCATGGAAATAAATAAATATGTGTGTTGAATAGTTATTTCTCGAGTTTCCCATGTGAATGGTAGGGCCAGCACCTTATCAGTACCTTCCTTATTACCCCCAAATTCTCAAGGATAAACGTAGTAATTTTTACTATAGATGTATAAAGGTGCACACTAGTTGTAATCTATTTATAACTACCACTGAGGTCTTCGCTGCAACCATAAAAAAGGTGTCCTTTGTTTCTATTTTCTCTGTGATATTGGAAGTGACAGCAGTAGAAAATCTAGTGTTGCAATCATCATTTAATGATTTTTGATCTTGTAGTGGTGATGATTGAAAATGATCAACCCCTGATCTAGACACCTTGGACATGGTATAAAAACATCTAAATTTACACTTTAAACTGCTAAAGATGCAAACATACAACCTGGGAAAGCTGTTTACTTCTGGTGGGGAGAATGGCTACTTGTAAATACAAGCAGAGGGCCTCTCTCATGAGGGCCACCGGTAGCCCACGTCAAATGTGCCGCTGTGTGCCATGTAGGCCACCAGTGGCCCCCGCGTCTTTTATAAATCAAACACAAATTTTAGCGCCATTTTTAGTATTACGTAATTTCCCAAATTCTTTCTTTGGGAAATAAAGATTAATAATTTAGGTGTATGTAACTTAGTTAAAACTACGCTGATAATCATGTTGGACTCATTTGGTAACTGAATATGAATATAGATCCAAACGGTAACCCCCTCCTCATACACATACATAACTTATTTCACTTCTAGGTAGTGCGTATTATGGTGAAGTGAAAATATTAACTAGTTAGAAGAGTTTTCAAGCAAGAAACCCTATTATCTCATTCATAATTTTAATCACAACATGGGGGGGGGGAGGAGTTGATAGTAGTAAGAAGTGTGTGTTACATAGTACATACAATTGTCAAATTGCAAATATTGCAAAACATATTTTTTAACCTCTTTTACATCACTTAATCCAGATAAATTGATGTTGGCAACACTGTTACCATTATCAGATGTTTAATTCAACTTTAATAAAGATGTCGATATGTATTGGAAGTTAACTTAAACAGCTGATAATGGTAACAGTGCTGCCAACGTTCGTATTAATAAATTACTATTTATATGTTACCAAATAGTAATAAATTTGTTTAAATTCTATTTATTATAATTTAATACACAATTCTGTCAAATCATGAAAATAGAATAGCTAGCCATACATTTTCCAAATGTTTGCTGTAATATTCGCACATTAGATCATTTTTTAAATGTATATTTTTAAAAAATTGTTATTTCAATGGTAAGCTCCATAAGGAATCTGAACATTTTGAGCTTTCATATCTAAGTTATAAGCAAAATATCGAAAAACTGCGTAGAATAAAAAAAGCCTTAAAATTACTTTTTCTATCTAAAACTATCATAAAATAAACGGTGTTCCATAAGACAAAACAAAGTTGGCTGCTATATTGGAAAATGGCGGCTATTTTTCAATGTTTGAAATATGTATTTTTATTATCTCCAAAAACAAGGTAAGGTTCCCCATTTGAAGTTTTTTGTCAGACTTATGGTTTCCAAGATCACAATGGTGGCTCATTTAAAAAAGACACCCTGTATAATTTAAAAAAATATAATTGCTGTGTTAACATTTCAAATCAATCGTTGGATTAATTTTCAAATATACACAGGCTGAATTGTAATAACGACTTGGAAATATTAGTTTTGTAGGCATACTTAAATCATACAATCGGTCAAACAGTCGATCGTGGATGTCACATCGTGGAGACAGCCCACATTGTGTGTGAAATATTGACAGGTAGGGGTACAAAGCATCTATCACAGGAAGGTAGTTTTGAAGGCTGACAGCTGTTGAATAGTGTGCACACTGTAACCGTGGCAACTTTACTTCTTGTATGACATTAGAAATTCGTTTTGTGACAGGATAGATGGGAGAACTATTTTCAACAGTTTATTTATCTGTATTTTACAAAATGGAATTTTATTTTTATAAATAATATATTCCTTTTATTATCTCATTTCTAACGAACATTCTTGTATATGTCATGTGAGTTGATGTGGTGTGGTTGCCTTTTGTCTATTTCCAGTACAAATATCCATCCGTTAAGGTGGGTGTATTAAAGATATAGAAAACTTTACAGCCAAGTACATCTCATCATGTTACAAACCACATCAATAAACTAAATTATTATTATTATTGATTATTATTTGTTACATATTTATTGCATATTTATTTATTAACAATTTATTGTATATTTATAAAATATTTATCAAGTTCTTGGGCCTTGTAACTTGTAAATATGTAATGCTTGTTTATTAATTTTTTTAATAGTGTGTAGACTGGCTGGTTGAATGAAATATTTATTGGGTTCAAAATGTTAAAATGTTTTGCTTCAATGTAATTGGGTCATGCCTGTATTGTTGCATGAAATAAAATAAATAAATAAATAAATAAAAATAATAATAAATGTACAGTTCTCTTTAGATTACAAGTTGTTTACGTTTTGTTTTCTTTGAAACAAATATAAAGTTACATTATTTGTTTTATAAAATAATATTGATAAGTTCATCAAATTATTTACTGTCCAAGTTTACAACAAATACACTATTAAAAATAATATACTTATTAGTAAAAATAAAAAAAAACTAATTTCCATATTTCACTACTTTCAAAACCATCTTAACGAAAATAAAGGTCCTCTGAGGAAAATGCCAGATTAGAGGTTATTTTTGTGAACACATAACAATAAAAGAAAAATCAGCATTCAACAGAAATAATCAACAGAATTAAATAAATAGGGTCTCTACAAATTTTTAATAAAAAATGCAGATGTAAAAAATTACAAGTAATTAATTGTGTTAGCTCACTAATTATTTCATACATTTTACATGTACAGTAACACATTCAATTATTCTTTGAGTTCTTTATTCTAGATTATTTAAATTATAAATTATAAATTATTTAATATAACACATTTTAAATAATAACCAAATAAAAAAAGAAAACCACACTTACTACTAGGCACCCCATGACCATAAGGCCCATCATAGCAATGCAATGCTCAGTTCCTGTGTGATCTAGCCCTCCATGATGTGCTCTGAGTCTAATGAAAATATATGTTACATAAGAATTTCAAATAAAAACCCTACATTATCCAAGAACAATGACCAATTGTTTAAAATTAATTTTGGTTTGCTATAATTTTAATCTTAGGCAATTTTTTTTAACCTTAGAAGTAAGATAATTAAAAGTTGTAATAAAAAATGAACTATCAGGTTTTTTATTTGGTAGATAATTAGCCTTTCTTAGCTTTCTCTTATATGTTTAAGTATGTTTTCATTATTTATGTAAAATAAGCTTTCAAACCTAATACACACGAATATACTTTAAACACTACTATTTTATATTCTGATTCAAATATAAATCAATTTAATAGTTGATCTATTTGAAAGAAGATTTTCTTTCCTTTCTAGAGTCACGTGTTCAAAAGACAGACATTTTATAAATACAAATGTATAACCTTAAAACGGTTGATGAAATACCCACTTTAAATAGCTTCCCAAGTAAAGTTTAGACTTGTTCCGTGGGTGTTCGTTCGTCTGTTTGTTTGCAACTTGAAGACCACAAGAGTTGAAATCCTAGCCTAGACTACCACAAGACAGCAATGAGTGGTCTAAACTTGAATATTGTTCTGTGTATCGGACACACTGTGTAGGATTCTATCCGAACAGTTTGTAAAACAAATTTACATAACAAGTGGACTTAAATTTTTAGTTTGCATTTGAAGGATGTATTTGCAGTGGGGGGTTCAATGCAAGTGTTCAGAGACATGCTAAATGTTTTAAGATACAACATTTTACACTCAGATTCAAAGAGTGTGTTTTATTTGTGCAAATCTTTTGTACACATAAAGACCCTATCTATATTTATAAAAATAAATATATGTATGTTTGTCCTTCACGCATTACTAAACCACTCATCAGATCGGAAACTTTGGGAAGTTGTAGAGTTCACTCCCCAAAAGGTTTATGGTGTGGTTTCATTCACTTCCAACTCAAAGTTTCAATGTTATTCTTATGGAGTTACTGTATTTTATTTATTTAATTAATCATCAACTGTTTAAAGAAAACATACGAAACGAAAACTTTTGAAATAGGCTATGTGATGCTTATCGAAATTTAACATTTAAAATAAAATAAAACATTACTGTTTATATGTTAATCCCGTAGCAAGGCATGGGTAAACAGCTGGCAGTTAATAAAAGTCTAATTCAGTCAAAGCCATTTTATTTTAAGTTCATATTTTAAAGCAACTTAATACTTACTATAACAAGAAAACTTTCTATGAAAAAACCTGATATAACTGACCCTATAAACAAGAGAATCAATGTGGCTTGCTCAGAATTCTCTAGTGTATTCAGCATCTGCGCAAAAAACACATTAATCAGCAGTTGCCGGGAAGGTAGATCAGGAGAGATTGCCTTGTTGAATGACCTACAAGGCCTCAAAATCCTTTCTACTCAATCACTGTATCTACTACATGCTAAAAGTCCTTTAACAATATTATTGTGAATCTGATCACTTAATATTAAATAAGTTAATTATGTAATGAGCATGGGGGATCAAATGACTCTTGAAAAAGAAATGTTGTAGATAAATTTTAATAATAAAAAAATCTAAGAAAGAAAATTAACTAAGATACAGTATAAAAATTAAAGCTTAGACTAGACTCACATCAGTTATTTATCGCCTCTTATTTAATATGTCAATACGTGCAACATAGTTTGAAATGGGAACGTGCACTTAGGCAATCAAAATTGCCACCGATAAAAATCTGCTACATGTAACAGATTTGTTGGCAAATCAATAGTCGGTCAGAAATTTGTATCCTATCCAAGCTCTCTGGCAATAGTTTACTCACTTGTCTATCATCAGTTGCCTGATGTAAAAACTTAATTTACCTGGATTTTGTTAGTGTTTGCAGTTTGTCGTAAGTGATTTATTGAAAATGGATGCTTTTTACATAGAAAAAAGGATTCAGTTATAATATAATACAAATCCTAAAGAGTATAGGGACAGAAAAATCTAATACAAATTATGGAGTAACTTGTGCATTTTGTTTTTCCAAATTTCAACTGTCTCCAAGATTCAGAAAAAAGGAAAATGGTTAATATACAACTAACTCAATATTTTTGCTCACTTTTTTTTCTCGCCCGAACAACAAGAGCACATATACAAGTATCGCTCCATAGAATGTATTGCTCGACAACAGGACCACACAATTTATAAGTGATAAATCGCCATCAGTGTGCGTCTCAACATTCAAGCAAGTTGTCGACAAATGGAAAAAGTATTGGTGAGCGTTAGGTCTTACCAATCATTGAAGCACCAAGTACTTGAATTACACTTCAATCAGTAGCAATTATACTTTAACATTTACATTTTATTAACAGAATCTGTGAGATGCACAATTATTACTCTTAATACGTGAGTGGTGGCAGGCTGCTACGGCAATGGTAACGGTGATCAGCTAAGTACGTGAGTGGTGGCAGGCTGCTACGGCAATGGTAACGGTGATCAGCTAAGTACGTGAGTGGTGGCAGGCTGCTACGGCAATGGTAACGGTGATCAGCTAAGTACGTGAGTGGTGGCAGGCTGCTATGGCAATGGTAGCGGTGATCAGCTAAGTACGTGAGTGGTGGCAGGCTGCTACGGCAATGGTAACGGTGATCAACTAAGTACGTGAGTGGTGGCAGGCTGCTACGGCAATGGTAACGGGATCAGCTAAGTACGTGAGTGGTGGCAGGCTGCTACGGCAATGGTAACGGTGATCAGCTAAGTACGTGAGTGGTGGCAGGCTGCTATGGCAATGGTAGCGGTGATCAGCTAAGTACGTGAGTGGTGGCAGGCTGCTACGGCAATGGTAACGGTGATCAACTAAGTACGTGAGTGGTGGCAGGCTGCTACGGCAATGGTAACGGTGATCAGCTAAGTACGTGAGTGGTGGCAGGCTGCTACGGCAATGGTTAGCGGTGATCAGCTAAGTACGTGAGTGGTGGCAGGCTGCAACGGCAATGGTAGCGGTGATCAGCTAAGTACGTGAGTGGTGGCAGGCTGCTACGGCAATGGTAGTGGTGATCAGCTAAGTACGTGAGTGGTGGCAGGCTGCTACGGCAATGGTTAGCGGTGATCAGCTAAGTACGTGAGTGGTGGCAGGCTGCAACGGCAATGGTAGCGGTGATCAGCTAAGTTTTAATGGCCAATTATCTTCAACTTGGACAATCTTTGTCTAAAGTCCACTTTACTGCATTGTGTAGGTTATCAGGACAGAACTAAGATTTACATAATCAGATTCCATGATTTGCTTGGTTTAAAATTTAATATCGTAAAAAAATACAATGTAGATAGTAAATAAGAAATTTATTTTGATCTATATTATTTTTTATTTTCTGTTATTTGTGTAGATGTTCATATAAAATAGAAAAGCAGATACATTCTACATTTGAACAGTACAAAATTAATTTCTTTGTTAAATGAAATCACTAATCAAAACAATATTTACTACTTTGATAAAAAATAATCTTCATTTTAATATCATTTGTTTGTGATGGTTTTCCTTAGTGACAAAGAAAAATATGAAATATTTGTTTTAAATAGTTGGATATATTGAACAGAGAGGGAGAAGAAGATGAAAATTTATAGGTTTGAGATATGACAACATCAGTTTTGACATATTTGAAGGATAAGGGTCGATGAATAGGTGTAAAAACTGGTAAAGGATCTTCCTTCTTCATCCCCAAAGCACCCAAATGTGAACATCAATATCTTGTTTTTTCAACTTGACTGCCAAAATCCTTGTTAATTTTAAGAGCTTTTAAAAAATTCAAATGTAGTTCACAGATAAAGGAAATTAAATGAACATTTTTTTCATTGATACAGAAAAGATTGTGTGAAAATTGGCAGTGATAGCACTTTGAAGTCCTCTCTTGCAGACCATTAATAGATGTAAATGAATATGTGTTGTAAATGAAATATGTTATTTATTACATTAAAATAGTGCCTTGTCCATTTGGTAGTCCAAAGTTGTTGTTCAATAACTTGAGAGGTGTATTAGTTTAAAGAACTTTGGCAGGATGGCTTCGGCGTGCAGAGTCCAGGGTTTGAAGCCCCAGTTGAGCGTGGGCATCAGCAAACTTACCTGAGACAAGTCCACTAACACCTTGCAGTAGAGAACACATAAAGAGAATTCACATCACACAAATTTTCAGTGCCGCTGGCACTTTCCTCAGTGATTAGTGATAGAATCTCAATTGAAAAATTGATTGTTTCCAGTTTATCAATAATCATATTAATGTGAGGATATAGATAGACAGTTTAATACGTATTCTTTTTCCGCAACAATAAAAAATATATATATCTTCTGTTTAAAATGCTGTACATATAATTACGAAAAAGAAATGTTTTCTAATTTAATACTGTACGTATTCTAAGTGAGAGAGAATATTTACAAAATAATAATACCACTGGCTTTGAAATAAAAAAATAAATAAAAAACAGGGCCAACAAGTTTGGTTCCAAAGTCAATAAATAGTACGGAGGTGGGAAATAAATCATACCCCAGATTTTGCAATGCCTTATCTTGAAACTGGTCCAAGGCAATAATGTTAGAAGCAATATATCATGTTACACTGTTTGAAAAAGTGCTATTTCATTCTCAGTGTATTTATTTTGTAAATAAATTGGATTCATTCTAGATAAATACCAATTATTTAATTGAAGAAACAATTGAACTGTGCTTCAACCGAACACAGAGTATACTTTAAAGTCAAGTGGCCAAAATTATTTAAGGATTTCAATTGGTTTTATTTTGACAACTGAAATTGTAAGATTTGTAAATCATAAATAACAATTACGAATGGTGATTACGTGGATTTTTAATTCATGTGCATTTTCTACTTAAAACCGGTTTGAATTTAAAAACAGATTTGTTCCGCACATCAGTAAGTTTACTTGAAACAGGCTTGTATTCTAAACAGACATGTGTTCCACACACCAGTAAGTTTACTTAAAATTAGCTTGTATTTTAAAACAAATGTGTTTCACACTTTAGCAAGTTTACTATAAAAACATTTGCGCAGTTCTGATGCACCAGGAAGGTAAACAGATGAGACAATAGAAGGAGCATAAAATGTACTTTATTCACCCACATTGTATTCATTCACTCAATTATGAAAAATGAGCAAAACAGTGCAACGAAAGAAACAAAAGACAAAGCGGTTTGAAGCTGAGGAGTTAGTAACTTGTTCTTACTAAACTCAGTTTTTACTGCAACCTTGTTTTGTTTCTGTGTTTAACCAGTGTCATGCGGACTTAATGAAGAGGACAGATGATATTATGTCACTTGGTTGTAGCACAATAACAATGGTGATGTACATAGTTTCAGTTACATCAGCTGGTGAAGACTTCTTCATATGTTGTGTTTCATATATATTGTTTCATGTATAAATTATCTTACATAATACATACATTCTAAATTGTCAAAGGAACTGATGTACCATATAATTGTAACTTTCGTGAACAGAAAAATATGTGTACGATTAGTTTTCACAAACCCTGCATTGCTCTTGTGCAGTCTGCAACATCGTTGCTTGTGCACAGAATCTGAGTCTGGGTGACTTATACCAGGTTAAAAATGTATACAATGTAATAAAACGTGTTTAGTTTGGCTAACAAGTTGTACAAGTTAAGTATCTATTAGCAGCAGCTGTAATTTGATGCTAGAATTTCATAACACACAGACAAGGTACTACAGGCCTTTACGGTTTCTTAAAAATTGTAACAGAAGCCCCCACTTGACTCAATAAAATGTTTTAAACAATCACAAACTATGTTTGGTTTTAAAAAAGTACTTAAGAACTCGGATACGGAGAAAAATACTCCAAAATAACTAATAACAAGATAACAGGAGGAAATGGCCACCCAATTTTTATTACTCAAGTAGTCGCACACAAAACTACAGATCAGGCCATAAAAAGAAGTCCTTCCCATAAAAAATTCTTTAAATTTTTATTACTCAAGTAGTCGCACACTAAACTACAGATCAGGCCATAAAAAGAAGTCCTTCCCATAAAAAATTCTTTAAATTTTTATTACTCAAGTAGTCGCACACAAAACTACAGATCAGGCCATAAAAAGAAGTCCTTCCCATAAAAAATTCTTTAAATTTTTATTACTCAAGTAGTCGCACACAAAACTACAGATCAGGCCATAAAAAGAAGTCCTTCCCATAAAAAATTCTTTAAATTTTTATTACTCAAGTAGTCGCACACAAAACTACAGATCAGGCCATAAAAAGAAGTCCTTCCCATAAAAAATTCTTTAAATTTTTATTACTCAAGTAGTCGCACACAAAACTACAGATCAGGCCATAAAAAGAAGTCCTTCCCATAAAAAATTCTTTAAATTTTTATTACTCAAGTAGTCGCACACAAAACTACAGATCAGGCCATAAAAAGAAGTCCTTCCCATAAAAAATTCTTTAAATTTTTATTACTCAAGTAGTCGCACACAAAACTACAGATCAGGCCATAAAAAGAAGTCCTTCCCATAAAAAATTCTTTAAATTTTTATTACTCAAGTAGTCGCACACAAAACTACAGATCAGGCCATAAAAAGAAGTCCTTCCCATAAAAAATTCTTTAAATTTTTATTACTCAAGTAGTCGCACACAAAACTACAGATCAGGCCATAAAAAGAAGTCCTTCCCATAAAAAATTCTTTAAATTTTTATTACTCAAGTAGTCGCACACAAAACTACAGATCAGGCCATAAAAAGAAGTCCTTCCCATAAAAAATTCTTTAAATTTTTATTACTCAAGTAGTCGCACACAAAACTACAGATCAGGCCATAAAAAGAAGTCCTTCCCATAAAAAATTCTTTAAATTTGGTTAGAAATGGTCCAAAACTTAGCTACACTGAAGGATACTTATTCTGAAGAAAAATAAAACAGAAAAAATTCCAGACCCGGAATAAGAGACCCTGTGCGTCCAAATCTGGGTTACTTTATTTATTTAAGTTGGTAATTTAATTCATAGTTTTAAAATTTAATAATTACTTTATGGGAAATGAAAGTGTAAATCCTAAAGCACTTTATCCAAAGTAATAGAGATTACAACAGTGACATTTCACGTAGACATGTAAACTATTTCACGTAGCTTGCAGGAGTGATCGGTTACGCAGGGCATGTTTTCATTTGCATAGTGGGCGGAAACTGGGCCGATAAAATACAGCTGAGCACTCTGCATAAACTGTGCAGCAATGTTGTGTATGAAATGAAAAAGTACTTAGGATAAACACTTTCCTCTATGCATGGGTAAAAATGTCAGGTATATTAATTAATTGTCTAAACGGTTTTATGAAATTTAAATAATTATCTTGCACTACATCTTAGTAAGTAACTTTGGATTTCTAATAATGTAACGTGTAAATCCTTTGTTAATAATTATTTTAGATTAGGTTACTGGGTTAAATAAAGAATTAATATCATATCAGATAAGTAAAGCTTATTAATGTCAACTTACGTATCTGAGAGAATAATTCCATTGACACAGACATAGTTATTTACTATCAAAACAAGATTAGTTAAGTTTGGAAAGCTACTCACAACAGTAGAACACAATAATAAAATTACATTATATGCTTTTATTTGTAATTTCTTTCATCAATAACAATTTTGCAAATTATCAAACAACAAAGTATCTCAAATTAATAAAATAACAACAATACCAATAATTTAAATAACAACAATGAATATATTAAATAACAAAAATAATGGATGTTAAAATTTAAAAATATAACAATTTAATCAACAAGACATAGTTTTAATTAATGCCCTTAGAAACAAATATTTAGTCAGTTAAGGACTTTAGTATATGTTTACGAAACAACCTTAACGAACTTCTAAATAAATCTCGTCCCTATGATGTGTCCAAAGAATCATTCAATCAGAGAGAATAATTTCATAGCCACAGTTATTTATAACAAAACAAAATTACTTATCATTGCATTTATCGGGAAATTTACCACGAGGTTAGTTTAAGAATACAAGATTTATTGTTTTAGTTTCTAATTTATACTTTTGTTTATTGTTTAATTTCCACTAATTCTTAAACTTGTACACCATAACAGCAAATGAATACATTTTATTAGATTTTATTTTGCCAAGTAGTTTTCCTGTTATTTCATCTATTAAACAATGAGATGTAAACATTTAACGCAAACAATATCTAAAAAAAACATCGCTATTACTATCCATTTTTCCTAACATTAACAAATGGGGTAATTTTATTTTAACCATCGTTTTAAAATAAGATAATTAAATGTAAATTGGGGCAAATGTATTTTGAACAGTGATAGAAACGGTGCAATATGTCAACACGATAGTTTAATAATTTCAAATCATTCTTCTTTCTGTAACAATTGTGATTTATATACTAATCAAATTTTCAAAGGGATCAACCTAATTGGTTTGGCGGAAATTAATTCATTGTGGATTATAACAGCAGAATGTCATTTCTGGAGGCTATTCGTGACCTACCTTTTGGGAATTAATTACTAATTGCAACAAAAAGGTCCGGAAATTGACTGATTAGTTTTGAGAGATTTGGATGTTAAATAAGAAAACGAACATCATACTTAGCTAATAAAATATAGTATGTATAAAACCTTTTTACTAAAAAAATAATAAATAGTTTTACTATATCCTACAATTAAGTTACTAACAAAGACAATGTTTTTATTTTCCAAAACTTATATAAATTCTTACTTCATATAAGATCAAATATTTTTATGATCTTATATGAAGTACAAAAAATATACATTAAAACAAAAATTGAAATGCTTTTTAAAAAATTTTTAAGGTGTTAGTATTCTTTAATAAACAATCACTCCTTGCCTCGAAACATTTAAAATGTAATGGAACTGTAAATATTGAAAGCAAACATAATCGGCGCAAGCATCCAATAACTATGTAAACAAACATTATGTACGTTCCAAAACACTCAAATATTCCATCTACTTACTGTTAGTTTGATGGCATAATTGAGTGAGTGACAGCACGTAGAGTCTAATGAAGACTTAATGGATCGGTGCAGGTTTAATTGACATCAGCTGGTAATGAGTGTAACCAGCTGATTTGTCCACTACCAGTGTCAACAATGTAATTTTGAATATTCTATGATTTATTTTATTTACTTGCTTCATTACAGGTTCAACCTAATTACAATGAAAGCAGTACTACTAAATAAAGTGTCCATTGTGGGTCTTCATGAAAAATACAAAAACCATAAACTATAAATCAAATTAACACTATGAACTAAATAAAGTAACAGCAAACACAACAGTCAAATAAGTTAATTCAGGAAATTAAACTAAGCTACTTGTTAAAAAATTCATTCCTCAAACAAAAAATATATGCATCTAAAATAACAATATAAACAATTAAATAGATAAAAAGCCAATACAAAAAATAATTCAATTATACCAGAATAACAATAACATTAATAATATAAACAACGAATAGATATAAAGCAAATACAACAATAATTTAAATATAACAAAATCACAATAAAATTAATAATCTTCCTCTGCTGTCAATATTTTCTTTGGTATTTATGCAGTTTTTTGCCACCAAACAAATTTGGAACATTTTGCTTGAAATGGGTTTAGAGTTGGATGTATTTTCACGACATATGCTTTTTATTCCGCGGAAATAACGTATTTTACCGAAAAATTGGGAAAAAATAATGTCACAAGTTTTAGTATTTTTGTCATTCCGTTAATTTAAATGGTATTTTAATCATCTATTTTTTTATTTTGATGTGTTTTTTTTCACTGAATACAAATTTGAAAACTATTTTGGTCTATTACAAATATTTATCGAGATATAACGAAAAACTACTTACTATTGCGGTGGATCGCGATTAGCGGCCATTACGCGATCATTATATACAACAACTATATCTTACCATTACCCATAGTACCATTGTACGTGTATGGGTGGGTTAGTACCAATACGTGGGTGGGTGGGTTCAATACCACAGTACGTGTATATGTGGGCGGGTGGGTCAATACCACAGAGGGTGTATGGGTGGGTGCGAGGGTCAATAACACTGGACGTGTATGGGTGGGTGGGAGGGTCAATACCATTGTACGTGTATGTTATGCTAATTACTAGTCATAATTGAAAGTACTCTGGTGTTAGTGAACTTGTCTTCTAAGGTAAGTTTGCTGATGTCTTGTCTCCAATATACTAAAAAAAATTAAATTATAAGGACTGTATAGTGTATGCCACTGTTCTAACCGAATAACAAAAACCGAATTTACCTGTATTGCCGTCCGTCACGGAGGCCAAACACTCGAATTAAACGCAAATTACGAATTTTTTAAAGAAAATATACAGTTAAGATAAGTTAAGTTATGGCAGTAAAAAATACATTTTTCGAGCTGAAAAATATTTGTACCGTACTACAAAACCAGTTATACATTTTGTTCAGCATTAAAAAAACACAAGAAATGAAAAAAACAGTTGTCGAAAAATAAAGATTTTTAAAAAGTTGGTTTGTTCACTATCAAATAAAAAACTAGTTTTTCGATTTTTCGGTAAAAAACGAGTTTTCCGCGGATGAAATCAAACTCCTCAAGAGATATAAACTCATTTTCCAACACTTTTTCAACATGAAATCATATTTTGAGAGGTGTCAAGAAAGTGCATAATTACCTTTCCTTTTAACCTAAAAATGAAACAATTATTTGGCTCAGTATAAAACAAAACACCCAGCAGCGACACTACTCTGTATGGCACTAGCGCTCGTAACGACGGGAGCGTGAAGCTCGTATTTCTGTATTGTTTACATTCACAGCTGTTATTAGTAATTGTCAAAATAACCTGTCATGGCCCTTTTATGTCTTGATATTATTCCACGTACTTAATTTGCAAGACAACTTAAACAACACTATTGAGGTGTGTTGTATGCTCCTGCTACTAGGAGCGCTAGCGTCGCACAGTCCCACAGCCACAGCAATTAAATGGAAGATTCAAAGATTCAAAGATTCAAAGATTTATTTGGCCATTCAGTACATTGCAATACAATAGGCTAAGTCAAAAGATATTATTCTAAGTATTTAATAAATACTAATCATGCTAAAAAATAAAACCAAACTAAAAAGCACAAAATCACACCATGCAAAACTAGTAAGTTATATCAATAGATTATATAAAACTAGCAAGTCACACAGCTAAAATAAATAAAAACAAAACAAAAGCAAGGCAAGCCTGCATGCAGCACTCCATGCAAGGAGAAGAAAACCAAGCAAATACAGACCTGAACTAAGCATTCACATGCCCAATTAAATCTGAGAAATCAGCCTCAAAATATTCCCTTAAGCTATAGAAGGGGTTCTCTAAGAGCCATGCTTTCAGCAATGGTTCCAGCTTAGGCCTAGCTAAGGTTCTTACAGCCAATGGCAGGTGATTAAAAAACCTCACACCTGAAACAGGAAAGCAATTTAACACTTTACCCAACCTAGATCCCGTCACATGAATGTTATTGCAATTTCGTGTTACATGAGAATGGATTTCACGATTAGTTAAGTACCCACTCTCATGCTTCTTAATGGCAATGATACACTGCAAAATATATACATTAATTACTGACATTATGCTATTAGATACAAATAGAGGCTTGCAATGATCCAGATAATATGCATCACTTATTAAGCGTACAGCCTTTTTCTGTACCAAAAGGACACTCTGGACCTTGCTGGAGTGGCCCCAAAGCCTCGTTCCATAGATCAAGCGTTCCATAGGAAGTGTCGCTACTAGGTGTTTTATACTGAGTTGATGTTAATAGTTTACTAAATGATTGTATTTTAATAACTAAAAGCTTAGTAGCCAAAGTGGATAAGTAGCTCAAGTTGACTGTCATAAATCAGTTTTTAATATTTCTTTCATTTCACGAGATGGTTTATATATTATGAACAGGTTTGTTAACTACATATTATTATTTTTAAATTTAAATAAATAACCTTATTGAAGTTATACTTCTTTGCGCCCGTTAGACACTTTGGGATGGGATGTTGGTCGAGAAACCGCGTCACGCTGAAAAGTAAGAATAAATTTTTAAGAACTATCGATTAATCAATTGTTAATCGAAGAAATTTAATCGAAGAAATTACTGATAATGATAATATAGGTGTATAGTATAATAATGAAGTCACGTATAATATATTGAAGATAAATATATTGAATAATATTGAAAAATGTCTTATATTTCATTTATATATCCTGTCTGTTTGTGTGCGTGAGTGGGTGTATGAGAATGGCCAAAGAAGTATAACTTCCACCGTGTGGTCCGACGCACACCCAATTTTTTTTTTTTTTTTTGAGTTATACTTCTTTGCGCCCGTTAGACACTTTGGGATGGGATGTTGGTCGAGAAACCGCGTCACGCTGAAAAGTAAGAACAAATTTTTAAGAACTATCGATTAATCGATTGTACGTTTTTTGTATGCTTTTTTTTTAAAAAAAATCCCAGATTCTTTTGAAGCCGGAATTAACAGTACCAAGTTTCAACACCGATAGCGCTGCAAGACAGTAGGGTCACCGAATCCACAATATATACATACACTGATTCATTTCGACGACACTACTGTCTTGCAGCGCCGCTGGTGGCTAAGCTAGGAATTACTAATCCCGGCTTCAATTGAAAAGTTTGAGTCTAGAATATATGTTAGTTACTTTAGTTATCATAAGCCAATTGTGTCTTTCTTGGAATACAGTACGATATCTAATGACCAACCAGGAAATGAGCAAGATGAAAGAATGATTATAGAAGAAATTACTGATAATGATAATATAGGTGTATAATATAATAATGAAGTCACGTATAATATATTGAAGATAAATATATTGAATAATATTGAAAAATGTCTTATATTTCATTTATATATCCTGTCTGTGTGCGTGAGTGGGTGTATGAGAATGGCCAAAGAAGTATAACTTCCACCGTGTGGTCCGACGCACACCCAATTTTTTTTTTTTTTTTTGTAGTAGCTTTGTTAGTTGCACCAAAAAATAAAAGTACTAGTTCTGTTTGGTTAGAATCACCTAAATTGCCCTCTCTTTTATTAGAAACCTTCAATAAGAGAGCTATTATAATGGTATTTATTATCTGTTAGATATTATTCTGTAAATTGCTACAAAATGTGGCTATATTAAGTGTAAATTTCCTTTTAATTGTGCAAGGTTTTTAGTTACTGTACCTTTTAGGTATTACGCACTGTACTTTTAAGATCCCTAGTTACTTTTTAGATACTACGCACGTTTTAGATCCTTTGCAAATTTCGACTTTTTTATCACTATTATGTAAAATATAATGTTTTTTCTGGGAACATATATTTTATTCAGCAGGAAACTCGTTTTGGACTAAAAACAATCTGAGCATTTAGCAATACTTTTCTTTTTCAATCTTGGTTACTAAGCATTTTTCCTATAATTTTTTTAATTTTGTTATATTTTTTCATGTATAGTGGCCAGATGCACTATAATCATGAAGGTAATAACTAACCACAAAATACAAATTGCATATATTTTTGCTAGGCATCATATACAGTACATATACAGATTTGTCTGTGACTAATAAGGTGGTATCAGTATTTTATGCCAATGATACCACACTTATGACTCTTGGCTGAATCCTAGTCACTAGAAGAAAAGGTATTTAAGTCTTTTTCACAGTTCTGATAAGAAGTCTGTCACATTACTTAGAATTTACATGGTTACTAGATTAAATTGGGCTGAACATAAAAATAATATTTTTCGTAAATTAAGTAGAATCCCATACCTTTTGTGGAAATTAAAGAAAATATTCTTAATAGATTACTTAAGAATGTCATATTTTGATTTCTTTCAATCACACATTGCTTATGGGAAGTTCTTTACGGTCATGCTCCCCATATTGCTAGAATATTATTCATTAAAAAGATTGTCCTAACTATGTGTAGGGCTCTTCGGCCAGGGAACACTGCCAACCACTTTTTATTGCACTTTGAATCATGAAAATTTTTAATCTATACATATACTGTATCTCATTTTGCTTTACACTAAATTTCATTGACAGCAGTTTGTCACCAGGCATGAAATACACCAACACAACACACATAGAAAATCCAAAATTTACATTCTTTAACACAGATTGGCAATGACTTCACCAGGTAAATTGCAAGGGGCTCATTGAAAATCAATGTTATAGCCTACAATAGTTTGTGGTTAAAACAATAACTATTAATCTGTTAGTCAGTTCATTAGCCTTACTGTTTGATACTGTAGTTTTACTGTATTTAATCATATATTTACTCACTTCACAGTATATATATATACAAGTAACATTTAACTAGTGTGTCAAACTAGAACCTATAATTAGTTTTAGATCTTGATTGATTCATAATTGTATCAATCCTGACGTGGCCTATTTCATGTAAAAATGATCAATAGCGATAAAGCTTCTTGATTCTTGATTTCAACGTAAATTAAGAATTTTTGTGAGTATATATAGAATTAGTGGTCCTATAGCTTAGGTTTGGTTAAAATATGTATATGGTCCAATAAAAAAAAAAAAAAACACTGTTATTACGAAACTAACTATATTCGTGTTCAGCTTAAAAACCCACATTAAATGATTAAGATTTTTTTTTTTTATATGGTTAGTATTTTTTTTAAAATTATTTGTAAAAAACGAGCAAAAACTGAATGTTGGGTAAAAAAATAGTTTTTTACTGTTCAATGCAATCCCACTAATAATTATAGTCTCAGTTTTTTTCCCTTTTCAAACAACATATCAGAGCCATAAAAAATTGTATAGTTCTTAATTTTTAATTATTTAGGTCTTAAATTATGTATTTTTTGATCCATGATACATTAATATATAAAACTGATGAATTTTATAAAATTTATATACCTTTAAATAATTTTATAAAAGAAAGTAAGTTAAGATCTACATAAAGTATATGTATCCTGGACATAAATTGTAAATTAACATTTTTCTATTCTCACAAAATCAGAATTTGATATTTTTCTCAAAGTTCACAATATTTATTACAAACTGGGACAAATCCTGCATGTATGATTGGGACCAA
Organism: Stictocephala bisonia; assembly: GCA_035578905.1. Lineage (NCBI taxonomy): Eukaryota > Metazoa > Arthropoda > Insecta > Hemiptera > Membracidae > Stictocephala > Stictocephala bisonia. The sequence goes on from JAQJVL010000039.1 coordinate 3,234,748, forward strand.
TATTCATACATTATTAGATTTGTTCAGCCCAGTCGTATGATGTGTCGAAGACATTAAATTTTCCCTAGTATAAAATGTGGAATATCTCTTATTTTGCCCTTCCTCATTTACAATTTTCTTAACACAAATTCTCCACTAGTTTGTTTGTATTTTTTATAAGTGTTTTCCATGTTTGATGCAATTGACTTAAAAAAGCTATGCAAGGGTAGAAAGTAACTTAGAGAGAATTCAAAAGGAAGAGTTGCCTGATATCTCTCATTTCATAAACCAAAGTTACTACAATATCCGAAAATGTAAAGCTTATGGTGGCATAATATTTAAATATTTTTATTTATTTTGACTGCCACTATAATATCTATCATTATTTGACTACTATTATTGACTATAAACAGACACACTAAAATAATGCATTTGCCGTAGGTGCGCCCCTGTGCTGCTGTGTAACAGTAAATTGTTTGAACTGAGCACTCGGATGACTCAGCTCAGTTATTAGTTTCTTAAGTGTGTGCTGTAGATAGACTCAGAGAGATAGGGATGAAAAGATACCAAAAGAGGGAGACGGCTGGCGTACCTGATAAGATGGTGCAAGAACTACTTTCCATATGAGTCGTACAGCCTTCTTACCTCCATAGTCAATGTCATAAATAACGAATTCTCATTAGAATTGACAAAGTGATTGCACATTTAGTTAAGCTTAATAAGTATTAATAATGAAAGTCATATTGCTTTCTTGAATAACATTTTAAAGATGGAAGCCACTTTGAGAGTTGAAAGAAATCTCATCTTAATACAGCTGTGACTTCAAAATAAAATGTTGTCAGGCAATATATTAAAACTAAATAAATCTGTCAATTTTGCAAAGGTTATAATTTTAAACTCCACTGTATATACAATTTCAAGTTATAGAATATCTTTTATTGATACATTAATTAGTTATGGAGATAAACTTAATTAGAAAATTTATGTAAAAACACAAATTAGAAACATAAAATCACGATTTTTGTAATTAAATAATTTTGTACCTAGATTTTTTTATGTTTTATTTATTTTTATATTTTCTGTTGTAAAATGAATATACTATGTCTGTCTTAAAAATTAGTATTCTTGTAATAAGTAATAATCTGTAGTTGGTATGAATTTTGTTCTGATAATTCAAATACACTGTTCTATTTTTAATTTGCCATCAGGAAAATTTACAATTTCCCAGTACTGAAAATTATCTAAATGATTTGAAATTTACTGATTGAATTTTCTAGACTTGACATTGTTATATCTATTTACAGTTCAATTGTTAAAACTTTGAGAGTCGGAATTGGGCAAATATGTACGTCAGCTAGTAAGTGAGAATGTTAGTGATATGCCCCATTCGATCAATTAAATGTTGAAATGTCTTCTATATGTGTTGCTGCAGATTTTATGCACAATGTTTGGCAGAACTGTATAGGCACAATCTCTCCACCCATTATGCAAATGAGAACAAGGTCTGCATTACTGACCTCAACTGCTATCTTGCAACACAGCGTGCCAACTCCTCTACTTCCCACCTTAAATACATTCAAAATATGTCCTGAATGTTATTTTATTTTATCAACCTTAATACAGGTAAATAGCATAACTAAAATTACCAATGAAACGGAAGATTTGTAACACTTCAACAGTCTAAGCCTATTGTTTAGATTGCTGGGGACAGTGTTGTGGAGATTGTAGGCGGTAGGTTATATACTTGTCCTCTTAATACAGAACAGTATCCACTCAATGGTGCACTACTAGCATCAGCATGGACACTACTAGAGAAGTCTGGGGTGTTTATGTTGGTTAGTATTGAGTGTCCGGATGTTGTTTAGAGAAGAGAATTGTGTATCTGTATTGTCAATTAGTTGACAATCGGACCAATATAACGTGGTCCAGATTTCACATATAGCTGTACGTCCCTTAGTTACCCTGACTATTGGGCTACTAATAAATGGCTCTTTCTAAGGTACTGACGACCTTATTGACAATCACATTCCACTTGTTCATCTTCACTCATCACATTCATTCTCCCCTAATACTTGCTCATTTATCTTCAATTGATGCTGGCCCACCTTAATGATGAATAATTAATCGTAATGAATAAATTATTTTCTAAATTATAAACTAAATACTAGCCCGTTCTGTATTTAGTTTATAATTATCACACAGAACGCCAAGTACGCTAACTAGTCCCAAACACAACTACCGTTTATTACTGCCGTAATTGTGTTAAACAGTTGCCAGCTTAATGTCCTCTGTAAAACCCCAATCCTCTTCATTTGTTAAGATTAAAGTCTGCCCGATGCCAGTTTTACTCGGAAACAAAACAAATTTGGTGGTAAAAAGCACTTTCCACAAAAAAATTATCAAGTTTCTCCTCGGTGTTAAACTCTTTGTCCGTAGTTTCCCTGTGTCAGGGGTTTTCGCTCATCGGGTATTTCAGAATGAATGAAAATAAATTATCTTACTTTGAGTTGAATGTTATCTGTTTATCACCTTTTTCATGATAACCATCTATTAGATAACCATATATTAAGATAAAATGACACCATCTATATTTCAATTTTTTGTCAATAACAGTTTTATTTCATAATTAGTATATTATTAATAATTAGATTTCTTTACCCTAATTAATTTTACTCTTATTCTTAAATGTAAGACGCCAACATAAATTTTTGTTTATTTTAAAGCAAAAATGACTGATATATACATGAATGTAGGATGAGTATGGATTACATATTTAGTCTGGTTATCACAGAAATTGACTTATGCTCAGAACGGACCATTTATTAATAGCCCAATAGCCAGGGCAACTAAGAAATCAACAGCTTTACGTGGAATCTAAACCCCTAAAGATGGCCGAACCACACATTATTGGCCTGATTTTCAGCTTATTGATTAGCCTGATACTCAGTTCTCTCCTCTACACAGCATTCGGACACTGACTACCACCTAACATAGACACCCCATGCTTGATCTTTTGCTGAAGAATCATATTTAATACAAATTTTCATTAAATTCATCCAATTTGTAAGTAAAGGATCTAGTAGATTTTTAATATTGTTCAAATTAAACAGAAACTTATCTTGTGTTGTTTATGAAACCCAATGTTTTGGACTCTGTTCAAGATATGGTGCTGCAAAACCTCATTGAGTTATTTATCATGCCCTCAACTTCTTATTGGCTTGTATAACTATCTGCTAACTTTAGGATTTCTAAAGAAGGGTTATGTTGCAACATTGTATTGTTATCAATATAAGTATGCTCCAATAAATTAAATGTTTGATTATTCAACAATTGTTCTGTGGAAGTAAATGTGTTGCTTGTTGTATGTCATGTGCTTAATCAACGTAGTCTGTCAATTCAATCATATCTGTTTGACTGAATTGTAATAGTTCTTTAACTGCAAAATATATTTAAAGTCATCAAACTACAAATATTGAAATAGTTTTAAATATTCTTCTCATAATAGCCTTGCACAATATTCAGTAAACAATTTACTGTATAATATTCCAAATAACAAAAATCCGTAGTTAAAAAAAATATCATATTCCTTTCTTTGTTAGTAATATGAGAAAAACTATTTACTGTCAGATTGTTAAGAAAATGTCAGTTTTCAGTCAAATGTCAAGGAACTATATCAAGTACAGTCCATAATTCATGTTATTGTAGTTTTACAATGTTGGCAACCGTGACTATAGTGTTGTCTGTGAGATAGTCGCTCGTTCACGTTCTGTAGCTTGGCGCACAAATTATGTACTGTAGTGGTTCCTGCAGGTGGCACACTATTCAACTTGCACCGTTATGACTAGCGCCTACAATTTTCAAAAATTGTTTATGAACTCTTAATTCATGATTGTAACATTATACTTGTAAATCTGCAATGTTATGCATGTGCCTGATTTACTGATTGGAGCAAAAATTAAACACAAATTTATGTAAAATACGCTTTCAAGTGCTAATCAAACTCAACACATGTCTGCAGGTTTATTCTGCTATGGTGGTATACTATTTAATTACTCTTGACAGTTATTAGAAAATTGTATGTCTCTGTCAAATGGATACCATGATGAACTTATGAATTAACTATACAGTTTATATTTACACAAATATAAAAACACGATTATCAAAACACATTTGAACACTACATAATCTTGAATACTCTTCATAGTGCTGTGTAATTTTAATCTTTCGAGTGCTTTTAAAGCCTTTTTTACTATAAGGAAAAAACCGTATTTAAGATGAGTCCATCCTGTTTGGAAGCTTATTTTTTCAACGATGAAATCCAATGAGTTTGTAACTATATACATAACATAAGAGTATAATATTACATCTGAGCTACAAAAGAAAATGTGACCAGTTCCTGATCCTTTGTTCTCAACATTATATGTCCTGTCTCTTCCTTATTTATAGAATAATGTTTCCTGCTCAATGTTACTTGTGATAAACCTTGTCCCCAGTAGTCAGGGTCAGTGACCCAGCTGAATAGTGAATTGTAACCACTACTTTCTTTTGATGTTCATTTATTTTTAAACGACACTTGTGTACACGGAATATTAACACCATAAACTAAAATATAAACATAAAGGAATAAAAGACTTGAATGCACAACAAACTTAAGGAAGAAACTGCATATTATTGAACGGTTAGTCTGAAAAAAGTTTGCTTCAGAATTAGGAGTGGGAACAAGCTCTTTAAGTGAAACACAGTATTTAAACTATCATAAAATCACTCATGCTGTATGGCAAAAATAACAGATTCGTAATACAAGTTTTTTTCTTGCTAAAAATATTGTTGAAAGAATGTGTTGGTGTACTTGTCTTTATTTTTATTTATTCTTAAGATACCGTTTATCAAGATATGAGCGAATATAGAGTATGATAAGTGTAGTCATGTGTAGCGAATGTAGTAATTGTTGCAAACTAAGGCCGACCATTCCTTAGAAAGTGTCATTAATTAATAGTCCAATGACAAACGAACAGCCGGTGGTTATTAGTTGATTCTTTAAAAAATTATTATATTCAGTATTTTTAACTATCCCAGTGCTGTTAGTTTTACTTTCAATTTATTTTGGTTTTTTTAAATTCTTGTTCTTATATATAGCAATACTTTATTTTACATATTTTTGAACATTTAATATTAAATGAAAATTGTAAATCTATATTAGAATCAATGGTATCAACAGCATTCGGAAATGATTGTTTAAAAATGAATAATTTATGTGGGAATCTAACGAGAAATTGTAATATTAGTCACCTTACTATGATTAGTCAGTTTTAATCATCAATGAATGTCATTAACAACAAATACTGACATAGTTAGTAACCAGTTGTTCTTATTGGAAAAGCAGAGACTGTTGACTTATGTAGGCAATATGCAAACTGGAAGTAGTGGCATCGATTTTGCCAATAGTTGGTTATCTCTTGGGATAGTTTAAGAACTTTAAGCTCACAACTGTAAAGTTACTTATAACTTGTCGGGTGGAATGACTTTTGTTATTTAAATATCACTAATATTCATTGTTATGCAACGTTTGTTCCTTAAAAGAGAACTGAAACGTTTATTCTCAGGTTAAAAAGAATTGTCTAGTATAGCAAGATGTTTTATAGAGGCAAGTTTTGTTTTATATTCTCATTTTCTAATAGGAATACCATCCAAATATTATCTGGACGTTGTTATTTCTTTATCCTAATAGAATAATGTAACGAATTCTTATTTACTCCTTATTATTTATTATTTGAAAAATTACAATTATTTTATAATCATTAAGTTTTGAAAGCTTTTCAACATGTGTGTCGACCTGTAGATTTAAGCTCGTAAATATTTTCCCACTTGTAAATAACAGTAAGGAAGGACATAACAATTTTTATTTTATCTTTTAGAGTGTTTATAATTGCAGTAGTATTTCACTATAATAGACTGATATGATTCAAGGTTGTTCGTTATAACGAAAGTCCATTTTATATTTAATAATCCTTTAATCAATATAAGTACAGTCTTGGTCATTGAATATAAAAATTCACGTATCATGCATTATAATAAAAATTATTATAAATTTATTGTTATTAAAATTATATTGATGCCTATAACTGCTTCTAGTACTTTTAAATTAAAAAAGTTATTAATCTTTATCATTGGAATTAGTTAGTTGGGTTTTTAGGGGGAGGGAGGCAGGAAAGCTGGCTTACCTTTTGAAAAATTTCTTTGGTAAGTCCTCTGGAATTGACACTCATACAAAAATATAAAACTGAACATCAAATAGAAAGTAATAAAACAGTCATAGAGATATTTCAAGCCCATCCGCCTTATCTGCAGTCACAGGAGAAGGTGTGATGAGTCTTCTATTGTGGCTGAAGATGAGGCTGGTGGCCTTGAAATATCTCTATGACTGTTTTATTATTCTTTATTTTATTTTACGTAAGATTATTTTAAAAGATAAGATCGCTTACATGATAAAGTATTTGCTATTGATACTTATTATTTTTTTTTTTTTTTTATACATCTTGAGTTTTATTAAACAATGATGGTTCAGTCATTTAGTCAGCAGAGTTAAAGTTAGAAGTTAAAGATCGTCTTATTTTACCAGGCGAAGTTAGGTCTAAGAAGCCCTCTCTAACATTTGACCTGGGGATCAACGGCTTAAGGGTAACTTCCAAACCACCACCAGTGACCGGGCAGATGGGTTGCATGCAAGGACGGGATCGCTCAGGCGGTCACCCATCCAAGGGACAGCCATGCTCTATCTTGCGATAACGTCGTAACCCTCCAGTCAAGGCCGCTGGCAAACCTTGAAGAGTTCAAGGTTCATGGCTCAAATTTCAAACTTACCTAACGTCAGTATTTGACAATCAAATACAATTCATGAACAGGCCTGCTAGCTTATCAGAACATTAAAAAAAAGAATTAACTTTTCTAGTAAAATTTAAAAAACGTTTAAAAATTGTCAAAAAAATGTAGTTAAAGTTTTTTGTTTTAAATACAGTAGAACCTCTTTAATCCGAACCCCCGTAATCCAAACGTCCACTAATCCGAACGCCGCCGCAGGAGCCGTTTAACGTTGGCCGTTGAATGAACTACAACGGAATGCGCGCGAAACAGTACTGTTTATTCACTATGTTTACTACTGTATTAAATAAACACTGTATTTTACTTTATAAAGCATTTTTCACTTTTCCCGCAACAATTACGATCCATTTTAGCCACGTTTTAGCTATTGTTATGTAAAAGCAACAATATGTTCTGTAATCCGAACATTCCTTAGTCCAAACTACCCCCGGTCCCAATTAGTTCGGATTAAAGAGGTTCTACTGTAAAAGATATATATTTTTATCATTCAAAATGTAACTAAAAAATAGCACTTATTACTTAAGTACTCAAAACAACAAAAAGTATAATACAAATTAAAAAGGCATCTTTTAAAAACATAGTAGCTGCACTCTAATATACTGAGATTCTAAATATTGTAATAAAGTTATATTGTAATAATGGTACTTACCAATTGTACAATATAACTTTATTTAGCTCATGGACAAAAATGTGTGTACCTGCTTTTATTCATTTCTCACCACAGAGTTAAGACTGACTTTTAGGATCTCCTCTACAGTAACCACATGTTAATTCTGTACAGTAGTCTCAGCATTAGGAGTTACTTCAATTACATCTTCGATCACAATATTTTTAATAATTAATGTCAAACTGATGTAATTAGACATGATTGAGTGACAAGTTTGTTCCCGTCGGATGTTTGTCAGTGGTAATAAGACAGTGCCTTGTCAATAAGGTTGTGACACTAATTGTGGAGTGTTGGAAACTATTGATCTGTCTACAATGTGGTGCATTGTTACAATTTCTATTGAGAGAGAGTAAAGTAAAATGTTAAATTTCAACATCTATTCTAGCCAAGTATTGTCTCGTGGTTTTTATATTCATTTACTTGTAAATATGTTCTTTTCTTGTTTGTTAAATTGTTACAGTCTTCTTATTTGAGCTTGTCCTTATGTTTTATCATTGTTTATATTGTTAGAGAAGTAATATTGTTAAGATATTCAGTTTTGAAATGCCAACAAATATTTTAAGGTGAATATGAATGATTGCATGAATGTATAACGAGTCTGGATGACCTGTGTAGTCTGGTTACTAATTGAGTTTGACATACCGCACTCAGAAAAGACTATTTATCATTATTTATTGTGAATTCCAGTTTCATAAGTTAAAGTTTGGTCTCAATCAGGGCCATTATAAATTTTGAAAGGGATCAGCTGATAAACATGGTCTGTTTATTTATCATTGGACTATTAATTAGTGAAAGACACTTCCTAAGGAAAAGTCAACCATAGGTTGTAACAATGACTACATTCGCTCACCACACTCATTCGAAATCCATATTCACTCATATCTTGATGATTCATTTTTTTACGAATAAGTGAAAAAAAAAAATTAAATAAAACATTAATGTGGAGTTGGGATAGTGAAGTCTGGGTTGTCCGCGTGTCACTCTGTCTATTTTTTTACAATTTTTGTGGGTTATTTTGGCCGACATTAACAGTTTATTTTTGTAGTAACTAAACTAAGTAGAGAAAAAATGTATGTTTTTGTGAAAATCTGATCAGTGTTATACCCACAATTCGCAATTTTACAATTGGATATTTCTGCTAATTAGGTGGAGGCAGTCCAATCTGAAGGTCACCAGGTTTCTTATCGTTTCGTTGTGATGGCTGCTAGCAAGAAGGTCTACTAGGTCTAACAGTGTAAACCAACTTGAATCTTTTAATTGTTTGTTTGAGAAAATGGATAGATTGCTTAGTGAAATGCATGACTTTCATTTAGACTCATAGAAGAGTATGAGTCAGAATCTACCCATGAAAAATTGACGAATTAAAATCAGTTTTTTAGTCGCAGAAGAAAGTTATCGATACATGTTGACTACTTAGAATTAGTAAATAACACCTAAAAGAGAGATGTTAGGAATTTAAGTCAGAACTGCTTCAGATTCAGCAATACTCTAGGTTGAATAGTGTTGACATTCAGGGAGTCCTAGAGTTAAGTTTGACAGTGAAAGAATAGATGATAGTCACAGTTGACCGTCTCTCTAAAAGCGCTTATGCTTCTAATTTAAGTGGTATTATACTTAAATTTGTCCGTCAACAGGATGCTGAGGAATTCATCAGTTTGGCTAAGGTGAAGAGAGGGTTTTCTGCATTCCAGCTTGTTTTTGTCGGAGAATATAGTATTTATTAATCAATCACTGTCCAAGCATAATAGACTTATGTTTGTATCATCAAAATCTGCAGCTCGTCAGGGACACTATGGTTCCAACGGAGCAAGGTGTTAGTGTGGAAGGTCGGAGGTCTGGCCACCCATACAGAGATATATCCAGCTTCCTTAGTAGTTGGGCATTCTGTCTGTTGAGGGAGCTTTTGCAATAATTTAAGAACTTTATGTCTCAACTTAAGCTTCTTAAATTTGATAGTTTATGTTTGGTTAAGTATCATATCAATTTTCATAATGTGTTTTATTATTACAATATACTGTATAAATTGAGTGTTTTCTACATTCGTTTTAAGATGTTGAAATAAAGAATTTATTTATTTATAATAGCGCAATAGTCAGTATAACTAAGACATCTTTATGTGGAATCCAAACTGTGTAGTATTGGTTTGATTTTTTAATACTTACAGGCTCGATATTCAGTATCTTCTCTATACATCATTCAAACCCTGGCCACAATCCACCACAAACACCCCAGACCTCTGTAGTGTCCACAATAGTGTGACATAGCTGGTCAGAATATTAGTATTGCTTGAAATACATCTCTCTTTTGTTCTAATAAGCTATAAATTAAAAATAATTAGATATAATTCATATAAACATTAAGTAGGATTGAGCTTGTATATTTACTTTGGTACTGGTTTATTTTGTCACAAGTTTGTAGTATATTTACTAAGTTTTAATGTAGTCAACTCATAAGTATAATGATAAAGGTAAACAACGTAACAAAATGTGTATTTTATAGGTTTTTTTACTTTATAAGCTTGTACAACAGTATCTTGTGTTTAGAACATTTTAGGTAGGCTGTCACTATATACATAATTTGTCACCTGGTATTGTATGATAGGTATTTATATATTTTAAAAGAGTTGAACAACCATCAGAGATTTATGATGAATGCAAGGCCGCTCAGGTAAGGGATCCTCTCGAGATAATAATCCTTAGCTATCATGTGAGGGTAACCACGGTACATCATGTCAGAGGGGATCAGTTTTATATCCTTCCTTCATCTAATATGGACATTTTACTTATAGTTTGTTTTTATTTTAAATTATTGCTTGTGTTAGAAAAAACTCTATTCATAAAAAAGTCTAAATTCATAGTGTTTTATACGTTCTTTTTTATATAAAAATTTGGATATGAGTATATTTTAATAAAATGTTCTAAAATTATCATTCCAGTCAAATTATTTAGTCTAAACATGTTATATTTGAGGTGACTTTTTTAATACACCTGAGTTCATCTCAAAAAGATGAACTTAATGTTTAAAATTCATGCCTTTGTTTTGATTGTGCTCTACATTGTTTTTAATAGGTTAAATTATTTAAGTTAATCTAAAATTAAAATTATGCATCAGACTAAGTCTGCATCAGTAATCTCTGCACCCATTACTCACTAGGCTTGTGTCACCTCAGCCATTGGCCTCGGTAATGCAGGTAGTGTATGAGTCCTACCTGCATTACCACGGATACTATACATGTATGGGTGGGTGGGTGGGTCAATACCACTGTACGTGAATGTTTGGCTGGGTGGTTCAATACCACTGTACGTGAATGATATGCACCTCTATCAGTGTTCCAGATTGTCAATACTACTGTACGTGTATGGGTGGGCGGGTAGGTAGCAAGTCTCTTCCACTGCAATTATGACATCTCGGCATCAGGTTTTGGTTTTGTTTCGTTCCTACATTCTCATTAATTGACCAACTCTAATATTATTCCTTTAAAAGTTGTGATGTAAGCTTCTTTATTTTTTTATAACTCTAAATAGATTTTAGGCCAATCGTATTTAGGCACAACAGCCTCTTATATGACCTAACATGTATAATTCTACAATTAAATCAAATATACTGGTTAGGCTATGGTGAGTTAAAAATTTTACAAATTTCAAAACTTTTAAAGGTAATAATAAACTGATAAAGAAAGTCGTAATGCTAACAAGACTTGTGAAAAGTTGTTATAGCTAAATATTAAAAGTGTGAAAACTAGAATTACGATGAACACAGAATCCTTTCAATATTAAACATAGATTGATGGGACATTGTTAGTAGCTGCACGTCTTATTGTACGTTGTAGTAATATATGGTTTAAATATTGAATAATGACATAATATTTCCTATTATTTTAACAAATTTGTTTAGAGGTTTTAAGTTTATATTGTATATAAAAAAAAATACTTGTACTGTGAATAGTTAATCATTATTATAGATGTTAAGAGAAGTTATTAATATAGGTAAATTATTTCATTTTGTTTTCTCCAATCAAACTTGATTCTTATAGGTTCCTATTTTCATTAAATAACTTTATATCCGTGCTTTGTTCATTGGTTGATAGGAATGACAGTGTATTGTCAACAAGTATAGATAAAAACTCAAAGTTAACAACACATATAAATAAGGTTCTAAAGTTTTAGTTTGTTGCTCTCGTTTTTGTTTTTCTAAGCTACTGGTAACCTTAAAGCTTATCTTGGTTACATAAGCTTTTTACTGTAAAAAGCTGCTCTGTGTTGATAAAATCATAGTGGCTTGGAAAGGACTACTTCCGCTACATAATATTGTTCAGGTACTTCCGCTACACAATATTGTTCAGGTACTTCCGCTCTCTGCGCTAGCTCTGCTCAGATACACTTATCCCTTGCACTCAACATCAGTCCTAATAAAGTTTATCTTAAGATAAGTAGCTTAACGGTATTTTTTAATGGATGAATACTTAAAATGCAATTAGACTGATAAGAGACAAATACATTAAGTTGACAAACATGTAAGAAACAAAAATTGATGAGAGTACATTTTAAATTATATCAATTTCTCTGTTGGTACTTATAAAAAAATAATTAATATTTATATGTGTTTTATTTAAATGATGAGTGTAGCTGACAAAGTAAATCATTATATACTTTGTACAAATATATTTTTAACTAGGGGACACCCCTGCACGCTTTGCGTACCAACCCCGTTGTCACTCATTATGCTAGTGAAAGAAGCTCGGCCTGCGGCCTCGCCTCACTTTATCTTTAGCCTCTTTGTGTTTTGCTTTAATAAAACAATTACTTACATGTATTAAAATCAGTCAATCTGTCCACAAGAGAGAATTGGGCGACACATTTAAAATCAACCAATTCATCATCAGGTTTTTGTCTCTATTAAGTAGAACTCGCATGATACTTATTCGATAACAAAGTTCTCACGTGTAAAACTAAATGCCGGCACGCACTTATACAGTCCTGTGGGCGAGGACGGACAGGAACTGGAGTTTAAAACAACCATAACATTTTGTATGGATACTTTCTTAGAGGTTCTTCCATTCATTTATTTCTATGAATAAATGATTTTATTTCCAAAAAAAATTTCCAATTAATACGAAATTTGTAACTGTTCGAAATTGATTGGCCACATATCAAGTAGTGTGGCCAGTTTATAAAAAAAAATAATATTCTTTATAAACAAAATAAACAATAATGGAGTCTAGCATCTTGATAAAAACAAAAAACAAGTCGTCGCCTGCAGTGTCTGTAATACTATATTAAAGGTGTATAACACCAGACCTAGTGCACTCAATAATATTACAAATAAAAAAGTTAAAAAATCAATAACATACAATTACAATTTCAAAAAGACTAATCAGACATTCCCTTAATTGTACATTTTTATAAATTCAGACAATAATTAATAAAATGAAATATAGAATTGTTTTGAGACAAATGATTTGTAATACTTACAACTTTGTAACACAAATACTTACAAACTATTTGTAAGCACTATTTGTGCAATTTTTTTCCATGTTTGTAATACTTTGTTTTATTTCAGGTAAAGAAAGCAGTCCTTGTCAACAATATACTCCTGTTTGTAAGTAACTTTTTACAATGATTATCGTTTTATTTTTACATTTGTTATTAGTTGGATCCATTTGGAATATTTCCTATAATTTTGACTGGATTGTAAAACGTATTAAAAACTAGTAACTGTACACTAACTATACTGTTCTGAGTTAGTAACTGTAGTCTCTGGAGCAGAAATCAAAATTTTCCCAGGGTTGAGACAGATGCCAATCAATTTCTCGGGGTCGAAAAACCCCTTTAAAAATTAAAAATGCTTGAAGCTAAAACAAATGTTGTCCGGATGCTGCTTGTTTCATATAAGAAGATTGTTTAACAGCTGAAGATTAATTAAATAAGTAAAATAACTGCTTTAGATTACCATTGAAACCTTCAAGTCCAGTAGAGCGGAGCCCTACAATCGAATGTGAAAAAACCATGCTTACAACCTTCCCTGGTTTAACATTATGGAAGATCGAACCTCTTCAATACTACTAACACCATTGTTTACATTCCAACAGCTGTTAAAACTTTTTGGAAATCATAATTTTCCATTGAACAGCTGGTACTTTTCAATTTACTTAAATCCCTTCATGTTATTCTTATGGCCGAAAAACGTACCTTGAGGGCTTCCCATAGCTTTTACGGTGAAACTATAGAGGAATTAAGACCTTATTGCACAACTACGAACTGAGGAACATTTTTTTGACACCTGAATCATTTAAATTGGTCAAAAAAATAAGGGAGGAGTTTCATTGACAAAAAAATGGCCACATATTTTAAATAAAGATGTTATTTCTTATGTATACATATAAATGTATTATTTTATTTATAGTATATTTTTAAATACATTTCTTGAAATGTGCCAGAGTGGTACCAGAGCCTCTATATTCAATTACAACCCTGAGTACAACTACTGTCCCCCTGGAACAGGAGAGGCCGGAGCAATATGGGGGCAATATATTAGTCCCCAGACACATAATTGTAGTTCCAATGTTAGGACTGAGAGAACGGCCAATTAATTTAAACAGTTGATTATTGCAAAAAATGATTTGTGATTTTGTTTGTTCTGCAGTATTATTACTGTGTAATCATCAGATATACAAATATAGTCAGCTTTTGTGTTTAACGTTTTAATTTCCCTTTTCATAAAAACATAATATTTTATCAGATAAATGTCTTAATGAATCCCAGCCAGCTGAATTTTATCATGATTTCTACAGTATTTACAATTTCAAATATTGGATTTTAGTGATTTAATTTAATAATTACAATAACTAGTTCTTTGTAGAATCTAATTGACTTTTTTAATAAATTTGACCAGCAGAAATTCATTGCTTCTCTATGGGCTGGTTCCTTTTTTATATAATGTTTCTTTTGATGTATTTATTATGATAGCCATCATACTTTTATCATGAAAAGGTATAGTGTAAAAGAAGTACCTGTTTATTTGTTACGCCTCCAATCCTTTATGTGTTTTCCTTGACTGGTTTCGAAATTTTCTCTTCATCTTCAGGTGGAACTAAACATTCACTTATAGACTAAACTAACCCTAAATATCCTAATCTAACACATGACTTAATCTATGCTTCATTACTGTTGTAATTTAAACTTAATTGACGGTTGGAGTTGTTGGTTTGTCGTTTTGATTTTAATAATTTTGGTTGGAGTTCTTCTTTTTCATTTTTACATTGTTTGTATGACAGTGTCGAAAATTTCATTAATTTTGAAGTCAAGTTATTCATTTAATACAAAGGATGGATTTAGCTTTTACAATGGAAGTTCATTGATTTGTAATTTCAAATTGTTCATTGACGTGAATGTTTTAACTTTTTCTCCAAATTTTTAGAGTTTCTAAGTTTTTTTCTATGTTTGTTATTTCGTAGCCAGTTTTTATGAGGTGTTCTCCAAGTTTTGATTTTTGTTTTTTATTAGGTATGTGTACAATAAATCTGGTTTTGAATGAGTGTCCTTTTTGTCCAATAGAATATGGTTTTATCATGTTTTAAATTACGAAACATTTTATACCTAAGTTTAAGTTTAATTTACTCTTACCCTCTGAGCAGTGTTACAAAAGAGGTAAACCATTTTAGTTGTTCTGGTGAGATTCTTCGATATTCTCAACGTTATGTTAGATTTATAATCCAATAAAATTTTATGTGCTATATTTTATCTAACGGAACCCAAAAGTAATAAACCGGTGGCTTTAACACAATTAAGTTTCAATTAAGACAAGCTAGTGAGAAGTTCTGCCTGTAATTGCAACAGTAACTGATAAACTCAGTATCCCTAAGATTGCTACTTGGAATCATGTAATAAACCTTTCTAACTGTGTATTACAACTACCCAGTTGTAGACTTTACCAGTGACTCCAACTGATGATATATACGTAGTCTGTGACTCCAACTGACAGACGTATACATAGTCCATTACACAGGCATAATATGTACGAGCATGTATTTTTAAGTTATACATTTCTGAAATATACTTTATCATGTACACTATTGATTGCCAGGTTTCTAAAATAAATAAAAATAATGATAATGGGTTTCTAAGAGTATTCTTTATATTAGGGTCCTATTAAAAAAAAAAATAGTTTATTCTAAATCTTACGTATACTACCTTTATTTATGCAGTTAAAATATATGATAACTAAGAAAGAGGGTTGTGGGGGTTTATAACAAAATGGTGTCAAAAATTTCTGATTAATTACTCCTTCAAAGTTCCATAAATCTAAATCAAACTTGCAGTTGGCCAGCTATTAAAATTATTGTTTCTTTAATTGGCATTCATTGTTAAATGATATATGTATACGATATAATATCATACTAAAATATTATAATTTAACCATAAAATGTTTTATAAAGAGTTTGATCACTTTGGTGAAAGGATCAAACTATCCAGCCAACACAAACCCCTTGTATGTTGAGACTGTGGCAGGAGGTTGACGGGTCCTGGTTCCAGTGAAATACTGCAGGGATTTCCGGATGAGACCAGAACAATTGCAATCTGACCTCACCACTTGCAGCGCTGTGTGCTTAGCTTAATTTTCCTGCCTCAGCATTCATCCTTCGATGTTAATAGGCTACACAAAAACGCCCAGATAAATACCTAAACGTGAATAGAAGCAAGGCTATCTTAATGTACTTATCATATGAAAATATTTTTTCTAATATAGAGTTTACTGTTTATTGAGTTCATTTCATTTAGTAATTAATTTTATTCTAGTTAAACCCTAGCTTGAATAGTACTAAATTGAATAAACAAGTTAACCTTGTTTAGAACTCTTTTTTTTTCTTTTTTTCTTAAACACTATTAATTGATTGTGGCAAACCTGCTTTTAATAACTCTAGGTATTTAAGATCCCCAATTTTAATTATCTAAAAGCACATTGGGTTGATTTATTATATTCTTTTTTTTAGAGGAAATTTCTGAATGTGTTTTAAGTTACAAAATTTTAGCTAAAAATATTACTTTGAAAATATACCAATAGAAAAATATATACAAGGTAGACAAAAAATATGGAAACGCTTTTACAACTTTTATATGACTTCACTTGTAAAAGTGAAATATTGTACATTATAATGGTTACAAAGAACATTCTTTTTGACGCCATCAGCGACATTTCATCTTTTCAGGGGGACAGCCCATGAGGAGTTGAACGAAAATTTTCAACGTAAGCCTAGGTCGAGTTTGGTATCAAATAAAAAAATCTATTCAAGAGAAATTAATTGCCGCAAACCGGACTTCCAAATGTTTATCTTTTCCAGAATAGCAATCATTTGAATTTCAAAGGAACGAATTTGAACAATATTATTTTCCTGCTATTTAACGGTTTTAAGTAAATTATTCTGACCAAAAATTATACTTATGGAAAATAATTACTAAAAAATATTAAATTATCAAATTATTTAGGGAAAAAATAACGTTGTGAAACATTTCCATATTTTTTTCTACCCTGTAGGACTTTAATACTATTAAAATGAAAATTAAGAATCAATAGTAGTAATTTATTTATTCTTAGGCGTCGATTGCTAAGATATGGGTGAATATGGATTTCGAATAAGCGTGATGAATGTATATGAGTGAATACAGGCTTTGTTACAAAATAAGGCCGATTATCCTTAGAAAATATCATTAATTAATAGACAATGACAAATTGACAGCTGGTGGTTATCATCTGATTTAAAAATTTGTTGTTACTCTGATTGGGATCAATCTGAGAACCTTTGGCTTATGGAGGTGGGTTTTAACCCATTACGCTACCGTATATTTTATATATTATGAATACTAGTAATGTGCATTCTGCTTTACCATAATGTACTTAACATAAATAATCAAATGTGTGTAGTTTAATTTTTGATTTTCTTACAGTACAGTAACGTTTTAACCAATTA
Source organism: Stictocephala bisonia (assembly GCA_035578905.1). NCBI lineage: Eukaryota > Metazoa > Arthropoda > Insecta > Hemiptera > Membracidae > Stictocephala > Stictocephala bisonia. Next base: position 3,252,237 of record JAQJVL010000039.1, read on the forward strand.
ACCATAAAATACACTTAATTTCCCATGTGGTTATTGAAAAGACAACAGTATCAATTAGACTCAATCACCTTTATTTCACCTGTATTTACAGTAGGCTACTATAGTAAGCTTAGAAAGTAGGTAAATTGTTAAATATTGTATTTTCAATAAGCTAGACACCATTCATGTACACTTGTACAAAAATTAATAAAGATTATTTGATTGATTGATTGGCCTTTTAGGCAAAATAAATGTGTCAATTAACATTTAGTCTAACTTAGACTGTAAATGGGCAAACTTTGACCATTTACTGGGGACCGGTGTACGTGCCGTGTATCTGACTCAGCTTATCTGTGAGATGTATGGCTTGATGGCTGCAAGCAACATTGTAGGTTGTGTGTAGGACTATTATCACTTTCATAGTTACCGCAACGTAGTTGTTTGTACTGTTCTCTATAAGAAGGGGAGGAAGAGCAAATTACTTGTAATAGAACTCTGAAGCCTTGTTATTGAAATTACTTGTAATAGAACTCTGAAGCCTTGTAATTGAAATTACTTGTAATAGACAACTCTGATAGATGAAGCCTTGTCTTATATTAAGAGTTATCTCGGTAAAAACAGTTGTTCAAAATCATAGGATAATTTTTATTACAAGATTACAGACAAATATGTTCTAGAACTTGATCAGTAGTTATTTAACAGTAAGTCGCTGAGCTTTGTTTATTTTTATAAAACTCAACGTGATTACTTTAATAGAATTGTTAAAAGTAAATGTTTTTATTATAAAAGATATATATTAGGGGAACAACGCCAATTAAATTTGTATATTGTAAACTACCATACGTTTTTATTTAAGCCGTACTATTTTTAGCTGGAGAAATTTTAAAGTTTTTCTTATTTACTATCATTTACTGCATCTACTTTGATAGTTTTCTCCAAATTCTATAGTCTTCTCACATCTAGCCATCTCCATCTTCTCTATTTATCTTTACACTACCTGTTATTTCTTCCCAGCATTGGCCATCCTAGAATATTTAGGCCACAGTTCAAGTGTGAGGTTCAGCATTGTTAACCTCGTTTTTTGCACAATTAATCTTACTGTACTTTTCATTACCTTATTCGAAGACAATGAAGGAAATTGGCCTAGATTGACAGTGTTTGAATTATTCAATTATTTTATTTTTTGTAATTGCACCTTATTTAAATAATATTAGGTTTTAATATTATATCAATTAGGTTTGAAAATTAAATTATCACTACAGTACGAGACTCTGCATTCAGAGATAATTACTGACAAATACAACTCCTGCACATCCCTCATTTTGCTCGCTCAACCATTTGAGGCTGGCATTTTAATAATCTGCAAGCCCACTTCAGAGCAATCCAGGGCCTCTGTAATTAATTCCTCTTTAAGGTCACAAACATGAGCTTTCTAGAATGTTCTTCATATATTTATCTAAATTGATTGGACTAAATTGTAACTCCTAAAAATTGAAATTAGTTTTAAAATGTTTAGGAAAATATTTAATGTATACATAAAAAACATTTTATATGTGTGACTATTATGAACTTATGTGGATTGGAGGACCGTTAGCATGATGTCAAAGTTGTTCAAGTCTACAACGCCAAAAAATCAGCATATAGTCGCAATTAGTATTATGTTCCATAATATGATAAAAATATTTTACATTTTGTTAGAATTAAAATTCAAAATAAACATATTTTTAAATTAATGGATACAAAATTATAAACATCATTATTTCTAAACTTCCAACATTATAACCGATATTTATATTTTTATTTCAACCTACAACTATAATTCTTGTAATCCTGATTAAGAAATAAAACACAATAATAACAAAAGTAACTTTCATAAAGTAATACAGCAGTAAATTGTCTTAGCTAATGATTGATTGTACTTGGCTTATATAGTTCTTTAACTCCCACGAGGTATTTATTTACCCGTTTAAAATTGCTTACGATAAAAAAATGCTTAAAATAATAAATAAAGTAAATTCCTATTGAAAAGAATGTCACACAAAAGCTCTTAAGTAAAGTAGTCACTTGTATTTCAGCCACTCACAGTAAAACTTTCTTCCATACTCAAAATTGACGAAGCGGAAGAAAGTTTATAGAAGAAGGAAGGTAAGTTCGTAAGAGGACGCTTTTGTTGTTTAATCGCAGAAATCATTACAAAATCCTTCACTACCAACGCAAAGTTTTATTTATTCTTGTTATAAACTTTAAAAAAGTACTTTAATGTTCATTTTCAATTCTAATGAAGTATCAATAATGTTGGCTCATCAGTCAACCAATTGATACAACGAAACAACTGCTGTTGACTGTTGATGACCATGTCTACTTTTTAAATGAAAATTAATTACATAAATAAACAATAGTTTAGTAGCTTCTGAGCTATTTATTTTAATGTAAGATGTTGATCATCAAGATATAGGCGAATATAGATTTCAAATGAGTGTAGATGGTAAATATTATCAGTAGCTAGTTTGATTCAACCAGGCAGTCTATCAAACTTAATGCTAACAATCAGTAATTTCTTTTTGAAAAAAAAAATATATATATGTACATATAGTGAGGGAGACTGTTGTTAATTTTCTGGCGTGGTGGTTCGGTGGCTAAAGCTTCGGACTGCGGAGGGCAAGGTCAAAGTTTAAAATCCCCAATGAGCCAACGGTCAGTAATTCAATCGTTGAATAAAGTTCACGCACAGACCGTGTGAACTGGCGAGTGAAGGTTAAAAAAAGTAAATTTTATTTACCCAGATGCATCACCTATGTCAACTGTTATGTATATGTAATATAGTTGGATTCTGCTTTCAAACCAAGACTCTTACATCTTACCTGCTGGCCATAACATCGTACCAGTGCTGTGTGCTTGAAAGCCCATTCAATATGCATCTTTTCCAGCTCAACAGGCAGGAAACTTCATAATAGCCTTTATGGTGCACCTTTATGGAAGAAATGTTGTTTCGGCAGAAATTCTTTATTATTAAACTACACGCTTAACTATAATAATAACCTCTGTTGACAAAGATCGGTGATTACAATTAACCCAACAGCTTAATAATTAATGTTGCCCTGGTCATTGATTGGGCTATTAATTAATGGCTCTTTCTAAGGAATAGTTGACCTTCTTTAGTAACAATGACTACACTTGTCCATCTACACTCATTACAGTCATTTCCTCCTCATTGTGTCAGTATTTCTATGATCTGTGTCTATGATGAATAATGAATAACTAATTCATAATTGTAATCTGACTGTTATTGCTCTGGGGTATTAAAAAGTAAATCTTAACAATATTAAAAACGTGTTTTTTTAGGAAATATAATTTTGTATGTGCTCTATTAAAACGTTCAATATAAATTTGATGGTTAATACATAGTTTGTTTGTTTTTTTTTTTTTTTTTTTTTTTTTTTTTTTTTTTTTTTTTTTTTTTTTTTTTTGAAGGAAATGTATGAATTTTCAAAAAAAAAGAGTCACGCGGTGAAAAGACATCTTACCTAGAGATCTCAAGCCCTGAATTACTTATATTTGCGTTGAGACGTTCCACATTATCTTGTAACTGGGTTAATCTGCAACCTTTCAAGTTATTGGATTGTCGCCCCTCACTTCGTCTAAAATATCTGTATCTCTCCACAAACTTACTTATGTTTTGTGCTTGATGATATGATTGTAATTGACTAATTATTAATGTTTTAAATGATTTTTTAAAGAACATTTGTTTACGATCTTAATTTTAGGTCCCTAAAACCTAAGTATGAGATAGATATTATTTTCCGATAGTAGATTATGATATTTTAAAAATACACTCATTATGTGTTTGACTCCTGTTGACTCTAATAAAATACCTTTAATATAGTCATTGGCTGTATACTTTCACCTTCTATAAAGAGATTATTAATTAGTGGCCGAACGTTCTTTGAGTAAATGTCTTTGTATATTTGAATAGTCAGAAGTATACAGGGTGGAAAAAAATATTTAAACGCGTTCACAACTACGTTATTTTTTCCATAGATAATTTAATTTATTGTTAATAATTGTGTTCTCTAAAATATAATTTTTGTTCAGAATAATTTACTTAAAACCATTAAATAGCGGAGAAATAATATTGTTTAAATTAGTTCCTTTGAAATTCAAATGACAGCTACTCTCGAAAGAATAAACCTTTCAAAGTTTGGTTTGCGGAAATTAATTTATCTTGAATAGACCTTTCATTTGATACCAAACTTGACCTAGGCTTATATTGAAGATTTTCATTCAACTCCTTGTGGGCCGTCCCCATGAAAAAGTGAAATGTCGCTAATGGTGTCAAAAGGAATGTTCTTTGTAACCATTATAATGTACAAGATTTCACTTTTACAAGTGAAGCCATAAAAAAGTTGTGAAAGCGTTTCTATTTTTTTTTTTTTTTTTTTTTATTGCGTTTCTAGTTTCATTGTTAGAGGAACAAATCATTTTTATATTTCTGAAGCTCTTATCAGTATATTATATTGTCTTTACAAAAATTGTATGTATCCTTTTCTTGATTGTTTGACTGATTACGTTACTATTTCTCTACAATTTAGTCAGCATTTTGACATGCTACAGCTGCATTTAACCCTAGATTGTGAGGAGAGACAAAATGTATGCTGTTCACTTAAAATCAATAAAACATATGTTTATAATCAAGCAATCACTACATAGTTGGTACCAATCGACGCAGAATGTTCTGTTCTATACATTTCAGGTTTTTAATACATTTTTCATGCAATTTTATAAACATAGGAAATAAAATTAAAACGTGCAAAAACAACCTTATGCTCAATTCCCGTCTGGCGCGGAGGTCTGGAGTGGGAAAAATGGCTGATTTTTGTCGCATGACTTAAGAATAACCAAAAGACAGAATAAGGCATAGTAAATGTCAGTCTGCCGAGAATTAAATGCTCTATTCAACAAAACAAATTACGATATTTTAGCTGCATTGGGTATTTTACACGTATGTTTTTGTTTATCTTGTTTTGTGTGCTACCCAATAGTGAGAAGCGGCAAATTTTTGCTGTTCATAAAAGTTGTTGTTCAAACTTTTTTTTTTGCTGTAATCTAACAATTCTTGTATATTTCTATTCAGAAATATGTTATCTATCAAGTTTTAGTACCTACAAAAATCCTAAAAATTATGTTATATTTTTTATTATAATTGCAATGTGCAAAATTTTGCAAGTGCGGGTTACTCAATTTGCACACGTTGACTTAAGGTGTTATAAGTTTTATATTTTTTTAAAATATTTTCATATATTTTACATTTTCTTGTAGATAATAGATTGTACTAGTAAAGTACATGTAGTAAGAAATTATACAAAAATATTCATACCCCTAATTTTTGGATTGTTATCTAATTTTTCACATAATTGTTTCTGTGGCAACATTTTTCTTTTTGTCCATAAACAAAAAATATGAAAATATGTTTTAGGGTACAATATGACTATTTTTCCTAAACAAATTTTTCTTATCTATTCAATGGTGATTTTGTTTTGAATTTTTACATGTACTACTTGTTTACCTACAATGATTGTACTGTAACTTTTCTCATTTTTTCATTTTCATGTTTTATGTAAAAAAATTCCAAAAACCTACTAGTTTGTCTAAAATGTATTAACATATTATATTGCACTAAATAATAAACAATTTGGCTATCTTGGAATTATTTACAAAAAAGTTTTAGTGCTCCTAAGGAGGGTTTTAAGTGTTAATTTACTACAATATTTTCAAATTGTTTTGGATTTTTTCTTGAAAATAATTATTTACTATTTCGTTATGTACGTTTTGATGGTAGTATGTGAATTTACAGTTTTTGATAAGATAAACGAAATTATAACATTTAAATTTGGAGCATATTTAGTATTTTTTATGATTTTTACAATAAAAGGTTGTCAGGCGCCAAAAAAAGGACCTAGCAGTTGGGAGTTCATAATTATCACGATCTAAGGACGAAGTAAATATCCTTCTAACTATACTTTAAAATTTTTTACAACAATCAAACCAATATTTTGCCTTAAAATGTGTTTGTGCTGGTTTATAGGCAATTTACTTCCTCAGCATCTTACAAGTAGATTAAGTATGATACTATGGATACAGTCATTATTCTATGATTGTTCTATAATTTGTTATAGAGTAGATATTTTTCAGTTCTCTATTTATTACATTATTTTGTACTGTTTAGTAACTATTGCATTGTTCTTTTTAACTTGTCAGTTGGTTTTCATTGTTTTTTTTCTTGGGTAGTCCTTTCCACTATTGAAGTGACGATAAAGATGCCACTAAATATGATATTTGATGACGCCATGCTTTGAATGTACAGTGTGTGATGTTATTTCATAATTTAAATAATAATGCTGCAATGAAGTACTATCAAAATAAATAAACTAAACAGTATCAGTTTAAATAGGCAATATTTTGCTTTAATTGAAATAATAAAATATTTTTCAGTAAAAGAAGTACATCAAACAGATATATTTTTAAAATCATTTATTGTTTGTATATTAAATTATCAGTGAAAAGACTTGAGTTAGTCACTAAGGAATCACCAAGAAAAAGAAAAATAGGTTGTTTTCTTATACATCGGACGCATCAGTGGCAATTATTAATAGATTATGACTAATGTACATTTTTACAAATATGTAGTATTAATTACTACGTTTATCCTTGAGGATTAGGAGGGGATAATGGAGGGATTGACAAGATGGCCTTGACAAACTAGAAAGAATAATTACTCAACACACATCCCACAGACGATTGGACGTGACTGTTTCTTTCTTCTCTGTGAAGGCAACACTGTACTAACTTTTTCCTAGTTATATCCTTCCTACTAGCATCTACTATTTCAGCCACTTTTGCTCGCTAGAGTTTTTACAGTACACATGACGGGTTCTTACCAAGTCCGTTCTCCTTCGCTCCCATCACTAACGCTCTGGACAGGCACCTATAATTGGCTAATTGCCAATCATACTACTTCCAATCGACCCTTCCTTTCTACTTCAGACCTTGGCAGCCTTTTCTTAACTTTTTATTAATGACTTTTCACCCTCCCCTTAGATATTGCGGACCCTCCAACTTCTCATGTCAGAAGTCTTGTCATCCTTAGGACATCATCTCCTAGATTACACCATCTCCTCTGTATAAGATGTGAGAAATAAAAAAAAAAAGTACTTTTGTTACATTTTTGTCAATATAAATAAAAATGGAAAAGACAATGAATTACAAAGAAGAGAATATAAAAGGAAGCTTAGATTAGGTCAGTAAACAGAATAAAAGAACCTTTGTGGAAGGAAAAGGAGCTTAATAAAATTGTTTGCATAGAATTTACCTGACTAAACCACTCTTTCATTGAAGGAAATATTATAATTTTCATCATAAAAATGTTTTTTTTCAACTGTAAATATCTTAATCCAGCCATATCTGGGAACACCCACTTAGACCTGAGTAATGTCAGGTTTACATTCGGAATATTAAACATTTACAACTCCTTGCACTTTATATTCTCTACTCACTCAAAGATTTTATCTCAATATATATTAACCCTCTAGGCCAGCAGTATTTTTAAGATGTCAAATTTTACTTACAAAATTGGCATATTATTGACAAATAGGCTTATCTAGCTTTAACAAAATAGTAAACTGATAAATTTACTCTACTTAACAATGATGGAACGTTTGTATTTGAATCAATCTCATTTTCTACCAACATATTTGACATATTTGGACTAAAAAAGGCAACAAAATGCTGTTGCATTTGCCTTGAATTTAAGTGGTTATTCATAAAATCTCATCTGAATATATCATTTCTTAAACTTAAATGGCTGTTCTTTGCCTTGCCTATATACTTTCATATCTATCCTAACATCTTAAAAGTACTCCTTTTAACAAAGTCTCCCTAAAAGTTATAATTTTTTTCATTTATAAGAAGAAAGCTTAAAAAATATTATATTAAAATAATAAATATTGTTTTTGCTATGATATATTCTACTGTATCTGATTGTACTTCGATTTTGAGGAAATAAACTTATTAATAATAATGGACGGATACAGTAAAAAGGAAAATAAATCACAATATAAAAGTGTTTCTATTTTATTTATTTATTTTTTGCAAATCTGAGAGAGAGAGAGAACAGATAATGAGAAAAACGGCAAGTAAAATTTAGAAGTATAGAAACCATTTTTAATTTAAAACTCACCTCGACAGTTCTATGGGCTTGTGCATGAACTTTATTCTAAGAGTGATGTACCAACCCATCATTAGCTCAGTTAGGGATATGAACCTTGGATTTTGCAGTTAACCACTGAGAAACAACTCCGGTAAAATACAAACTACTTACATTACAGTATTACCAATTCTTAGAATTTATTTTGCATGCTAGAAAATATTACTTTATTGATTAAATATTGCTTGGTATTAAAACAGAACTGTTAGCAAAGTTTTATACTGATGTACATATATAGTCAAAACAGTCGCCAATAAAACAGTACATAATTACTTGAAAATATTGATTAATACATAATATGGTTGGTTCATTACGGTATGTTATTTTTTTATTGTGTAATTTATAAATAATTATAATAAATGGTTACAGCCCATCTTTATAAACTAAATGTTTTCAGAGTTATAACAAATGTTGAAGAGCAACAGCTGATAACCAATTATTTATTTGCCATCAATCAAAGACACTTTCTAAGAAAATAGTCAACAAGTTATTAGCATAGAGTAAATTCACATTCAAAATCCATATTCGTCCATATCTTGACAATCGTCATCTAAGAAGACAACACACATAATATATACAGTATATACTTTTTTTGACAGAATATACATATATATATATATATATATATATATATATATATATATATGTGTGTGTGTGTGTATATATATATGTGTGTGTGTGTGTGTCATGTTATTCTTGGAGAAGTGAACATTACTTCATTAAAATGGCTGTTTCATTTCATACACCAATGGATTATCACCAACCGATTAAAGAGACTTGATCTTTGGGATATCTCCGAAGTTCACCCATTTCCATATTGCATTTGGTTAAGTCTTGGACTCAGTTTGATTTCATCCAGAGTTAGATCTCTTGAGAGGGATCAGCTGTTACCCACATTGTGCCATATACATATGTTGCAAAGACAACATAAATCTTCTCTTGGTTTTTTTTCGTTTTTTATTATAACGTCAGCTTCTTTTACATCAATTTTTATTCAGGTGTCATAAAAAATTCTCCATGATCCTTAAACACTTCCTTACAAATTTATATTTATTGACAACTTTTAACAGTAAAAATTACTGCTATAGGCTGAAAGCCATGTCAATTAGCCGTCCCATCTCATGATGATGACAAATAATTATAATGGCAAATTTATTTTAATTTAGGCTTCTAATTTTTTTTTTTTTAATTGGGGTTTAATATACAGTACTTTGATGGTCACCAAAGCCTTTTTGACTAGAATTGCTATTTTTAGGTTAAATTATAATATGCTTCATTAAACATAGTTTTCTTCAGATAAGTAAAGCATATCTTTAATTATATATATTGTTAATGATTATCCTAAATATTTCAGTAAATTTGCAAAATTCACTGAAGAAACCCCTATTTTAATTTGCTAACGTATGGTTGGAAAAATATAATTTGTTTTTAAGTACAAACTGCTAACATTTTATTTTGATTTATACATTTATTTAATGTATAAATATTATGAGACTATTGTATATATGTTCAACTAAATTACTTGTAATTTTTATTTAATGTTCATCAGCTGTAAAGATCGTATATCATATTTGATCGATCACCAACTTGAAGTTTGATCTGTAGCGAATCGTCCAATTAGTGGGAAGGATTTACACAGCTATTACAAATTCCCGAAATCCTCTTTGTGAATTCTGAAACAGACTGAAGCTCAATTGAAAATTTGTTGCTAGAAACTTACAAACCCATTTTTTTAAAATTTTGCGAAGAGTAAGCTATTAAAGGAAAAGTATTCATAAGGTACGGCTAATAATATAACTCTTGCTGATTCTTTTCATTTTCAAATAATCGTGTTTGTTATGGATACTTATTTTAAAGTAAAATTAGATATATGTAAGGCAATGTAATCCCTTACATACAAACACATTACAAACACGTAATATATAGCATGCATGTAAAAAAAAATGATTATCAGTATTATATTAATTTGTTCGACATGAATGGTTTCACAAATAATCTGACAAGTGGTGAATTGATCGCTCTAGTTTGTCAGTGATCCATAGTCAAACTTTGACTGCCGCAGGCGTCTTGTTCTTCTCAGTGTATATAGATTTTACAGGGTCGTGGTTGCACTAAAGTTGAATAAAACTTATTTAACTGATACAAAATCAGTGTACTATTCTATTTAAAATCTTTCCATTTAAAAAGAATAAGAGGATAGATTTAGTTTAGCTAAGAATAAAGAACTGTTGGGAACAACTGTACATTGACCTCTCCAAAAGGCAATAATGTGTATGATTTTTTAATGATTTTAAAATAAACGTCATATTATTATTAATATATAACATTCCTGTAATTTGTATGAAATACTTCTGTCTATATAGTCTGAATATCTAAATGTGATATTCATTTTGTCTTTGGATTTTTTAGATCTTCATACGAAGACTATCACAATTAGTATTCAAAATATTTACATTGTCGTAATCCGGGTTGGATGTGTCTGATTGCTAAGCACATTTACATGTTGCCGACGTTTCGCGTAGATTGCAGCACTTCATCTTCAAGACGACACACTCTGTGGACCTAGTAATAGTGTACAGAGCAATCAGACATGGTCCAACCCGGATTACAATAATGAAAAGGGCTAGATTTTTATGTTGATATTAGAATTTATAAATTTAATTTATAGAACTGATTTTATAATTTTAGTTGTATGAATAATTACTTTGTAAATTTTATTTTGATAAAATTTGCCCATCAAAATATAAATTTAATAAAGCTACATTGATAGGTCAATAACATTTAAGTAAATTACTTCCATCTAACCTGAGCTGTGAAAGGAGATTCAACACTCAATTAAATACTGTGGTCAGTTGGCAGTGGTGCTTTCTGTTTCGGCCAAAACATAAATCAATCAGACTGTAGTTGAAAGAGATATGGTGGGGAAATTATTCCAATCCAGCGTGTACTGTGATTACAGTTTGTTAGGCTCGGATTGTATTTGTACGCTGGCAAATGTTAACGAAATTATATTAAGAAGTTAAAAGCTACTGTTGTGCCTCTGGTTAATTGAATAAGTAGATAAGAACTTAACAAATTATCTGGAAGATAGTCTGAAAACTGAAAATCACATATAAAATAGAACACAATATATTGATTGTAATTGCTATAAACCCAACATGTATAGTAATAACAATAGGGCAGAGTACATTTTTTATTTTGAGTTCAGTAAAATAATAAAGCGTGCATGGCCTTCGTGCATTTTAAATAAGATTTAATTGCTAAGAGTGGAAGTTGGATATTGGAGAATGAAATTAAACTTTCAGTAATTACCAAAGCAAGATGAGGACCAATATGACTCTTTCATATTTATTATTTATTAACCTTTTGCACTCCATTTATTTTGCCACAGGGTGCCCTGCCCGATCCATTTAATTCTTTTCAATTTTGCATACGTTTCTTATATATAGTTACAATGACCTATTATGTAAGCAGGTACTAAGTGTTATATACCAAATTATTCAGTTTTTCTGGTGAACATTGTTATGTAGTTTATTTGTAATTTATGTACCTTTTACTCAGATATTAAAATATAAATATAAAAAATTCAAAAAAACTTAAAGTTTTCTGATATTTTGATTAAGTTTTAGCATTATTATTATTATTATTTTAATTTAGCATGAACATCATCCAAACAAGCATTTAATTCTAGACAGAAAAACACTAATTTTATTTGGTTTCTAAAACATATTATAGTTTCCATATGCTAATTTATAAAACATTACAAAGCGTTTTCACTTTACCAAATTATCATTTTGTAGAATGCTAAAGTTTCATGTTATGTATATCACAATTAAAACTGCTACAGTTCTGTTTTGTAGTCACTCTTCACATATATGCAAATAGTACTGATACTGGTAACAGTATTTTGTTAAAATACAAATGAATATATAAAACTATAAACATTCGTCAAACATAGCTTCAATGTTTGTGTCATCTAAACTATTAGACACCATAATACGAGGGCGGTTCAATAAGTCCTTAGAAAATACAAGATAAGTCGCAAAAAGTATCAATATTGTTTTATTTTTATTTACTGTCATCTGTTGCTTGACAACTGTGAAAGTTTCAGTTGATTTCATCAGCTGATTTCATTGTTGTCGTTGATTGAATCAGGAAAGGTTTGTTTATTTAGAATGATGGACACAAGTGAGTTTCGTGCTGTGATTAAACACTTTCATTTGAAAGGCTTAACACCGAAGGAAATCAAAGTTGAGTTGGATGCTGTTCATGGTACATCTGCTCCTGTGTTGGCAACTGTTTATAACTGGGTAAACGAGTTTAAACGTGGCCGTACATCCACAAAAGATGAACATCGTTCAGGGCGCCCAGAGGAAGTGACAACCCCAGAAATGGTTGACAAAATCCACGATATGTTTTTGAGTGATCGGCGAATCAAAGTGCGTGAAATAGTTGAAGCTACAGGCATATCACAAGGCACAGTGTTCACAATTTTGCATGAAAAATTAAATGTGAAAAAACTCTCTGCAAGATGGGTGCCGCGCTTGCTCACAGAGGAGAATAAACGCATTCGTGTGGTTGATTCTAAGGCTGTCTTGACAGTATTACGTCGCAATCATGGTGAGTTTCTGCGTCGATACATAACTGTAGATGAAACATGGATCCACCACTACACTCCAGAGTCAAAGGAACAGTCGAAACAGTGGGTTTTTGATGACGAACGGGCTCCAAAGAAGGCAAAGACAGTGAAATCCGCCGGCAAAGTTATGACCACAGTTTTTTGGGATGCACAAGGAGTAATCTGCATTGATTACTTGGAAAAGGGAAAAACGATAACTGGAGAATATTATGCATCGTTATTGGACCGACAAAATGAAGAAATCAAGACAAAACGTCCGCACTTGAAAAAGAAAAAAGTTCTTCTGCATCAAGACAATGCACGTGTACACACCTGCGCAGTTGCCATGGCAAAAATAATGTAATTAAAGTATGAGTTGTTACCACCTTATTCACCAGATTTAGCCCCCAGTGACTTTTTCTTATTTCCAAACTTGAAAAAATGGCTCGGTGGACAAAGTTTTATGTCAAACGAAGAAGTGATTGCCCAAACGGATGCCTATTTTGAGGAATTGCCAAAATCCTACTTTTTAAATGGCTTATCCATGTTAGAGAAACGCCTAATGAAGTGTATAGAGCTAAAAGGAGATTATGTTGAAAAATAAACAATATTTTACCCGAAAAATGTCTTTTTCTATCTTATTCTAAGGACTTATTGAACCGCCCTCGTATAGCTATACACGAAAATAGTACACAAATTTACACTATATGCACTTTGATATATTCTAAAAATTAATAAGTAACTAACAAAACATAATATAAAACCAAAAACACTGTAAATATTTTTGTACATTTTTTCTTTGAGTTCTTTATTGAAGATTTTAAATTGAAAATAATTTTAAAATTATCATATATTCCAAAAAAATTATTTATTCTGTGAGGCATTTCGCCTACAATGTAGGCATCTTAAGACATCAACAAAATTCTAATTTTAAAACATTTGTTTACAAAATATGATAATGTAAATATTTTTAAAATATGGTAGATTTAAAAATAATTAAATTTAAAGTGTGTATATATAAATATGAATACATAGTAATTTTCAGTTAAATTATACTATATAAACAGAGAATTTTCAATGGGAGGAGGTTCATTATTTACAATTAGTGTATTAAATTTGTTCATGTAGAATGTTTCTGGCGCATCTAATAATTAATTTTTGTTAACTTGTTTTAGAACTTCAAATTTTGATAAGTTATGTCCTTTTTCTAGTGCATGTTTGGCCATTGCTGATTTTTCACATTGTCCATACTTAAAATTTGCTGTGTGTTCTTTGAATCTTGTTTTAATTTTTCTTTTTGTTTGGCCAATATATACTTTATCACAATTAATTTTATATATTCCAGATTTATCTTCTTCATTAATTTTTGATTTTGGGTTTTCCAATAGGTTTTTTATTTGATAACTTGTTCTGAACGATAAATTTATATTAAGTTTTTTGAATATCTTCTTTGTTTTCTCAGAATATTCATTGTAACAAAGAGATTTCCAGATAGATTTTTCTTTAGGTTCAATTGGTGTTAGTGTTGTTCTTTTATTTTTATTTGTCGATATTGTCTTCTGTTGAATGATACTGTCAATTAATTTAGTTGGGTATTAATTTAATTGAGCAATTTCTTTTATCTTTAAAACTTCTTTTTAATAATTTTCTTTTGATAATGGTGTGTTGAGAAGTCTATGAATTAAAGAGTTGAAGACAGCTCGTTTTTGAGACGGTGAATGAAATAAACTATTCATAATAAATCTATAATTTTGAGTAGGTTTTCTATAAATGTCAAAGTCAATAATTCCAGTTTCTATGTTTTGTGTTAAAAGTAAATCAAGATATGGGATTGATAAATTTAATTCTGTTTCATATGTAAATGTTATAGTGTTGTAGAATGAATTAAGTTTGAGAGATCTTAAAATAAATTTTGAGAGATCTTGTTTCTTGTTAAAAGCAGCAAAAATATCATCCACATGTCTAAGCCAAATTCGAGGGGGAAGATGTATATTTCTTTTTGCATTTATTTCAAACGAACTAAGAAATATATTTGCAATGAAACATGAAAGTAGGTTGCCCATAGCTATTCCTTCTGTTTAATTGTAATACTTATTTTCAAATTGGAAGGTATTCTGTGACGTACATAAATTTATTAATAACATGTACTCGTATTCTTCAATTTCTTGATTTGTTAAGTTTTGAGATGTTAACCAAGTTTTGGTAATTTCAAGAGCTTCTTTTATTGGGACATTAGGTAGAGAGAAACTACATCAAATGGAATAAGATATTCATCTTCTTTGATTTTAACATTTTTGATTTGATCAAAAAAATCGTATCTATCTTTAACAGAAAAAGAATCATATTGATTAAATGATTTTAGTTTTTGAACAAGGAATTTAGATATTAAGTATGTAGGTGAATCAATACAAGAAACAGTAGGTATCATTTTATTTCCTGGTTTGTGTATTTTTGGAAGACAGTATAAACCAAAATCAGTATTTCCTTGTTATTAAATAGTTATTTAAAATTTCAACACAAAAATGTTGGCCACCTTACTAATTATTTATTTACTGTGGTTAATTTAACGTAACTAACAAAAATGCTGATCAAAATTCCTGCCCTCCATTTTCTTAACTTCTTGGTAAGAATAAAGAAGATTGAAAAGTATAAATTGCTCATAAATCTCAATGCAGTTGTATACCAGTTCAAAGTTCAGTCGAGCACTTCTGAAAGTTTTCTGTTTGGATGGAGATTGAATGAACTTCATAGATTCAATGCTAAAGTAAAGGTATTGCAGTTATTCTTTGAAAACTTAAAGTGTGCTT
The DNA here is from genome assembly GCA_035578905.1 of Stictocephala bisonia. Taxonomy (NCBI): domain Eukaryota; kingdom Metazoa; phylum Arthropoda; class Insecta; order Hemiptera; family Membracidae; genus Stictocephala; species Stictocephala bisonia. Next base: position 3,267,901 of record JAQJVL010000039.1, read on the forward strand.
AATTCCTCGGTGGAGAAACGAGATTTTCTTACACAGTTTTAACAATCCTGAAAACTGTTGCATTCAGCTCAACACATTGTGTTTCCATGGGATTTTTACGGTTCAGTAAAAAGCAAGTGATAAGTTTGCTAGTAAAATAATTTTATAAAACAGAATGAGTGTCATTACTTTTCTACGCTCCAGGCTTTAATTACATCTATTATTAAAGAATGTGATTTGATAAATAATTTTTTTTTAATATTTTATCATTAAACCTGAAACGTAAAAATCGTTTGGTCCTCTTAATTTGTCAACGTTGTATCAATTAAAATAAAATAAAATCTTTGATGAAGCATTTTCACATTATAAGAATTAAGAAAACTACTTTCCTCACTAATTATGTAATATCTTAATTTTAATGACTAAGTCAATTTTAAATCTGCTGTAATGAGTGTTTAGAGCAGATGGTATTAAACAGCTTTAGTTTTAGAGCATATATGTGCGTGGGCCTTGTATCCCCTTAATATGGTTAGGAGTGGGGGAGTGTATAATCTTAAATCAAAATATTTTGGTGCAGTATTCACTTATCTTTAGAATATTGGTTCAATTGAATTATGTTATTAAAAAGATATTCATGTTAAGTGAACCTCATAAATCGCCAGATTATCCTCAAATATGAGACACTGACACAACTTTTGTGCATATTTTAGGATGATTGTGGATGACTTGTGTAGTCTATTTATTAATTGAGCTCAGCTTATGCTCAGTAAAAGCCATTTATTTATAGCCCAATAACCAGAGCAACTAAGGGACGTACAGCATTACATGGACTCTGAACCACATAGTATTGGTCTGATTTTCAACTAATTTACAAGCCTGATACTCAGTTCTCTTCTCTACACAATATCTAAATATGACTATCATTCAACATGGACACCCCAGACTTCTCTAATAGTGTCCACACTGGTAGCAACCACTGAGTGTATGCTGTGTCGGTATTAAGAGGACCAAGCATATAACCTATCACCTACAATCTCCACAATACTTTGTCCTTAAGTAGCTGGGTTACAACACTGCGCCACTAGTGCGGACAATCAATGGTTTTTGTTAATAAGTGTTAGTATTAAGATGGAGCAACTGTAGCTGAAGCAGCTGACGACCTGTGTTCGGTTCTTAGCGTAACTATGAAATTTTGTTCTCTGAGCCGCCATGGTTCAGAAGCTGTTGGTCCAATGAGCCAACAAAACAAAACATGGGATCGTCCAAGCAGTTGAAGGGAACCTAAATTAATCATCTATCCCTGCTAAAAACTGTTAGAAATTAAATTAAATTATACTACTATGAAGTTTAACGACTAATACCAATTTACATATAGTATATTAACTGCATTATATTTTTTTGTCAATGTTGTCAGTAATGTTTACAGATAGTAGTGTGATTTTTCTACCAATGCATAATTTAGATATTCAGTATTTTCCACCTGACTGGAGCATCAGATTGCTCAGCAACAGGTAAACTAGTCAGTTAGTGTAGAACACCCCAAGGGGGAAGAATTGTCGGCAGCACTGCAATTTGCATCAATAATTCACTTGTCTACTCCTATAGAGTGCCCTCACTGCACATCCTGCTAAATAACTTCAGTGCTATTTAAAAACCAAAACCTATGAGTCTCAAGAGAAAACAAGCCAGTTCACGTTTAATGGTTGTGTACATTTATGTAATTCTCTTATGAAAGTATGTTTCCTTAAACCAAAGCTAGAAAAGGGTTTTATTAATAATGACATAGATAAATAGTGAATACTTAAACACATTTTCTTTCCTTTTGTTATAATAGCCAAAATCTGAGTCATGTGTTTCATCTTTTATTCAAAAAAATAAGTTAATAAATAATTATAGGTTCTTGAAAGAGATTACATAATGTTGTAAAAGTTGCAATAAGCTAATAAGAGTCTGCAGAGGCTGTCGGAAGTTGTCGGCTTTGTTGGTTTTAATCCCATAAGAACAATGTTATTTTCGAGCCGGACATACGATCACGTGTATCCAAATTAAAAAGTTATTTCTAAACAGATTTGTTCCGAACAAATTGTATCTGATAAATAATGAAATTACGCGTTGGAATTGCTTTGCAGATTCCTAATCATGTTTATTGAAAAAAAATTTAGTTTTAAAGTTTTATTGTCACCTATTTTTCAAAACTAGGTGAATGTATTCGAAATATGAAAAGCAAACCCAACGTGCAATATGATAATGTTTAAAATGACACCTCATACACAACTTTTGGTCAATAAATAACGAAGAAATATGAATTCGCAAATAACATTGTTCTTACAGGATCAAACCAACATGGCTGTCAGCCTCTACAGACTCTTAATTGGGAAGGATAGACCGGTTGTCTTGTTAAACAAAATTACAAGCCTCTGATAATTTGTGTCCAAAATTGTATTAAACATCAATATCCATAAGAATCACATAAAACAAATTATTACAATATAAGTACAAAGTGTACAGATATTATGGAGATCGATTTTGACAAACCATGCTTACCATCATCAGACCAGAGGAATTCACAAAAAATCAATTAATTTCTCTAGCTTCAAGAAATTGTGTTAAGTAGTAAAAGCTCTTACTTATCATGCCATTTGAATGGCAAACTTACATAAAGTGTAGCTCTACATAATATCTAAATCTTTATTTTACTGAATTTATTAACAAAAATTAAATGTTTAGTATTTAATTGTTACTTTGTACTAGGTACCCTCTAGTACACAATGTAAACTGAGTGAAGCAGTGGTCCAAAACCTCTGCCTTGGTAAACACCATAAGAATTGGTTCTAAAAATGGATAAAAAATATAATTTACTTACATTAAAACAAAGTAAAATTGATTATTTTCCATACAAAAAACACTGTGATGTAATTTTAAAAAAAATCAAAGCACAATATAGTATGGTGTTTAAAAAAACAGGCAGTGCCTGTATGAGACTAATTAGGTTAGATAATTATTTTCCACTTAACATCCACAGCATGTTGCAGCTGTTGGTATCAATTAGTCTAATAGGCTATAAAACTTTAAAAATTAATTGTAATAAGAAGAACACAAAAGAAGTTTCTTATCATCAACTTATGCATTTAATTTTGTACAAACTAAAAAGAAAAAAATTCCATTAACTACTCATTAAGTATATTTAGTAAATAAAATTGTAAAACACAAGATTGAAAACCAAATAATGCATTTATAACTAAGTTTGCTATCTTGTGCAATGAACTCCAGAATTCCGTTACAACAAATTTGGCCACAAAAACTTAATTAAACATCAAAATACTGTACTCACAGAAACAATATTGCATGTAGATGATATAAAATGGTTTATATTTAAATCTTATTTGTTTTATAAAATGATACAAACCAATCTTTAGTATAAAAGAACTCCTAATAAAATTAAGTTGTATAAGCCCTGTTTCATCAGTAATTGCTGGAAAATTTGCTTTGCCAATAATTAATTCGCTATTTGAGTCATTGGGTTATATCAGTGTGACCTACTTTATAATTAATTATTGCATTTGTAGTCAAAACGCTTAGCAGCACATGTTGTGCGATCTAATTCATTTCTACGAGAGAACGTGAGTTTTCGGCTTACTGGATGTTTAATTGCCCCATCCCATGAATACCGCATCTCACCTACCCAATTTAATAGTTAGTCAGGTGCTTGCGCACCGAGTACTCCTTTATAGAATATTCGTTTTATTCAAGCAGTTTATTTTAGTGAAAATTTTATGAACATGTCTTGTCCATGCTCGAAAATTGAGGATCAATCATCATAGTAAAATTGTTTATGTAAATTCATGTTTTCTTTTTTTAATGTTTTTTAAAAAAGCATTTTTATTGTAATTTTTAAATTAAATTCATCTCTTAGATATTTTAAAATTAACTCTACCTTATTATTTTAGTCATTTATTTTCACCTTTATTTTAAACTAAAGTTTTTGCTTTTTTATCCATTGCTATTATTTATTGTTGTTTTATCGCTGTTATCAGGCTAAGTTTGTTTGAAGTTGATCCTCTCTACTTTACTAGATAAAACTCACTACCTGGAATACTGACAGTTTGTTACTAATACTGCCGTAGATTGGACTCCTACCTAGTCGTATGTCTCTTGTGTGAAGTGATGTTTCTACATTTAGAACTAGAGTAATAAGACCAGGCTGTTTAATTAAGTATCATAAGTTCTTAGAAAATAAAATCAGACTGACTCTGCTAGTTTAATTTGTAACCTTAATCATTAATTGACATTTATATTTGCCAGTTTGTTAGCTCAGTTACTAAAACAATGGTTTGAGATTTAACCTGTGACTCATGTGAACTTAGGGGTGAAGTTCAAATAATATATATACAAGAACAAAGAACAATGCCACATCTATGTTTATACAAGGTATTAATTTAATGTAAATTATTATACATATATTAAATATCATACATGTTATGTTACATAGTACTAGCTGGCAGCCTGTGATTCGTTCGCTACGGGATTTTGTTCTATGCTTGCTTAGCCTTTCCTCTGTGGTTTTATCCAAAACTCAGCCTGCTGCCCCTCTCCTAGATTGGGGATGCAAAGTAGTGCAACATGTCAGAGTTGGTATAAATAACCTTAAGACATTTCACAATAAAAACCGAATCAGCCAAGCTTTTTTGTCCTGTCTTTGTTTTATGTACAAGCTGTTTGAAATAAATTGTTCAATTTAATTAACGCCAATGTTAATTTACTCTTTTTTAACTACTATGGAAAAACAGAAATGTTGAGTGGTCGGTTTTACCCTTAGAAATGGAATTTTGAGAATTTCGTTATTAGTGGGTCTCTGTGATAAAAAATCTAACCTCTCTTAAATTTTCATCAAATTCTCTTCAGTGGTCCAGAAATTTTGTGAATTCTCAGTACATTGTTTTTGTATCATATATTAAAATTGTATATAATAATTTACATTTAATTAATACCTAGTATCTACATAGATGTGGCGTTAGTCTGTTGTTCTTGTAGGTAGTTAGCGTAAATATACTCTCATACTTCCACTTCAGCTTAACATATTGGTTATTATAGTGTTACTACAAGTACTCAAGTAGTGTCTACATAGATGTGGCATTAGTCCGTTGTTTTTGTAGGTAGTTAGCGTAAATATACTCTCATACTTCCACTTCAGCTTACCATATTGTTTATTATAGTGTTATTACAAGTACTCAAGTAGTGTCTACATAGATGTGGCGTTAGTCTGTTGTTTTTGTAGGTAGTTAGCGTAAATATACTCTCATACTTCCACTTCAGCTTACCATATTGTTTATTATAGTGTTATTACAAGTACTCAAGTAGTGTCTACATAGATGTGGCGTTAGTCCGTTGTTTTTGTAGGTAGTTAGCGTAAATATACTCTCCTACTTCCACTTCAGCTTACCATATTGTTTATTATAGTGTTATTACAAGTACTCAAGTAGTGTCTACATAGATGTGGCGTTAGTCCGTTGTTCTTGTAGGTAGTTAGCGTAAATATACTCTCATACTTCCACTTCAGCTTAACATATTGGTTATTATAGTGTTACTACAAGTACTCAAGTAGTGTCTACATAGATGTGGCATTAGTCCGTTGTTTTTGTAGGTAGTTAGCGTAAATATACTCTCATACTTCCACTTCAGCTTACCATATTGTTTATTATAGTGTTATTACAAGTACTCAAGTAGTGTCTACATAGATGTGGCGTTAGTCTGTTGTTTTTGTAGGTAGTTAGCGTAAATATACTCTCATACTTCCACTTCAGCTTACCATATTGTTTATTATAGTGTTATTACAAGTACTCAAGTAGTGTCTACATAGATGTGGCGTTAGTCCGTTGTTTTTGTAGGTAGTTAGCGTAAATATACTCTTCTACTTCCACTTCAGCTTACCATATTGTTTATTATAGTGTTATTACAAGTACTCAAGTAGTGTCTACATAGATGTGGCGTTAGTCCGTTGTTTTTGTAGGTAGTTAGCGTAAATATACTCTCATACTTCCACTTCAGCTTACCATATTGTTTATTATAGTGTTATTACAAGTACTCAAGTAGTGTCTACATAGATGTGGCGTTAGTCCGTTGTTTTTGTAGGTAGTTAGCGTAAATATACTCTCATACTTCCACTTCAGCTTACCATATTGTTTATTATAGTGTTATTACAAGTACTCAAGTAGTGTCTACATAGATGTGGCGTTAGTCCGTTGTTTTTGTAGGTAGTTAGCGTAAATATACTCTCATACTTCCACTTCAGCTTACCATATTGTTTATTATAGTGTTATTACAAGTACTCAAGTAGTGTCTACATAGATGTGGCGTTAGTCCGTTGTTTTTGTAGGTAGTTAGCGTAAATATACTCTCATACTTCCACTTCAGCTTACCATATTGTTTATTATAGTGTTATTACAAGTACTCAAGTAGTGTCTACATAGATATGGCGTTAGTCCGTTGTTCTTGTAGGTAGTCAGCGTAAATATACTCTCATACTTCCACTTCAGCTTACCATATTGTTTATTATAGTGTTATTACAAGTACTCAAGTAGTGTCTACATAGATGTGGCGTTAGTCCGTTGTTCTTGTAGGTAGTTAGCGTAAATATACTCTCATACTTCCACTTCAGCTTACCATATTGTTTATTATAGTGTTATTACAAGTACTCAAGTAGTGTCTACATAGATGTGGCGTTAGTCCGTTGTTCTTGTAGGTAGTTAGCGTAAATATACTCTCATACTTCCACTTCAGCTTACCATATTGTTTATTATAGTGTTATTACAAGTACTCAAGTAGTGTCTTAAAGTTTTAGTTTGGAAATCCACTCCATTTAGACATCACTTAATTGACTTATAGAGAACAGAATTTATTTTCCTCTGTTGAACTTTTTACCTTTCAAATACAGATCCATTAAAAGTCTGTTGGAATTAACATTTAATTGTGAGTAAAATATAAAAATACAAAAAATATAGTGTGGAGAGGAGAGACTTTTGTAAACGAGATAGCCCTGTGCATGAATTCATCCGGTTATCTCCGGCGTGTAAACTTGATGAACTGCTGGGTCACCAACCATCTGTCTAGCGCCACTCAGTTTGTTCCCCTTTTGAGTCAGCTGGCAATAAATCTTTTATCCCTTAGAAGATTTTTGTGGTAGCGATTTGCAGAGTCAAAAAGCAATATTTGGGAATCAAAGAATGTATCTCACCTTTCCTGCAAAGTAAAAGGGTTAAATTTTACTTAAGTCATTTAGAAAGTTGAGATCAGTATACTCAAAATTTACTTTAAAAAAAATATTGTTTATTCATCAATTGGTGTGCTAAGATAAAAGTGTTTCACCCTCCCACAACTTTGAGGTGAAGTAAATGTTTAAGAAAATAACAATATTTCTGGACAACTTCTGTTTAATTGGTAAAATTAATATACGTTTTCAGCTGCCACAATTTTGGTCTTTGCTATATCCTCTTGCAATACACCTTTTCAGACTGGGCAGATGGTCTTAAATGATTATGTATGCATGCCAATAGCTTTTAACCATTATTAAAAATTATTATTATTAAATTATTATTTAATTATTTAATTATTATTAAAAACAGGATGTCTTATAATGGCATTATAAATTATTCATGCCTGACCTTTTTAATTGATGATTGCAAAATAAAGTTTAATACTTTCAATATTTAATAAAACACTGGTTGGTAGCATAGTTGCTTAAAGCCAAGGTTCATGAGCTAAAGATTCTCAGTTCGATCCCAATCATTTTTCATTAGACTATTAATTAATGATACTTTCTAAGGAATAGTCGGCCTTAGTTTGTAACAATGACTACATTCCCTCGTATACACTTAACCGTCATTAACATATGTCCATATCTTGATGATCAGCATCTAAAAAATAAATTAATAATGTTTCAGCTTTTAGTAATCACTAGATTGTTTTACTATCTGCAACTGTTTCCAGTAAATTTAACAGTTTCTGTCAATCATTCTGGAAACGCTTGTTGTTGAACCGACGTGTTATATTCTCGTTATCCGTTAAGGCCTGTCCAGGAGATTGAACAATTATGAAAGTTCATTCTTGTTGCATGTGCTGACGCAGAAAATGTTCATGTTACGGGAACCATTAAGTTAGTTGTGTTGAAATGAATCATAATTTTTTCTATTTAAGTTTTAGAACTATTGTATTCAAGCTTATGTCCTGTCTTAATTTGTAACATTAAAATGTGTCAATATTTTTAAATAGAAATTAGAAGAGTAATTTTAAGTATTAATAAAATTAAAAAAAGATTATCTGGAAAGAGAAAACTGAACATCTCTCAATGGAACATCCAAGATAAACTCTTATAGAATTTGTTCCATGATCTCTTAACTAGGTTGGGTTGTAATCATTCATGTGATTTTTCGCACCCTGCCTGCATTGCCAGTAGTATATGTTGAAGCTCTAATTTAATAGTGAATGGATTCACCATCCAGATTAAGAATTTATGAAATTATGTAAATTAATTTTTAAACTATTACTGTATTTTCAGATTAATCTAATTAATTTCATTTGAGAAAACCTAAATCTCTTTTTATCACAGCCTCTGATAACCATGTCGTAAGCAAATATCACACTCACCTGAGAAAATGTTAAATTAACGATGAATAATAAATTTATTGCTTTTATAAATCAATTATAGTGTAATGAAAATTTACAAAAATCCCTTTCTACTCTATAAAATACTTCATCATTATCAAATAGAAAAAAAAAATAAAATACTGTATATTATTTAATATTAAAAAAAGTTTTTAATGTTTGGAATTAAAAACTTTATATACTTGAATAATTTAATTCATTTTATTTTCTGCAAGTGGAAGTAGTGATTAATAAACCCATTTACTTAAGACCATGGCAAATTAAAGCATGTGCAATTTAGGACAGTTGTATTTTAGTTGTTGAATGTTAAGGTTAATGTTCCTAATAAATTAATTTTCTTTCTTTTTTTTTTATTGATTGGTTATTTTTATAAATAGAAAATGTTTAGTTTAAAACCAATGCTTACCAGGCGATGTGTGATAATATATTATTATTAGATTATGTTAAAAAGTAGACATGCTATGCGGAAATATAAATATATTTTTCTATTTGAACTTTTAAAAAAAATTAAAAAACATTTGCCGGCAAACAATGATTTGTATCTGAAGAATTTTTTTTAATTTGTGTAGTTAGTTTTTTTTAATCAGTGTAAGAATATCTTTCTTTTTAATAATTTCAGGTTTGGTTAAAGGTCACTAGGTTAGGAATAAGTATATTGGAGAGATAGGACATCAGCAGACTTATCTTAGAAGACAAGTTCACTAACACCAGAGTGGTAGTAACATACACTACTACCACTGGCATTGAAAATTTGTGAGATTATGTGTTTATTTTGTGTTTGTGACTACTACTCTGGTGTTAGTGAACTTGTCTTCTAAGGTAAGTTTGCTGATGTCCTATCTCTTTTTAATAATTTTTCATGGTTTTATACTATTTGAATAGTGTTCAAAATATACAGATTTTTACTGGAATTAGTCTAAACAATAGTAACATTTTTACTAGTGCAAGAAACTTTCAAAATTCTGTATTCAAAATGTTTGGTTCTCAATGTCAATATTGTTTCATGATCTTTATCAGAGAGAGGAAATCACAACAAAATAAGTTACTGTTGAACAAGCATGAGGTCAAATACAATTGTAAAGTTTCATATTTTAAAAGTCTTGATTGATTTTCTAAATAATTTTGGTACAACAAAATAACAGACATGTGGTAATAGTGCACAGAGCATTGTTTGTAGGTCATATAACGGATTATACTAAATCCCGAAATGCAGCGCTTAATCTGTGTGGTATACCACTGGACACTAATGTGTTTCATAAATGCCGACGGCTTATGTTGCTCTGCATACAAAACACCAGATGACAAGGTGGTTGTTGATTTTGTATATCTTATATGTCGAATTTTTTAATTTGGAGGTGATGTAACCAAGAATGTTGAGCCTCAGAATTTTTTTTTTTTTCTTAAGCTATCAACAGTTTTTATTCCATACACTTTTGTATTTGTTGAATATCTTTTTAGCGTTTAGCTTTGGTATTTTAATTTTATGTAAAAGAATACTTGTCTAGAAATAAAAATCTAATTCTATACTATATTTATTTAAAGTTAAAAACATAAATAAAACATATCTATTCTCAAATAAAAAGAGCATTAGTAATCGAACACATGTAAAACACAAGGTAGTTTGCAGTTATTTAAAAATTTGTTGAAATTAAAAACGTTGTAACACTACTCTTTGAAACAATACTTCCGTATTTTTACAACAATTGTCATTGAATTGTTTTTGTGTTATAATTGCACATATTTATATTCAAAAGAATCTTTTATCTGCATAAAACATTTTACAACTCTTTATGGTGCTCTACCCCCTTCTCCTCTTAAATACACAATTTACACAGTTGTTACAGTCTTTCTACCCATTATATACTTGTATATACCAGACCCACTCTGAACATATAAATGTTTTGTCATCTTATTTAACTAAATTACAATTGTTATTCTACGAATATATATTAATAAAAGTACTGTATTTGGAATACAGTATTTCAACAACATTGAAATTGTGGCAATTTTACGCAAGATGAAATTGGACATTTGTTCTGAAGTTAAAAGTCTCAGTTTTTTAACATAAGTATGACATATATTTTTAATATATTTGTGATTTATTTAATTTTGAGTTGCTACTGGTTGAAATGGAAAAATGACTTAGCAAAATGAGTAAATTTTGGTAATGAAAGTAAAGAATAAATTAACGTGTATTTGATAAATATATTTTAACTTTAGTTTCATTTTCATTTAATTGATTTGAATATTATCAGTTTCATAAATATATACAGTGTATAGTCTAAAATTGTTATGAACAGTATGAATCACATAAGGAGGTATACAAACAAACTTATTCAAATATAAGTTTCACAAACATTTTTATATTTAATTAGCACTAATTGTGGGGTAGACTCTGCCAGTCTTGTCTGGAGGGTAGCCACTCTTTTATCTAATTAGTCATCTACCATTAAAAAAAATTGTATAAGAATTATTGTTATAAACTTTTAAAATTGATGATACAAATTAATTGGTATCCTTAATTTTTAAACATTCAGTATGAAGAGAGCTGATAGTATATCATATTAAATTTTTAGGTTAATGGTAAAAAATGGATTAACATAGGTTTAACAAGATGACTCTGCGCTTGTGGTTGATGTTTGTTACCTCTGAGGTAGAAGATGAGAAGCGACTGCTACTATTCCCCGTCACAACCTTTGATCATGAATCTCATTGCTTTATTTATTGGCCAAAACAGAGAAACGCCACGGTTAAATAGTCAAAGCTTTGAATCTAGATCAACACATTTTAGTTGCATTCTTGGCGACCCACTTTGCCCCCTCCCCTCCCTCTTTCTGCCTCAAAGATATTTAATTGAAAGACTGAAGGATTTAATTAAGGAATGAATTTAATTGAAGGAATTGAAGGAAATATTGTAGAGAAATTATACACTCAAATGGTTTTCAGTACACCACTATGAGTGTATTATGATGCAATGTGTTACTTAGCTTATCTATGTCTTTTCCACCAATAATTCCAACAAGTGTTTTACATATTGTACATTCCAGAGCTGTTCCTATAAAATTAGACAGATAATTGGTCGGTAAAAAAGTAAATAAGCTAAAGGTTCTCAGTTTGATCCCAATCAGGGTCATAACAAATTTTGAAAAGGATCAGCTGTTCTACAACTGTTCATCTGTATTTGGGATATTAATTAATGACACTTTCTAAGGAATAATTGGCCTTAGTTTGTAACTAAGACTACATTCGTTCATCTACACTCATCATGCCCTCATCTACACAAATAAATAAAATTAATAAATAAATGAAACATGATGACAAATAGAGAATGTTTTATAGCGATTTCTGTTAAATATAGTTTTGGCGTGGGAGTTGGATGTAATAAGATCCAGTGATGGTAGAGCATAAAATTTATGCTCTACCAAACATAAATTTATATTTATTTTTATAACATAAATTTATATTATAAAATTATATTTAATATTGTTTAGGTACAATATTGTCTGTGAACTCAGCTGGGTATTTAACCATCGTACATATGAAAGTACACAAGAAGGTGCTAACGGAGAGTGCACAGTAGATCTTACAGGAAAGCTTCAATAATTAGAACACATTACACTTCATTCTTCATTGAAGAAAATGAGGCTAGTGATTATTTTGAATTAAAGCTTTATGAAGATATATAAGTTATAATAATATGACCCACTTTAAAACCTAATTAAAAATGAGGAGACAACAAAAATCAACTAATATTTATTAACTACTGATCATATTATACAATAAAATAGTTTTTGTCCAAGTTAAAACTAAGTACTAAACCTAATTAAAATCTATACATAAGTCACAACTAAAAAATTTCTCAACACTATAAAATTGATTTTTCGCTATCCAGCAGTTTAATTTACATTTAGTAATATTTATAGTTGTGGATCCAGCTGATAGCGGTAGTTTTTTAGAGAATTTAATGGAGTACAAATCATGAGAATTTACAGTTTTTGAAATCCTATGTAATGGGATGTCAATTTTGTATTTCCCATATGTATTATTACTAAGCAGATTTTCTCTTATAATATACTTGTTTAAGTTAGTTTTAATATATAATAATAAAATATATCAAACTACTGTTTGAGTTGTCAATTTAATGAACAAGGGACGCAGTGTTCGACAGGGCCAGCTCTACTACTATTTTTCGATCAATAATGTCATTATGTTTGGAGAATGTCCCCATAATGATAATGATAATGATAATGATTTATTTTCCATTCATTTTTACAAATATAAAAAACAATAATTCGGCTCGGAAAAAACTGACCACACTTACAAGTATTTGTGGCCAGTACAAAATTATTTACAAAATACTAAAAAAACACAAAATATAACTTAATAAAAACATATTATAAACATGGAACATGAGTCCATCTTCTACATTATAAAAATAAAACTCTCTGTGGCGCATGAAACACTTAAAAGTTATCTTAAATTCATCTTACACTATATTTATTGCTACTAACTTAAATAGTAACCCATATTTAAGGATTGAACAGGAAGATGATTTCAAACGAAGGAAGGAAAATGAGATTCAAGAAAATGAAAAAGAATTTGGCTGAAAAGAAACAAAAATTAAAAAGAAATCCTTTGTACAAAAATGACTTTAATGGTCCAACAAAGGCCATAAAATAACGGTAATGATAATAAAAATAACCCACTTTTGAAGTATAACATTATTAAATAATCATTAAATTAATTATACAAACAAAAATAACTCTAGTTGGACACTTGTGGACCAGAGCCAACATTCTAAAAACTGGATGGTTAATAAGGAAACTGAGTTTATAAACAATTAAGTATTTGTTAATGCATTACTTTCTATCCAGTGGCCTTACAACTGTTCTGATTACGACTATCCGGATCAGATTAAGGTTTGCACTACTATATTTATCACAAAGAATAGGCTTATATAGGTACACATTTGTAGTAACAATTACCGGTTGTCAAGAGTCAGTGACCCAGTTGAACAGTGAAGTGTAAATAAAACTTTCTTCCATTTTCCAGCCACTACTAAAACAGTACATATGTACATGAAATATAAACAGTAAAATGAAAAGAATTCTAAACACCAAGGAATAACAGAAATAAAGAAAATGAAAAGTTGGATGAAAAACTCTCATTGAACAATTAGATTCTGTTAATCTGTGAAAAAGGTTACTTAAGAATCAAGAGTGGAAACATGCACTGTAAGTGACTACAACATTTAGACATGAGTCTTTATTTGTTTGTTAGAATCATAGTAAATGCCATAACCTACATTTTAACATTGGGTTATCCACCTTATTTGAAGAATCAATATAGTAACATTGTTCACATAGAATTATAAATTAGTCTCAAGTGTGAAATGCATCTAATAAGCATAATTTAATTATAATTGACGTTTGATAGGTCATAATCCTTGCACGGGCCACTTTACCTTAAACTCTGGTGTATACTGAATTAATACTATCCGGATCGTTCACCACCACATTGATCTGAATAGTCATTCCATTGTCCACTGTATATTGTAAACTGATATAGTATTAATAATTATATGAAAAGGTTGTGTCTTTTCTAAAGCGTTCTGACCACGAGAACTACCCGAAAACATTATTGGATGCTGAAACAATAAAGTCAACTTAATGTCTACATGGGTAAGCTTGTACTTGTTCTGTAGCAGATCACAGATGGTCTATGTATTGTTGGTTAGGTTTAACCACTGACTATGTCTATAGAAACAAGGAGACTGTCTGCCCATAAAGGTCTTGTGAAGTCAGTTTGCGTTTTCTGTGAAATTATTTGTTGTTCTGTTATAACAGGTAGCGCCAGCAGTCTCTATCCCTGTTCATACAGATACCTAAGACTATTCACCATAGATATGGCATTGCTTTGGTCTGTCTGTTTGTTTCTATAGTAATTGGTGTAACCAAAGTATAATATGTACAGTAGCGAAGCTTACTCTTGAGGAAAATGTAAGCAACTCTATGCGAGCACTTGTATTGGTCTTGTCGCAGACTTACTAATAAACTTAATAAAAAATAAGCCTAACAACATAATTTTTGACATAAACAGCAATGACGTGTGCTACAAAACATATTTACCACGCCATATGTATACTACCTCAAAGCTAGGTTTGCTAGCATCGCTTGGTTGCAATGGCTAAGCAATGAAATGGCTAAGCTTCGCTACTGTATTTATTATATTGTGTTGTAACTAAAAAACCATGAATAGTAACAGTGCCAAGACAATTATTTACTGCAATTAGTTTTTCTAATGTCCTTGATAACATGAAAGTAGTCTGAGGCTTACAAGATGTTGGTCTATAGAGAATTCAATTTTAAAAATCAACATTGTATTCTACTTCCATGTAAAACACCAGCTAGATCAAGCAAACTATCGTGCAAATATTTATGGGGTTTGGTGAGTTAAGGAATAAGTAGCAGAGTATGAAGGACTGGCTTTTCACACCATTTTTCATAGATATTACCAAATACTCAAATACATATCTCTGATTTTTAAATCTTCTGATGTGTGACTTTTTTGTGAGTTTACCTAAAATTAATCTGCCTTTACAATTGCAATACTGTCTTGTATATGTCCAACATTTAGTATTCTAAATACTGTCTTCAACATAATTAATTAAAGCTTGCTTTAAAATCTTCTTGCTTCATTAAAACATAATGGTACAAATTTAAATTATTTTAAGGTATTTTGTTAAATTCCTCTTGAATATTAAGTTAATTCCTTGCTCTTTCATAAAAAAATTATTTGACTTTATTTCTCGTACAAAGCTTCATTTATAGTTATTATTCTTGGTTATATTAAGGAAGTTATAATATCTCTTATTGAAATACAGCTGTGATATATTAGATTAGATAATTGATGTTTAATTACATTTTGTAAAATGGTAAATAGCTCTATTTTCAAAAGTGTTGTGGCCATGAGAACCAGCCAAGAGATTATACTGGATCCCTAAAACAATAAAGTCAACTTCATTTCTGCGTGGGTATGCTTGCAGCTGTCCTGTAGATTACTGTCAGGCCTTGGTTCTTTTGTCAACTGTTGTGTCAAATGTTTTTAAAGAGTTACTCATTTGACTTGGAAGTTAGTTTTATGAAATCTAGACATTCATGACTGTTATTAAAAACTTCATTTAACGTTTAGCTAATTAATTGATTCCTATTCACGGTTGTAAATCGATTGTAAATTGTAAAGTCGATTGTAAAATCGATTGTAAAGATTAAATACAGTTAGTGTCTATAAATAAGTGATAATGTTTTAACAATTCTGTTTAGTAAAGAATAAAAAAATGTGATAAAATAAAAATTACAAGTGGCTAATGGATATCCTGATTCAGTTTTCCTAGAGCTTTAAAGTAGTAAAAAGTGTGTTTTATTGTATTTTTGTTTAATGGACTTATCTCCTCACTGATCTGTCAAATAATATTTTAGTCAAGGCTCCTAACCTAAAATAAAAATTTAAATTCTTCTTGCTTCAGTTTATAATGCCTTTTCAGTTTAAATGTTATGGATACTGACTTGCGTTCTGGCGATATACCAAATTATATTTCTAAAAGATCAAGAATTTGATTTTTATGTTTATTTTTTAACCAGTATAACTGTGAAGTATCTAATAAATTTTCTAATTTTGTGTGTAAACCTTTAGACTTGCGGTTTTGGTATAGATAATATAATAATAATAATCTTTATTGATCTCAAAAAATAATACACATAACATTTACAAACAATATGAGAAAAGCCACCACATGGGCTACTGCCTACTGATGGCTGAGTTCATTGAGTTTATGAATTGTTAATAAATACTAAATACTTAATTCTAAAACAATTTATAATGTGAACTAAAAACATTATGAAACTAACAAACATTGTGAAGATATGTAAAATTACGTATAATAATGGAAACTAACATAAACTAACAATAAAATAGAGTTAAGGAGTTGAAGAAATGTCACTATCACTGCATACTACACTCATGTTCACACTCAAAAGTTTTTGCCACTCATACTCACATTCAAACCACTCAGACCCTCAAAATTATCATTGCACGCTCACATTCAATCACATCAGAAGATGAACCTGTTTTTGTTTAATGATTTAATACTTAATTCATTGTTAAGGACTTATTGAGTCTTATTACAAAAAAATTGAATAAAATTTAATTTTTTAACCGAGAAATCTATTAAATGAGAAATGTTTAATGAATCACAAGATTATTAAACATTTATGTTATATGTATACCATAAAGGCTATACATACAATGCATGTTAGCTATAAGTTAGTTATACATGTTATAAAGTTACATTTGGTTAAGAGAATCTATTTTTCCTCAACTTATTCCGATAATTTGTGTTTAACTGGGTTTTTTTCAGTACAGGTAAAATTATACTGGAATTAACATGACTCAAAGATTGTGAATGTAATTAATTTATTGTTTATGATTTTTTTTTACACTTAAGTGTGATCCTACTTAAGGTAAAGAGTACCGTAATAATACTAATCTTGTGCCCCGAGGAAGTGCAATATTGTGATTTGTAAATTACAACAGTTTGTTTCCACAGGATTAAACTTGTACTCGAAAACATTCTGCTTTAGACTCATGCCTGCGGCTCATAAACTTATTAACTAACTTAGCTACTTAACTGTACTTTTTATATACTTCAGTAGAAATACATTTAATCTCCTTTATCGTTGTGAACATTGCAACTTCATTACCATGTTTAAAGACATATTGTAATATTTTATATACTTCAGTAGAAATACATTTAATCTCCTTTATCGTTGTGAACATTGCAACTTCAGTACCATGTTTAAAGACATATTGTAATATTTTATATACTTCAGTAGAAATACATTTAATCTCCTTTATCGTTGTGAACATTGCAACTTCAGTACCATGTTTAAAGACATATTGTAATATTTTATATACTTCAGTAGAAATACATTTAATCTCCTTTATCGTTGTGAACATTGCAACTACAGTACCATGTTTAAAGACATATTGTAATATTTTATATACTTCAGTAGAAATACCTTTAATCTCCTTTATCGTTGTGAACATTGCAACTTCAGTACCATGTTTAAAGACATATTGTAATATTTTATATACTTCAGTAGAAATACATTTAATCTCCTTTATCGTTGTGAACATTGCAACTTCATTACCATGTTTAAAGACATATTGTAATATTTTATATACTTCAGTAGAAATACATTTAATCTCCTTTATCGTTGTGAACATTGCAACTTCAGTACCATGTTTAAAGACATATTGTAATATTTTATATACTTCAGTAGAAATACATTTAATCTCCTTTATCGTTGTGAACATTGCAACTTCAGTACCATGTTTAAAGACATATTGTAATATTTTATATACTTCAGTAGAAATACATTTAATCTCCTTTATCGTTGTGAACATTGCAACTTCAGTACCATGTTTAAAGACATATTGTAATATTTTATATACTTCAGTAGAAATACATTTAATCTCCTTTATCGTTGTGAACATTGCAACTTCAGTACCATGTTTAAAGACATATTGTAATATTTTATATATTTCAGTAGAAATACATTTAATCTCCTTTATCGTTGTGAACATTGCAACTACAGTACCATGTTTAAAGACATATTGTAATATTTTCTCTGCTCTTTTAATTTTTATTCCATAGCATTTTTATATATTTGTTGACAAAAAGGTAAAGCTGTGTTTTAATTTATGAGCTAGTAGTGAAACTATTGAAGCCTGCAAATCGCTGTTCAATCTAACAAATACTAAAAAAACTGTGACATCTATAGACTTGAAATATAAATATATGCACAGGATTTCAAGATTTTTATATCAAGAATATTCATAAACAGCAACTAGTTTGCCTAAATAATAATAATAATAATAATAAATATTTATTTTCTCAACTAATATACATACATATACATAAATAAATAACAACTCATTTCTACAATAACATTAATACATAATTATTTATTCCTATAATGCACAGGTCTGATCTACATAAATGAAATAATTAAGTAAATGAGTAAAAGACTTAAAATTAATTGAGAAAATAGGGAACCTTCAAGGCTTGGCCCGTTTGAAGGCATACATTCATAGTTGCTGTCACAGCTACCTTCATTACCAAAATATTACAATTAAATAATAAAACTAAGATTAGTGATTCTCCCTACAAAGAAACTCATATATACAAATGTTAATATATTCAAGCTACTATATAAAAATCAATTAAATAATTTAATTTAAAGCCCAAAGTAAATAATTATCAGAAACAAAAAATCCCATCACATGAAATATGCTTACATGCACATATACAAATATAGGCCTACAGATAAAACTATAAAATATAAATACATACTCACGCACACACACACTCACTCACACACATGTACATACATACACACATACATATATCATACTAAATATAACTGTACACATTCTAACAAATTTCTATGATTTATATTACATGTTAAAAATTATCAAGAGGAATATAGAAAACCAATTAATATATGAAAATTGAAAGGGATCAAACATCAAATAACCGCTGTAATTAAAAATTCTTCAACATCGTTAATAGAGAAAAGCCAATTTTTTAAGAGTTTTAAAAAAGTGTTCAGTGAAGTTTGTTCTTTGATTCGGAGTGACAAGGAATTGTATATTTTTGGTGCCAAAAAGCAATATGTCTGTGTAAAGAACGAGTTTGTTGGTCTTGGCACTATTAGATCTTGTGCATTACGTAATTTTGTTTTATATTTGTTTGTTGACTTATAACTTCCACTCCTTACATAAAAAATTTTCATCACTTTGTATATATACATATGCCTAAGAGGTAAAATGTGCAAATGTGTGAATAAAGGGAATGATGATTCAGTTCTTTTTTTTTCATTATCATTCTTACTACATGTTTCTGAATTTGTAATATTGTTTTCAAATTTGAAATATAAGTTCCTCCCCAACACGAAATTGCATATTCTAATCTACTGTGAATTAAGGAAAAATATAGGATTCTTAAAAGGTCATTATTACACATACTTCTCAAAAAGTAGAATAATCTCAAAAAATTATTAATTTTCTGCTTCAATTTTGTTATATGTGTTTTCCAGTTTAATCCTGTATCCAACCAGACCCCTAAATATTTTAAGGACGTTTCTCCTGCTACCATTCCACATTCATTTTGGCACTCACTATTTAATTTTATACAATTCAGACATCTGTAAAGTATATTATTTTGAAAACTTATATTTCCCCTCAAACTAAAATTTAAATATTTTGTTTTTTTGGAGCTTAAAACCATGTTATTTACAGAAAACCACCACCTTAATGCTCGCAAGTCTTTATTAATTTTAATCTCAATATCTTCCCATGAATCTTCTATATAGCAGAACGCTGTATCGTCAGCAAATGAAGTAACCATACCACAAAATTTTCCATCACACAAATCATTTATATAAATTAGAAACAAAATGGCGCCCAATACAGATCCTTGCGGTACCCCATATTTTATCTCACCAAACCTACTTAGTATACCATTGACTCTTACACATTGCTTCCTTCCTGTTAAGTAACTTTTAAACCATTTATACACAATCCCTCTTATTCCACAATGATATAATTTCTTTAAAAGTATTTCATAATTTACTGTATCGAAGGCTTTAGTAATGTCTAAAAATAATCCTGTAACCTTTTTCTTATTATTTATTCCATTAGATACCCTGTCCATGAATTCAAGGAGAGCCGTTTCTGTTCCCATTCCTTTTCTAAACCCATACTGATTTTTACTGAAAAAAGAAATGTTCTCAAAAATGCTTGTCAATTTTTGTTTTATAATTTTTTCAAAAACTTTTGCAAATGTTGACAACAGTGATATTGGTCTAAAATTACTACAACATGTCTTGGAGCCTTTCTTAAATATTGGTATAACTACGGCTTCTTTTAATTTTTCAGGAAACTCGCCAGTCTCAAAACTTAAATTTATTATGTAGAGTAGAACATGAGAAAACTTACAATAGAATCTTTTTAAGAACAGAGTATTTATACCGTCAAGACCAGGTGAGCTACCTTGCTTTAATGAATTGATTGCTGTTGTAAGGTCATTTAATGTCGCCGGCTTCAAAAACATCGATTGCTTAATTTGCTTCAGTTTAAAACAATTTTTAAATTCAATAAAATCATTTTCACTTGGTTTTGTTATTTTTTTACCAATTTTATCAGCAATAGATAAAAAATACTCGTTAAATTCATTGGCAACTATTTCTGGATCACTAACAATATTGCCATCTATTTCTAAGGATATTGTAGATTTATTGCATTTTTGTTGTCCTGTTATCTCATTAATAGTACTCCAAGTCTTTTTAGAACTACCACTACAATTTTCAAATACCTTATTGTAATAACTATTTTTTAGGACACGAATGTCATTTCGCAATTTATTTCTGTATTCTAAGATTGCTGCATTTTTTGAACATCGTCAGGATTTTTTTTTGCTATATTGAATAACTTATTTCTAATCATTATACGTTTACAAGTTGATTCACTAATCCAAGGTTTAAGTTTATCAATTTTTAGTTTTTTATTTATTGTTGATATTTTTTTACAGTTTAAAACGATTGAATTTATTATATTATAAAATATATCGAAAGCAAGAGAGGCATTCCGCTGTTTGTAAACATTGCTCCAGTCTGCCGTATCGAGTTCAGTAATCAGCTGTTCATTATCGATGCGATATCTCGGTTGATCAGCCTTGACCTTGACCGTCGACAACTCTACTCCCAGACACAACGCTGTCATGTAGTGATCTGTCACACAGCTGTCTACCACTTCCGCTTCAACTTTAAATTTATCCTTATCTGCAAATTTAACTAGAATATGATAAATACAAGTTTTTGAATCTCCACTAATCCTTGTTGGTACATTAATTAATGATTCTATTCCATTGTAAGCTAATGTTAATTTGTAATCATCAATATCTGAACTATCATCTAATATATTAATATTCATATCCCCCATGATCACAACATTTCTACCATTCCTTGTAATAGTATCCTCTAAAATAGTTTTTAATTCATCCACAAACATTGCTATAGAATGCTGATGCTGTCTATAAATAGACATTAAATTAATTTTACATCCCAAAACATTAAAACTAAGCATTATTACATCAGCTGTTTTAAAATCAACTAGGTGTCTTTCTATTCCATTAATATCATCATGTACAAAAATTGCTATTCCACCTGCTTTGTTTTCTTCATTAGTTTTGAAATAAATAATGTAATGTGGAATTTGATAAAATTGTATCTCATCATCCTTGATCCAAATTTCTGACAAAATTATTATTTTAGGCAAGCATTGTATAACAGACAACTCAACCAAAAAGGAATCAAAATTTGCCATTAAACTTCTTATGTTTTGGTGCAAAATAACCAGACCATTATTATTACTCAAAAATTGAATACTTTTAGTGTAATTCATAATTACTATTTTTTTTATTTTAACAAGTAAAACGCAGTTAACCTGCACATATCAGTCAGGATTACTGTAACGAAAATAGTTGGAATATAGCAGTACAAACATATGCTAACAAACATAACATACTTAAAAACATAACCTACAAACAGAAACATAACCTAACAAGTAAACAAATGTTAACCTACCCATATCAGTTAATATTACTTTACCAAAATAATTTCAATAATGTAGTACAATCTTAACCTACAAAACATAACATACTTAATAAGATAACCTACAAAACATAACCTACTTAACCCTCCTTGTGTTCACTGTTTTAACCTTCAATGTTCAGCCATTTTGACCCATTTCGCATACATTTTCTTAAATGTACATAAAATGATTATTTGATACACTACAAATATAAAATTTACACTATTTTATTTGTAATAAACTATCCAATAATAATACGTAAAAGAATATTCACATACCTGTTTATTTCAATTTTTTTTTCTTCAAAGTTGAAAAAAATGTTTTTTTTTCTTTTTTTTCAAAGTTTGCAACCTTGCAGAGCACACTTACACACATCAAAAAAGAAATCCAAAATAGCCATTTTGTTTCACATATTGTCTAGATTTAAAAAATATATAGTTTGTAGAATTTATTTTTAATTTTAAATTTATAGAATAAATATATACAGCTATATACAACACTCGGAAATCCTCTAAGTTTAGTCTGAGTCACTTTCAGAAGCTTTTCTCTTTCTTCCAGCCCTAGTGGGCCTCCAATAGTGATCCAGTTTGTGAAAACAATGCTTGTGGACACCTACATTGCAACCTGGACAGTAAAAAGTTGTTCTGTCACGTTTATTAGGCCGTGAACATATTATGCATTTTCTTTCGATTTTTCCAGGTAATTTTTCCAATTTGTGTAAATTGGTGTCATGAGCTGGCTGGACTTCCTCAGTTTCCACAAGGGACTCTACAATGTCAATTATAAAGTCCCTTCTAGCCATAGGCCTATCTGTATTATCTTTATAAATAATATAGGAATTGAATACTGCAATGTCGACTAGGTTGAAAAACATTTTTTTCCAGAACTTCCTAGTCATTCTATTACAAGAGTTGTGATACATAGTTTTATGTATCACTGAAATCTGATTGGTCAGTGACGTCATACAACATCTGAGCTTTCAATAGATACTAAAATAATAATTGTTGAATTAACGGTCGCATAGTAACGGCGTTTATAGCAAAGGCCTGTTCAATTGTCGGTAAACCGACCTTTAACATTTCGACACGATAATAATAGGTCGGCTAGCCGACAATAAACACTAGGAGGGTTAATTTAACTACAATTATTGGAAATAGCCTACCTAATTTTTTTCAAGATCAGCCTGGCATTTTACAAATATTACCAGTCCATTATCTTCCTTCCTGAGAAAAATCTTTCCACCACGCACCCATAGCCACTTGTATCCATACTTCTTCCTTTCCTCCCTTGCCATGGCCAGCAGCCTCCTCCTTGCCGGGGTAAGTGACTCATTCACATAGATTGTATGATCTGTATTCAAGTTCAAATGCCTTGTGGAAAAATCTCTCTTGGCCCGTCTCTTTGCTAGCATGTTTGCCTAGCACTAGTTTGCCTAAAGCAACTGATATTTGCCTAAACTTGCAAAAATCAGAACTCCAAAATATAGCAAATTTCTTTAAATCTTGCTGCTGAAGAATTTACCTACAGCCAAGATAAAAGTTGTTGGTTTTCATATACCGTTTCCAGAACCCCACATTCTTCATTCAGTAATTATTTTTTAGCAATTTTTGAATAAGCTTTAACATTAAACCTGTCTAAAACTGTTTATATAACAGACACATAATACAGACTTGTCTTAAATATTTTGAATACATGATAAAGTAGTACATGGATCAAATATTTTGTAACTATTCAAAATTTATTTTCCACTCCAACGTTCTGTCTATGTAGAGTAAAATGAGTTATAGTTTTAACAATGAAAATGTCAAAAAAAATTTTGTCACAATTAATTGTGATATTAACCTTTAGTCATGAGTTTTGTTAAAAAGCCAAAGCATAAGTACAAAACTTTTAATGGCTAAATCACTCGAGTTTCTGGAGCTGATTTTATCACTGTTTAAACTTCTTAATTGCCACGTTCATTTAGATGAGAGGCTAACATCTCCTTTTAATAATCAAGATTTACATACAACTCTTAAATAAATGCTATTTGAATAATCATCATTAAAATATGAAGATACATCCACCCTCATTGTTATACAATTTATCACGGTCAGTGGGTTAGCAGTAGAGTTGAGTTTGTGTAAACAAATACCTCTGCCTGAAATGTTTGACAGTTGATACCCAGAGAAGCAACACAACTTTTGTTTTGTGATATAACGAGGAAAACTGTATCAGACGTTTCAATTCTGGCATCAAACTTTTTAATTGATTGGCTTTTTATACACGAATAGGTTCATAATTTTGCACTTATTTTGTGTATAAAAGTTAATTATTAATTGGTTTGTTATGATACGTACATTTCAATTATGTAATTTATTGCTACAGCCTCTTTGAAGTTTACCTTTATTATTGTGTAACCAATAATTTCTCATCACTTCGCCTTCGTGAAAGTTTAATTTAAAACCATTGATTAAATTAGCTTTGAAATCATAATGTTCACTGGATATAAACTTATAACGTACTTGTTTGTGTATGAGTATTGTGGTTACTAGTTAACCATTTTTGTAGAATGGCATAAGTTAATGATCGATTCCCTAATCATAACCATAAAGGGCAAAATCCACGGATAGTGTTAAATTAGTTTTGTTATCAATAATTTGTTATAAATGACATTTTCTTTAAAGAAAGGCCGATCTTTTTTTAACCTTACTTTACCCTTCCTCAGAAACATATATATTCCTCCAGCAACAATAGGCCATCTGACTCTGTATAACCGGAGTCTGAGGCCTCTCCGCACCAGTACTACTCATAGCTCTACGTGTGCTATTGTGTGTTGCTCTGAATGTGGCTTTCTATAATGAGCCGAAACGTCGACTCCTGCTGTTGTACATAGTACATAGTCCAATCCAGAAGACTACGATAGTGATGAAGAACTGACTTTATCAAACCTTATAAGCTTGTCGAGCTGTGACTTTACTTATAATTTTGTTTACAGAGTGATCATGGTTATTGTTCCAAAATATACCTTTTGCTGAAGAAATCCATTTGTTTGAAAATATTTAGACTAACCTGTCGTCAGTTCAAATTGATGTTATTGTTTTATTTTTGCCATGACATGTTTAGGTATAATAATACCATTTTCAGGTGACTACATATCTTGTTCAAGAAAATACTTATAAAAAAACTAAAAACACAGAAAGCAATGTATAACAAATACAGAATAAGAAAAGAACAACTAATTTAGTTCTGTTATAAATTATGAATCAATTTTTATTTGCTCATACACTGGAGTGTGCAAGTGGTCAGATGTGCTAGCATTGCAAACAGGCTTCACAACCTACATTTTATGACAACCATAATAGCCGGTTGTTAAGGACTAAACTCACGCTCAGCCAGTTAACTGTGTTTTTAGTTTCTCAATGTTGCACTTTGGACCTCAAGGCTCTTTTGCAAACTTGATATGTCATCAACTAACTGGTGCCATGGCCAGTGGGTGAATATAAAAAAAATATAACTTAACCATTCTTGTCTTATTCTTGTAAGATAAACATGTTGGTGCCAAGAGAAAAGGATCCACCCAGTCACTGTGTTTTAGTATCGGTCATAAAATAACATTTGTTGCATGATGATTGTTTAAATAACAGTAAGGTTGCCACTATGTGTACTCATGCTTCTCACCACTATTAGTGGAAATATGAGTATGTTAATGAGACATGCAATGTGGTTAAACATAAACATGTTCATGTTGTACGTGAACAACCCGACCAGATCTACTCGGAGGCCAATGTAATTAGGTTGAACGTTGGCCATTGACCCATATGAAGAGAACAGTGTGTGCACATTTGCTGTTCAGTGTAATCATTCTATATGTGTTGAGTAGTTATTATTTCTTCTTTCTTCACTTACCGCCTCTATAGCAATCCAAGTAATTGCACTATTATTGTATATCAATTATTCTTAGCAGTAGCATAACAATCCGCTTGCTGCTCTAGCAAATGAATTTAATCTTCGGGAAAACATTTAGATTGTGTAAAATGAAAAATGTTTAGATAAATTTAGTATAATGAAATTTAATAATATTTTTAGTAAATTATGTTTTTTCAAAGATTCATAATGAGACGTTCAATGAAGTACTGTAAAATGCAATTACTAACACAACTATACATAGCTAAATAAAAGTGTTGAAAGACTTTTTTATGTTTATAAACTATCCATATCACTGTATTATTTAATTATGTTATTTGTTGATTTAAAAGAAATGCAAACACTCATAATGACAACTATACCATGTTCAATAAAATATAACTTAACAATTAATTAAACCCGCATGAATATTGTATATCCCTAACTAACCGTAGTATCCGATAACGGTAACATTAATTGCCGAGAGGGAACTTCTCAAGTGAGGGAATTCCTGTGGGATAATGCATAGATACAGCGTGTTGGTACTTAAGTAACACCAGCATCTCCTTTAACTCTAAAATAACAAATTAGCTCTTAGGTAAAGTTAATTATATTTGCATAAAATATTCCACTTAAATTTCTTAATACAGCAACAGTGTTTTTTGAGGCGATCCACATTTTTTAGTTTGTACCCCTCAGTTAAATAGCTTTCTTTACTATGGCTATTGTGTGAGATTGGAAACTTTGAAAACATTATTTATGGAATTTTTTGTTTCAGTTTATGAACTTGTATAAAATTTTGTATTTAGAAATTTTGAATTAATTCATTTAAAAATCATATTTTAAATAATGTTTTTAAGCAATAATTCATATTTCTTTTAGTGTTATAAATTTTATCAAAGCTAACCTCTCTTGGTTTTGGATATTTAGAGTAATTGAAGTATTTTGCACAGCACCGTAAGCGAAGTTACCATAAGAGCAACTTAATTTCCTCGGCAACCGGTGCTGTGCAATATACCTCCTCCAGAGATAAGACGTCAGGGGACACTACTTAAAGAATTCAATAAAATATTGAATGCCCGCACCCCCAATACACAGGACCTCCATGTCAGAACGACCCCTTAAAATCTTGAAACCCACCTCTACGCACTGCTTTCCAATTGAGCAGATCACATTTCTCTTCCAATATAGCTGGCCCTTAGCGTGGAACATTTTTGGTGGACGAAATGAGTATTATCAATTTGTTAATACATGTAGGTGGGCTGAACATCCCTCGTAGGGAGTGGACACTGTGAAATCGGCTCTGAACTGGCATGGGCAGATATAACTAATGGAAGTATAAATTGGAACTTATACTAGATCAGTCATGTGTGATTGTAGATAGTCTATCCAAACATAATTTCAGAGTGCTCCCTGCGCTTTTTTACTGAGGGATTTGCTAGCATAAATAGAATCAGTGAGGCAGGTCTTAAATGACTCAAAGGAATTGGATTTAGCTTTATGACAGATCACTTTATATTTTAGTTAATAGAACATGATTTTGGACTTTTTCCAAACATATATATTACATATGTTCAAATTATTAAATTTTCAATAAAAACCAATACATTTAAATTTCAACAAGGCCTTTCGCCAGCAAAGCTGGCATCATCAGGCAACACAACTTTATTTGTAAACAAACAAGATAATAATTAGTTCTGAAAACAGATGTAAATAATTTAATAGTATATTTCATAACAAGAGTGGAAAGTGGGGTTTTGCATGTTCAAGACCATATGTTTGAAGTGCGACACTTGTCGAGCACTTCAAATGGTCGAGAACATACAAAACACTTTCACTCGAGTTTTGAACGATACTTTTCACTACACTACGGAAAAAAATTCATTTTTGGAATGTTAACTGTTTATTAAATTAGAAACATGTTTTAAAAACAGGTGTTGTTGACTGTGGAAAATTTTCGGTTGTAAACAATGTTACTTTCGGTAGTATACAATAGACAGCTGTTGAAAATATGATGTTTCGCAGGTTGTAAACACATAACGAAAACAGCTGAACTCATAGTAGTGTAGTGAAAAGAATATAAGTATAAATATATTGTAAATAAATAATGTATAGTATATGTATGTAATATATATATATATATATATATATATATATATATATATATATATATATATATATATATTACATTTAATATATATATATATTAAAGTGTATAATTTTTAATAAAATAAGTTGATAATAAATTATTGTCTTGTTTGTTTACAAATAAAGTTGTGTTGCCTGATGATGCCAGCTTTGCTGGCAAAAGGCCTTGTTTAAATTTAAATGTATTGGTTTTATTGAAAATTTAATAATTTTAACATATTAAGTGACCAATATCAACTCTATCTCAACTTCATTACTGAAATAACACTCAAGTCAAAAGAGTTGAATATATATTACAGCTTTCATATTTTTGAAAATTATTAATGGTAGCTGACCAAAAACCATACAAGATGTATATATATTCTAACCGACGTGTTAATTTTAGGAAATTACTATAATCATGTTTTTATAAATATATATATTTTTTTAGGATAAAAAATATCTAACTAAAACATTTTTTGAATAACTGCTGAATTTATATCTTGCTTATAGCTATTGTGTATAGTCCATTTGCCTGCTTATCAGGACCTCATTAGACGGTGACCTCCCAACACCTCACTGTCTGACTTTGGTCGACTCCAGGGAGGGGTTTTGTGTTTCCTCAAAGGCAAAATGAGCTTACAGTTACAACAGAGGACAGGTTCTAAGTCCTTTGTCCTACTGAAGGATCCAACAAAGCCTTATTATATTCTGTTTTCCTCAAGTTGATTTATTGGATAACAAACTACAAACACAAGTTTAATTACAATACTTTCTGTTCATTGAATTTTCTGGCTTTATTATTTTGTATAGCATAAATATAAATAATATTGAGGGAAAAAATGCCAATTCTTTTACTACTTAAAAGGGAAATTAAAAGAAGTAGGGTGAAAAACATTTTGAAATAGCCATGAAAATTAAGTACAGTTTAATCTTGATAATCCGACAGTTAAGGGTCCGACGGTGTGTCGGATTAACAAAAACGTCGGATTACCAAATGTCCATTGTAATTCACGAGAATTATGATTTCTAAGATAAAATGAATGCACTACCCTTCTTAGAATTTCCGCGCTATCAGCCGTGATAAAATGAGGCTGACAACACAATTGAATAAATGTAAGCAAAGAAATTATACAAAATTTGTACAGTAACACAGTAAGGTTTATTACATACAGTATTAAGTGTACAGTACGTCATCTGATGTGGCGTCGGACTACCAAACGTGTCGGACTAGTAAATGTCGGAGTATCAAGAGTGTACTGTATACAATTTTTAGAAAAATTTTAACTTAAATATAAACGAACAAAAATAGAAACATTTTTTGAGGGATAATTATACAGAACTAGCAGCTAAAAATATTTTTAAATAGTGGTTGAATTATGATGTTATTTATAAAGAGGTTCTAGTAAAGTCCTATTTAAAGTATTTAATTTAACCATCAGCATAGTGAGGTATATACTAGATTTTAAGTATATTCCGATATAACAAATGTTGTCTTTGGTCCTTTGTCGAATATCGAGGTTCTACTAATTTGACAATTTTTCATTTTCAGAATAAATAACAACTACTTTTTAAACTCTCTTAGGCAAAAAGACAGTAAGATTGTATTGAATGTACTGTAATAGAAGGTATATATATCTCACCTGATATATCAGTTTCATTGACAGTTAAGTTATTGCATATTGTGTTTGTGTTAATGGACTTGTACTTCCAGTTAAGTTTGCTGACATATCACATTATGTAAATATAAGCCAATCTATATTGCGTAGCTCCTTCAAATCAAATTAAGGCACCAATTAAAAAATTACATTTAAGTCATTGTTTGAGTTTTAAAACACACATAAATATACACAAATTTTAATGAACATATAAATATACCATCATGCATGCACACAATACATACACAACATGCAGACTTCACTTTGTTTATATAGTGTATATCATATGGATTGTTGTTAGCTGTCTTGTATTAATTGTAAAAAACTGTTATATATTTGGAATAAGATCAAAAATAATGTTACGTATTGGTTAAATTAAAAAGTAGTTTAAATTATAAAGGCCCTGTCACAAAGCTAATCGCTACATTAAAGAGCACAGGGGACAATATGTAACTATGCGATCCATTGTTTGGATAGATTCCTGACTATCATATGACTGATCTAGTATCAGTCCCAATTTATATTTCCAGTATGTAGTTAAATCTGCTCACGCCAGTTCAGAACAAATTCAACAGTGTCCATTCTCTATGAGGAAGGTTCATATGATAAACATTTTGAAGTTTTTTCACAGTATACATATTATAAATGTATAACTCCATAAATTTAAGTTATATATTTAAGTATTAATGAACACTACACATCATATTCATGTTAGAACATAAAACAGTCTAAAGGACAAATCATTAACGTTATTAAATCTCTCACTGGCAGAAAATCAGTCAAGAATCAATTACATAAAGAGGTGAAGTGATATACATATTAGTTTTAAATAGCTATTAAAAGAGAAATTCTGTGAAATGAACACTGATTAACATCCAGGATTTGTACAGCACTCGCATTCACTGCGATCTGACGTTTGAATCTGCTTTTGATCTCCTTTCTTTGACCTTTCCACTTTAGACAATTACAATCACCATTTTCTAGAATTGGAAGCAATCCAGCAATAATTGATTAATTTATACTCTTAATTAGCTTTCTTTCAAGCTCGTATTTATATTTCTCAAACACGTTTCAGTTATATTTATAATCTTGTGACTATATTTCTCTGTACTTATTATTTAAGGACGAAATATTTCATTCATATTCATAATTCACTTAAATCTTTTTCTAAGCTATAAATATATCATCCATTACATTACAAACATCATGTAGCACATCCTTACATATAATATGTGAATTCTTTTTTGTCAATACAACTTCTTCCTTATCTCATGAACAATTTAAGCATTTATATTTACGAAATATGTAAATATTTGAAAAAAATTAAAACAAATTTAAGAATACAAACAATTTAAATTATAACACCAGGCATAACTGTCTAGAATATCCTCTACACAACAGTTGTAAATTCGAAAAATCAACGCACCACATGACTTGTAAATAATTAATAAAATATGCATGAGTAATAATATTATTGAATTTGACAACTATTTTTTAAGATCAATCAAGAGACATTTGTTAATTAACGCATTTTACACTTGTGCGTAATTGTGTGCGTAATTTACACAATTGTACACTTGTACAATTGTGTAAATTGTGATATAGAACCACTAATATATCATGGCATGTATTTATTAGTTAGCACATACATTAATTAGTTTGTAAGAAATTTAGGATAAGATATCTAGTATTTAAGTTGACTATTCCTATGTACAGTATTGTATTTTACAGGAAATAAATGATGTATGTCTTTGTGCTAACAAAAAATTTACTCTATTCGCAATTGTGCAATAAGGTCTTAATTCTTCAATTTTTTTACCCTTAAGGGAAAGGAAGCTCTCAACGTACTTTTTTTATCTTAAGAATAACATGGAGAAAGATTTCATTGAGTAACAGTAACAGCTGTTCAAATGTAAGTAATGATTTTTACAAAATTTTACCCGCTGTTAGAATATAAATAATGATGTTTATAATATGTTATATCATTCTTAGTAATAACATTGGATGTTTAAATTATAAATGTTAATAGTTTGCTACTGAGGGTCAATGAATGAGGTACTAGAAATAAATGTATATATTATGGTTGTATTTAATACAGTTGAATCACTAATATTTGTTGTCAAAAGTCACATGCCAGAACCGGAGGACAGGGTTAGCACGCAAGGCATGAAGGGGTGTCCCCTAGTTTATATATCAACAAACATACGTTTATGTTACAAAGTGTAATAGATTCCTGTGTGCAGCAGCCAGTGCAGCTGTTTAAATATTGACATTGTCACATCAAGGTGATGGACAGTCAGCTATCATTAGAGATATTGTGTCTGTAATATATATATACATATGCTTTCACAAAGGTTTTGTGTTAGCTATAGTTGGATTATTTTTACCTATTTGCTGTTTAGTTTAATCTGTGTTGTTTTAGTGAGAAAGGCATTTGTAATCAATTTAGAAGAGTAAATTTTTGGAAGAGTTTTCAAGAATTATTGATAAAAAATAAAATTAAAAACGACGACTTCGTAAAGAATTATTTTGTATTAAATATATATATATATAGGTTCAAAGAAAATTGTGCTTTAGATTGTTAAGTAAGATTGTATTTACTCTCTCTTTTGACACTGGTTTTTCGTCCAGATTCAGTCATATATTAACTCTAAAAGAGGAAATACTAAATTCAAACTGTTAACAACTCTTATTTTTAATCTGGTTGCTAACTCGTTGGTCCTGTTTTCCACCCAGATTCTACTTAGGTTAATATAAGTTGTTTATTGAATCTGCACATTCTGTTAGTTAGTCTGCTTCCTGTTAAGTGCATTCAGCAAACCTGAATAGAAATCTGTGTAGAGTCCAAGAAAAGAACTATCTGCAAAGAGCAATTTACATTTGATAACTGAGAAGCAGTTTGAGCAATGATTGTGTTCTTGCAAATATAACATTCAAGTTTTGTTACAATATTTCGGCACTAATAGCGCAGTGATGTTAATCCAGCTAGTCGGGGTCAAAGTTTAGTGGAGATTGTAAGCGATAAACTCTCAATACTCACACACTGTCTACTTAATGGTTTCCATCGACATGGACACTACTAGAGAAGTCTGGGGGATCGTGTGTTGGTTGGTAGTCAGGGACTCCTCATATTCACCCACATCTCTACGATCTTAGTGATGAATAACAATGAATATGTCACTTGAGATTGCAAAAACTGCTTATTTTATTCCAGCTCAGTGGTTAAGACTTCAGATTGCGAAGTCCAATGTTCAAAACGCCATTGATCTGACTGTCAGTACTTCCTTCATTGAAAAAGATCACTCACAGGCCTTGTAAACTGGGAAACAAAGGTTTTTTTTTTAAATTGAAATATAAATAAACTCTCTTGTTATTTTGTAGTTTTGCCAAACACAATTACCAGTTATAAATCTGCTTCAGCATTCATCCAATTGCCTTAACATTAAGTGTTTCCAATTTCAGTCACTTTCATTCATATCAGTCTCTCATGGTGCTTTAAGTTCATTTGAAAAATGATTCATTAACTTTTTATACTCATAAACTCACAACATACAATGTTGTTAAAAATAATGCAGAAAAATATTATATTGTTTTATTGTATATTTATAACTTATTTTATGATTATGACATTCTGATTACTTTCCTTTCTTCTTGAAGCATTAAATTTGTACTATACTATCTCAACCAACAATCACTTATCTCCTTAAAAATCTAAATAATATTGTTGAATCTTTTATTTTTCTCTACCCAAGGTTGAAATGTATCTTGTTGGTCTTCATTTTCTTTCCCAGTTCAAAGTTTAACACAAAACAATTTATTTCTAACAGTTATTAGTAAGACTTTCTTCAGTAACAGTATCGTGGTCGAATGTGTTGTCAAAAGCTGGTTAAATATTGACAACAGACGTCAGAGAGGTAATGAGACTTCTGACTCTCCGTACGAGCATTGTTTGTCCCAAACACATCTTCCTTTGGACACAACGTATATATTGTCTTTGTTTTGATATTAGACAAGCCTTCCATGTAAATTATAAATATTGACAACAGACGTTATAGAGGTAATGAGGCTTCTGAGTCTCCGTATGATTATTGTCTATTACCCAACTCATCTTCTCACCATAAACATCATCATGCTTGAACTTGTTGTCAAAAGCTAGTTAATTATTGAAACAGACATCAGAAAGGTCTCAGTGCGAGTCTAGTCTGTCCCCTAACAAATCTTAGAACACGTTGCTATTATCAGGTGCCCCCACTGAAACAGTATTGTGCTTAGATATGTTGTCAAAAGCTGATCAAATATAAAAAAACAGATGTCAGAGAGGTAATGAGACTTCTCACTCTCCATACGAGCATTGTCTATTTCCCAATATATTTTCCTTTACTCAAACATTGTATTGTTTTCGTTTTGATTAATATCAACAATTGTAAAGTCTTCCCAACATAAACATCATCGTGCTCGTACTTATTGTCAAAAGCGGGTTAAATATCAACAACAAAGGTAAGAGAGGTAATGAGGCTCCTGACTCTCCGTTATGAGCCTAGTATGTCCCCCAATAACTAACACTAACAAATCATTGTCATTGCAGTGTTAAGCTGATCTCACTATAAACATTATGTTAGCCAACCATTCATCCACCCTATTGGTATGCTGGCGTGGTGGCTCAGTGGTTAAGGCTTCGTACTGTGGAGGGCAAGGTCGAAGGTTTGAATCCCCACGGAGTCAACAGTCGGTATTTTACTCATTGAATAAAGTTCACGCACAGGCTTGTAAGCCTATATGAACTGGTAAGAGGAGTTTTTTTTTTTAAATAGGATAATACCTGGAGTTACTGTTGTTTTTACCAAACAATGTAGAATTTTTAAATAAAGGACACTTTATGATAACTCTGTAAAAGCAGGACTACATTATGTTAATACAATCGTTTAAAGAATAGAATTTACCATTTTGGGTTTTAATATTAACTAATATCAATTAAACTATCTTTTATAGTAAACTTTGTCATGTTTATATTTTGTGGTGATTTTAAAATGTCAAATAACTAATGGCACCAACTTTCACCCATATAGAATAGACTGATTTGTATGGTTTTGGTGGTGGGTGGTGCCATTAGTGTATTTGCCTTTGATAAATCAGTTTGGGTTGTGAGTGTGATTGTGGTTAATGTAGGAGAGATTGTTCCACTCATTGTTTGTCAAGGAGGACCATCAATTCCCCCCATTCCATCTTCACTCTCCTGGCTTTTCAGTAGAGACCTATGAGTTTGTCATTTCAGGCTTCTATGCTACATCTGTCTCTTTAAAATGTTGAGACATTATTTCTTTTTAATATTAGTACAGTATATTTAAACCACATAAATAAACCATAAAAGCAAGACTTTAGTTAATCTCTTATCTTGATTAGATAAACATGCTATTAAAATATACTCCTCTCATATGGGGCTTATAAAATAAGTTCTATTTAACACAATTATCGACATAAAAAAAGCTGTTTTCATTCTTAATCGTAAAACACTGTATGCACGATTAAGAGATGGATATTGTTTTGTAACTATGTAATGCTTGAAACATAGCCTGTTTACACTGTTTACTGATGTTTTATAAATTTATAAAAATCTTTTTATTTTGATCATCTTTGTTTCAAAAGTAATGTGCCTTCATCTGGTACTTTAGCAAATTATTAAATTAACTTTTTCTTAAACAAATCTGTTGAGCCCTATAGTGAATGTTTAAAGGTAAATTTTAAGGAACAACGTTCTTTTCTTTCATCACAGTTTTGGAAAACTAGTCATGTGTTTGAAAATAAGAATACGGTGGAAGTGATATACCTTGCTTTGTAGTAACAAGAAATTATGTTATTATCTATGACTGTTATGTTTCTTTATTCGGAAAATTGATCTTTGGGTATTGTGTAAATTGGTAATTCAAAATCTTTTAAAACTTTTAAAACATTATTTAGAGCAAACCTTTAAAAAAATTATCGTTTGTTTATTTAACTTATTAGTGTAATCAAATTATCCTCGCCATTGGTTATCAAATAAGTTTTATTCTGACCGTTGAAAGCTATCTAAATCTTAATTTTAGTTGCGATGCTAAAAGACAAATCACTGATGGTGATAAGATTGAAGAGTAGGCCACCATATAGATAAAGAAGTAAATCCTATGGATCGGTCTCAGACGGATTGGGGCAAGAATAACAAATGGTGGACTCACGGAAAAGTGTTTCTTTACCTCAGATGGGAATTTGTTTGGTTTAACCACAATTCCGATGTGATAAACTTTTAAAATATTTTAGAAATTGATTTGAATTAATTGTGTTTTTTATACATTAATAATACAGTATAATTCTTTCAAACAGAATATTTAATACAATGTGTTTCGCAAACAAAAATAAATAAAATTAACTGAAATAATATTTGTTTCTACATACGGTTGCTCCACCACTCCACCCTTTATGGACCGTGGTATTGACCCCAACCATAAACGTATGGTAGTATTGGCCTCCGTACCTGTATGGGTTGGTGGGAAAATCATCAACACTGTTGTAAGTGTATTGGTGGGCAGGAGGGTTTTGGACATGTACATGTATGGGTCCATGGGACAGTCATCACCGCCGTACATGTTTTGTTGGGTAGGAGAGTGGCGATTGATGAAATTAGTCAATTGAATTGTTTTAGATACAAATTGAGAATCTTTATTAAGCGGTGTACACACTGAGATCTCTCTTGAACACAGTATATATGCATAGACCATCTCAGTGAGACGTAGAACACCAATAAATTATTTTCTTGTAAATATAAACATGTCTCAAGAGTTTTAACTAGCAGTGTTATTGCTATTAGATTTCGATGAGGATAAGTTTGAAAAATTCTTCTTCTGAACTAATTGTCTTGAGACAGTGCTACATAGGTTGGGACAAATATCATGGTGGAGGTCATCTCAGATTTGAGGTCTCACAAAATGCGTAGCCCGTGGAATAAAAAGACCTTTACTGAGGCGACGAGACCAGGCCATCTCTTCACACAGTGAGATTTGTCACTAAAATATTGTGTGTAGACTTGTCTACTCAGCGTGTGTCAGTGTGTCACTTGCACTGACGGTAAATATAATATTAACTGCCCCTGTCCGATCCACTGAAGTATAGTCGTGTAAGCTATTAAAAGCTCTTGTATATTTAAAGTTTTGAAAGAATATTTTATAGCTTGAAAATAATTAAGGAGCATCGAATGTAAACAATATATACATATGTTTGCAATAAGGTATTTACAAAAATAATAATCTAGTAACATCCTTTCCTTAACTGGTAAACCTTGGGTAAAATTACTGGGTCGAAAAGTGTATATTCATTTGTCCTAAATACCTGAAAGCAAACGTCCAAATGAATAACACAATTTATTCACGTGTACAGTATTTTCTTGTTCAGTTAACAAAGTTTTGCCCGACATTTACATTGTGTTTTGAGCCTCTCATTTCTTTTCACAGAAAACTGTGTCACTTCAAGATTTAAAATACTCGATATTGAAGAATTCCACGTGGAGGTTGTTTTCAAGAATGAATTTGTTTTATGATTTTACTATCTTTCATGTATCAATATTATTGTTTGTTATATTTAATTCTCCCAATGATTTCACTCTAGTCCTCTGGCCAATTAACAGTATATAGTTGTTTAGTTAAAAGTAATCCTACCACAAGAAAGTGCTAGTAAAAATATGCAAAGTTAAGAAATTGAGAGCTTGGTAATAGAGAAAACGTAATGAGAAGATCATCAGTGTAAAATAGTCCAGGGGTCTGATTCATTATGGCCAGATGTAAAATGGTCAGCAGTCTAGGGCATTCCATCACATCCAGCTTTAAAATGGTCTAGCAGCCTGAGGTATAGCACCATATTATGGCCATATTTAAAATAATCCAGCGATGTAGGACGTTTCATCAAAGCCAGAAGGTGTAACACTGAAGTTCAAGAGTTCTAACTTGTTCGACATGTTATCATAAATGAAGCAAGGGATATGAATGTAATATTTTGGTGGAATCCTCATAATTTAAAATGGATATGAGAAGTCTTACCTTAAGTAAACAGTGACTGGCTCGGCCGTGGAAGTGGACACAATCGTGTTTCTACTATATATATACACATGCACTTGGTTTAAAAAGTTTTAGTACTGTTCGTATTATGAAGAGGAGAGCACATTTTAAAATGATTAATTGAAAACATTATACCTTGGATAACGTTTAATGGACTTTCTAAGCGGAAATTAAAATGGTAGTACTAAAATAATGTTCGTATTTCTATGTATAAAAGAGTTGTTAACACAGGCTTATTTTAATTTATATATGTCCAAGTTGTTGATCATCAAGGGATAGGCGAATTTTGTTTTAGAAGGAGTTGGTATAAATGCTAATGTAGTTTGCTTAAGAAGGTTTTTTTTTTCGTTTATCAAACCGAGAGCACATCTTTTTCAGGCTAATTATTACCCCTTATAATCTATTCATTATTCATTATTATTCATCTCTAAGACGCCGATCGTAGAGATATGGGCGAATATGAGGCATGAATGAGTGTGGTGAGTGTAGATGAACAAGTGTAGTCATTGTTACTATCTGAGTTCGACTTAGCTCAGAAAGGACTATTTATTAATAGCCCAATAGCCATGGCAACTATGGGACCTACAGCTTTACGTGGAATCCGAACCACGTAGTGTTGGTCTGATTTTCAGCTAACTGACAAGTCTAACATTCTGAATGTTCTCTTCCCTACACAACATCTGAACCGTGACTACCAACATGGACACTCCAGACTTCTTTAGTAGTGTCTACGTTGATGACAACCATTGAGCGGACGCCGTGTCGGTATTAAGAGAACCGAGCATGTAACCTATCGCCTACAATCTCCCAAACACTTTGTCCCCAAGTAGCTGGGCTACAGCACTGCGCCACCACTGCCGACATATATGCTTATACATCTCAGTAACTATATTATAATTTTTATTTCTGTTATATCTGTATTTTACAATTATCTAAAAAAAAAAATTAGGACACATTTGCCGTGTCAACATTTTAGGTTTACTGGCCAGAATTACTACTGGTAAATGTCAACTTGACAAATTAACTTACAAATTTCAATTAGCCAGTTAGGAGAGAGGGAAGGGAATTCAGTTTTCCCATCTGCTAAAACATTCCAAGTTAATTAGTGTAGCAACCCTGCAAGCGTGGCCAGTGCTACCAACTAAACAGTCAAGAATACCCAGCCTTAATATTAGGCGGTAATTTTTAATTTGCTAGTAGAAAGGAAGATTTTTATGAATAATTGTATTTTTAGTTAATATGCTGTAGATTTTCAAATGCATGCTTTCAGATTTAACTATCCCCTAGCAATACTGTACATTATGTTTGTACGTGACATTAGTTCAGAATTTTTTTTGTAACTAAGGACTGTCTTTTAAGTGATGTATAGAAGCATGTAAGGATATATATATATATATATTTTTTTTTTTTTTTTTTTTGGGATAGAAAGTCAAAATGTTATCAGTAAAACAATTTAAATATCGTAGAATATTTACAGAATTGTAGCCTATTATATATTGAAAGTTCCACTTCTACAAACCCGCAGACACTTGAATATAATGTTCTTTTTATAATATAGTTAATATTTGACACTACCAGTGCAACTTTAAATCTCTAGGTTGCAGGTTTATTTGCTTTAAATAAACAAATACATAACTATAAAATTTAAGTTGCTGGCGAGATACCTTTCTCAGAATAGACAGTTCACAAATAAATGAATCATAACGTGACCCACCCTCTCATCCATGTTCAGTGGTACATTTATTATTATTTTATTACTGTTTAGCTAATGTTTGAGACGATAGATTTTTAAGAATTTGACATTATTTGTGAATATAATTTTCAGTAAAATTGTAAAAAAATTTTCTATTTTAAAATGTATTGACATTGGTTTGCGGCAGCTAGAATATAAGAATGATGAAAAGTACATCCTGTATCTAAGTATCACATGCTTAATCTGTAAGCACATTGACTGGTGTAAGCACTTGTTACTTTGTGACGAGGGTTTTCTATTCATTCATCATACAAATTTGCCACCCGCGATTCAACCTAGTGGTTGATTAAATGATAGTGTATCATATTGTCATTTTACTTATTGGCAACATAATCTTAACTTAATTTCTGTGACAATGCCTTTCTTGTAATAAATAAATTTGAATTTTAAATTTAACTCAAGCTATCAGCTCTTGGCAATAAACAGATTATTCCTGAGTAGATTTTATTTACCTTTAAATGAATGCAGCAATGTTATGATTAGCAAGTAACATATTAATTAAAAAATTATAATGAAAATTTCAATTTCATCATGTCTATATTATGCAATCATTAAGAGTGTAAGTGATGTTATAAAAAAGTGTAAAAGAAGTTATAATTAAAGTAATTAAAGTAAGAAGCAGTTGAAGTCAATTTGTAGAATTCTTCTCTGCCGAATATCGGTTGACCCAGCAAACATCTGTGGAGTTTGATCTTTTAAGGCTTCACTTGCAGTTTACTTAGAATATGTGGCAAGTGATTGTGAAGCTTCTGTCCAATACATGTTGTCTTCTTTTTTAACAAGTGGTTCTATTGTGATGCAGGATATACTTACTTGGACATGCTCTAGGTGTGTATCTCTTGGTTGGTCGTGTCTGTTACAACAGACTCAGTACCACTGTACATGTAAGGGAGGGTGGGTGGGTTAGTACCACCGTACATGTAAGAGAAGGTGGGTAGGTTAGTACCACTGTATATGTAAGGGAGGGTGGGTGGGTCAGTACCACTGTATATGTAAGCAAAGGTAGGTGGGTCAGTACCACTGTACATGTAAGGAAGGGTGGGTGGGTCAGTACCACCGTACATGTACGGGAAGGTGGGTGGGTCAGTACCACTGTATATGTAAGGAAAGGTAGGTGGGTCAGTATCACTGTACATGTAAGGGAGGGTGGATGGGTCAGTACCACTGTATTTGTAAGAAAAGGTGGGAGGTCAGTACAACTGTACATTTAAGGGAAGGTGGGTGAGTGTACCACTGTATATGTAAGGAAGAGTGGGTAAGTCAGTAACACTGTATATGTAAGGGAAGGTGGGTGGGTCAGTATTACTGTACATGGGATGAAGTTTATGCAACTGTAGATCCAGATGATAAGTTCTCATTATTTTTTAATTTTTTTAATTATTATTTTGAACTAGCGTTTCCTTATAAAGTAAAAAAAATAAATCTCAGTTATAAAAAAAAACAAAAGTGGATTACTTCTGACTTGCAACATGAAAATGATCATATAAACTTTTTAAAGACCCTTCCTCCAACAGTTGAAATTAATCAAATCATAAATGAAAAAGTAAGTGCTTTTAAAAAACATCTTAATGACAAGAAAAGGTCTTTTCATGATGACAAAATTCTAAACTCTCAAAATCGTTCTA
The DNA here is from genome assembly GCA_035578905.1 of Stictocephala bisonia. Taxonomy (NCBI): domain Eukaryota; kingdom Metazoa; phylum Arthropoda; class Insecta; order Hemiptera; family Membracidae; genus Stictocephala; species Stictocephala bisonia. The sequence continues at coordinate 3,309,377 of JAQJVL010000039.1, forward strand.
AAACAATTTGGGAAACTGTCAATAATAATATTACATTTAAATCACCAAGGATGAATGAAGATATTGAACTTATAGTTAATAATGCCCTGGTAAAAAATTGTAGTGATGTAGCTGAGGAGTTAAACATATATTTCTCAAAACTGGGATTGCATGCGTTGTCTGGTACCAGTAAATCGTCGGATTTTCATAAAAATATACTATCACCAAGAGGAAGTCTCTACCTATCTGAGGTTTCTGTTTCAGATGTTGAGAAAGTGGTGAAGCAGTTAAAGAACACTAACTCTGCAGGAATAGATGAGATCCCCTGTTCTTTGTTGAGGAGGTGTTTTCCCTATATTCGCCATATTTTTACTCATCTTTGTAATTCATGTATTAAAGGTGGAATTTTCCCAAAACCATTCAAGCTGAGTAAAGTCATTCCTTTATTCAAAGCTGGAAATAGACGTTTACCAGAAAACTACAGGCCCATTTCAATTCTATCTTCATTTTCTAAAGTCTTTGAATTACTACTATGTCACAAGCTTGTAAATTTCTTAGATACTAATAATATAATATCTATCCAACAGCATGGCTTCCGAAAGGGTAAATCTACGTCTTCAGCAATTTTTAGTTTTCTAAATGACCTCACACATTCTTTAGACAAAGGCCATCAATCCCTTGGTATTTTCTGTGACTTAAGTAAAGCGTTTGACTCCGTAAATCATAATAATCTACTTCAAAAACTTGAAAAATATGGTGTGCGGGGTCATGCACTCAAATTGTTTCGATCCTACATTTCAGATCGGAGTCAAACTGTTCAGATCCAGTCAGGTCATCAAACCATTTATTCTCCTTATAGATCGATTACGTCTGGAGTACCCCAGGGTTCTATTCTTGGCCCTGTCCTATTTCTAATATATATAAATGATCTCCCAAAAATTTCAAGTGATCTAAATATAATTATGTTTGCTGACGATTGTTCTATTTTTATTTCTGATAAATCTCCAAACGCTGTTGCTTCAATTGCTAATCATCAGCTTGATATTATTAACAAATGGTTTTCTGCAAATAAACTTAAAATGAATATCAATAAAACTAATTTCATTAACTTTCACCTGAGTAATTCCAAAAGGTCACAAAACCAAGTCAAAATTAAAGTGGGAAATGATGAAGCCAAACAAGAGTCATCTGTCAAATTCCTTGGAGTTCATATTGATCAGAACCTAAATTGGAACAGTCACGTTGAGCACGTTTGTAAGAAGCTCCGAAGTATTTGTTTTGTTCTTAGCCGTTTGGCCATGGTTTGCAGTCGTGAGGTCCTGCGTACTGTATATTTCTCACATGCAGAATCAATTTTACGATATGGTATTATATTTTGGGGCCCTTCAAGTGTGACAAACTTTAATAGAGTTTTCATTCTCCAGAAATGGTGTCTGAGAGTAATGAGTAATAGGAGAAGATCTGATTCCTGCAGGTCACTATTCGGAGAGTTGGGAATCTTGACGCTGGCTGGTATTATTGGTTATGAAGCGTGTATTTTCGTGAGGCAGCATTCACATAACTTTATTACAAATGGCACTTTTCATAAATACCCAACTAGAAATAGGAACATGTTTTCTATCTTGGAACATTCTACTTCTGTGTTTGAGAGAGGCCCATACCATATTTGTATTAGTATTTATAATAAATTGCCACTTAACATCAAGGCAGAGGAAAAGCTACCATTATTTAAAAAAAAGTAAAAACTCATTTTCTTGATAAATGTTATTATAATTTAAGTGACTTGCTGTAGTTTATATCAATTTTAATTTATTTTTAGTTTTTTAGTATTAGTCATGACGTGTTTATAACATATCTGTAATTGTTTTAAACGAATAAAGATGAAATATGAAATATGAAAGGGAGGGTGGGTGGGTCAGTACCACCGTACATGTAAGGGAAGGTGGGTTGGTATATGTAAGGGAGAGTGAGTGAGTCAGTACCACTGTATATGTAAGGGAGATTGGGTGGGTCATTACCACTGTGTGTGTAAGAGAGGTGGGTGGGTCAACATAAGAGTGCTACCACTGTTAGTATAACACACTGCTTAAAGGCTTCTCTGCAAGATAGGCATGGGCTAATATTTGCAAGTATTCTCACTGCTCACTAAGAAAATTGTGGATGCTATAAAACTCTTCCCTGTTGAATGAAATGTTTCAAGTGTTACATCTATTCAAGCAACTTTATTTTAAATTTGATCTTTAAAAATCATTTTTTCAGCTATTGTTGAATTTCATCTTTAACAGATTTCATGGTTAAAAATCAAACTAAATGTAATTAATTTTTTATATGTCTTCATTTTACGTTTTAATGTATTTATTCAATTATTGTGTTTCTTTTGTTTTGACAAAATAAAAATGCGTTGTTTCCATCGCAAAGTTCAAAATAATTTTAAAAGTTTATATATTTTTAACAAACTTGGTGTCTTAATTAACCCGTTAATTCTAAATTACTTAATGAATCTGTACAAGCCTTTATTGAAGTTAATGCATGACAAATTAGAATCAGTGTACCGAGCTAGTACATAAAGTGGTCTTTTGTTTTAGTTTAAACAATATCAGTGTGTAAATCGCCACTGGACAAACCAACAATCGGTGAATACCCTTGTTCAGCTGATTGTAAGACCATAGTTTATTGTAATTGGTCCGGTTCTAAACTTCCTCTGAGCGCTTTGATTGCAAAATGAACCTTCCATCTGCTGACATTGGGAGGAAGGTTGGCCATTACTCAACTACAGTCAATTAGTAGTAGGCCCTACTGCTACGTAATCACTTGCTTGCCAAATAAAAGATTTGTTCGTTTTTCCCAATGTTTTATGGGGTTTTTCTTTTCTTTTTTTTTTTTTTTTTTTGTATTTCTTGAAGCTTAAGAAAAGTTGTGATAAATTAATACATAACCTAAAAATAGGATGAGATGATTAACATTTATTTTTTTCTCTTACCTCTGCTCTATACTCAGTTTAATCTTTACAATTTCAAATCAACGTTTTTTTTTAGCTTCACTCCCTAGTTCACTTGGCTCTAAGAGGTCTGTGAGTGAAATTTATTCAGCTAGGGATACTGACTTTATTTTAGTTCAGTTGGGTCTTCGAACCTTGGACCTTGTACTTCGAAGTCCGAAGCCTTACCCACTGAGCCATGACACCAGCAATTATATTCATTATAGTCATATATTAAGTTCATTATGACTTAGTCGTTAAGATAAATTAGGTAGTCATATATATATTAAAACAATTTTCAATACAAAAGACAATATCATTTATTAAAATTTCATCAAGAAATATTAAAGCGTCAATTTTAAATCACATTGATATAAAAGATACATAGTGAAATGAAAAGCTTCTTGTTAAATAAAAATAAGACCTGTTCTCAATTTTTTTTCTACCATCAGATCATAAAACTTTTACTACAATGCATACTTCTAAAATAAAAAAAAAAAAAAAAACTGATTCAACAATGATTTTGTAAATTTATATTTGTTTTATTTCGTAACAATGTCCATTTATAATTTACATATGACTGTATGTAAACTGAATAGAATTGAAAATTATGTTTTTGTCGTGTTACTCAAATTTACACATTTCTTGAACATTGTCGAATACATTGAACAATGGAAGGGTAAATATAAAATCAGAAGGTGGAAAGATGTTTTTTTTACTGTATTTTTACAGTAACAGTAACAGTACAAATAAATGCTTGCTTTGTAGGATTATATTTGTAGCTTTGCCATTGTAACACTAGAACCTAATCTACAGTCTGTGAAGCTTGAATAATCAAAGAAGATGAGGAGTCTAGTTAGTTCAATTGAGTAAGAGTCAGTTTACCAAAGGTTCTAACTATGTTTAGTTACTTGCAATGCATTAGTTATAACGGAAGTGTTGAAACACTTATACAGTCTTTTTGGGCTGTATTGCAGCCTTTGATTTATAGTCCGAGCAGCAATCAAAATACATTGAAGATTTAACCTTATAAGATGCATTATTAAGTGTGTTCATTTAGGCGCACAGTTTAGTAGTTCAAGGAATTTAGTTCTGTATTTTATTGCCAGTGTCGCTAGGAGTATCAAATAGCCTGCCTCACTAACACACATATGTGGTTCCCTCCTCTCTCTATCCCCTACTGGTTTTGTCTCCTCACACTGTATATTGTACAGAAGTACTTTAGCAATGTTATGTATATTATTAATTTACTCTTTCAGCCAAAGATAATTGTTAAAATTTCAATTCAAAATCTGTACAGATGTCATTTACAGTAAAATAATTTGTTACATTTTGATAGAATTTTTTGTAGTTTTACTTTTCTAGGTTGGTTAGTACCTTTTGTCCACCTTAATCTCAAAATGTTAAGTAAAAATATCACAAAGTGTTTTAATGAGTTATGTAAACTAAACAGGCCAAACTAGCCACTTTAGGCTGCCATAATTGTTATAAAGTTTTTTTTTTTTATTTTGTCATTTAACAGATTTATTTTTTATAAAAAGACTAAGACTTTTATTCAAAAAATTATCAAAAATAATATTTCATAGAATACTTTTAATCAGTACAGCAGTGTTTTGTTTGGATGGTTAGTACTAAAGATCTCTCTTTCTGAAAACTCAAATATTTATAAAAAATTGTGTAATTATTGAAAAAAGATAAAAGTTAAATTCAAAAATAGTTTTTGAAAATTGTAAAATGTAAATTACTAAATGTGAATCCACATTGTAGATTCACTCATGTAATTTTAAATTTGAGAACATATCACTTTCATGAAGTTGTAATTAAAATTTGGTTCCATCAAACAGTAACTATTTGCATAGTATTTTTTTTTTTTTTTTTACTTTAATGATTTTTCTTCTCTATGATACTTTGTAAAAGAAAAGAGTGATCAAGAAACGTACCACTTCCTTCTGCTATAATCAGTTGATGAGAGTAACAATTTTGCTTAAATCAGGATATTGCAACAAATGATTTAAATTCACTCACATTAACTTTTATTATAATTATATCATTTTAAATTTAATTTTGTGTTACTAATACAGTATTAGAAATCAAGTGAGTTTAAGTACCTCCTATATTATATATGAATATATTTCTATAATACTTTTTAATATGATATTGCTCCAGGTTTATACATGGATATATGACACTACTGGATATATGCGCTGAAATAATACAGTATTTGCTTTTAAATATCCAAGATGTATTCCAATTGATTCAAATTTTTAAATTGGTCAGCTTGTTCCTCCAATTGTTTCACTATCATCAGACTATATAAAAACACATACTAAGGGAAAGTAATTATTAGTTTGTAACAAAGACTATATATTTGGCCATCAACAACTCATCAGATCTTAATGACTAGTTTTTAAAATAAATTAATAGTTTAAGTTAAGTTTTAAATTATATTGCATATCTATGGTTACATGGAGGAAGGAGTTGAAATTCTGTTGGCAGATAAAGTATTTTGATAGTTAATGGACATGGACTTGACACGTTGGCTCAACTTCTTTGACTATTGATAGTTTCCCATCATGAACTGACAGGTTAAGTTTAGTGTTGAGTGACGGCAATGTTCAACCTCACATTGTGCGGGAATACAGGTCCAGAGTTAGTGATGCTTAGATTTAACTGGAATTTGGCGCTTTCTGACTGAACCAAACTTAGTTTTACTTTATATTTTCTATTTATGAATCTGATCTTATTCAACTATCTCACAACGAATTTACTTATTTCATTGTGTTTTTTAAAGTTTCCTTGAAAATTTAATCACACAGTAAAAAATAAACACAGGTCGCTTTCTTGTGTGCAGCAAATGCCTCAGAGGCTGCTATGTAGAGATTACAACTAATGTACTATTTTTTTTTTTTTTTTTTTTTATTCTGTAATCATTAACATCTGTAGTAATAATTACTACGTTTATGTATGACTACCATCGCATGACATCTAAACACAAACAATCTAGATTGAACAGGATCTAAAATCTACCATTTAAGGAATGAAATGGTAGCAGTCCTTGTGGAAAACCCAGCTAGCAAGCGGGCGATGGTAATTAATCTGCGTCACTCAATCAGCCCTCACACGTCCTTTGAGCACTAATCAGTTGATGTTAAAGCGTGCTGATAACATAGGCCACTGTTGAATTCCCTGGTTTTAACAATAAGCAAATTAAATATATGTTTTTGGTATTGTATAATTTTCACAAGTAACTAAATAGTTTACTAGGTAAAGCAACAAACTTAAAGTAGTCAGTTTGTAGTCTGTCTCAAAATGACCTTTTTTTAAGAGTTTCCAGATCACAGCTGATCTGTGACAGGTTTTTATTTTAAATTGGTCGGTAAAGCAATATTGTGCTTTAAGGTTTTCAGTTCGGTCTCAATCAGAGTCATAACAAGTTTTGAAATGGATCAGCTGATAATCACCGGCTGTTCATTTGTCATTGGGCTATTAATTAATTACACTTTCTAAGTTTTAGTCGACCTTAATTAGTAACAATGGCTTCATTTTCTCATTTACACTCATCACAGTTATTAAAAATCCATATTCGCCCATATCTTAACAATATTATATGTGTACCGTTACATCTGAATACTTTACCTACACATGTAACGAATAGTTCAGCACCAAGAGTCATGTTACAATATCACAATCGTTACAAATGAAACCTGTACAAAAATGTTTCAACAAATGGCAAGTAACACAATATCGCACGTGCAGCTGTTCATTAGTTTATTGTCAGTAGAGGGCGCTAACGACGTGCATTTATGTGGAAAGTATTCACGTTTCAACTTGTAACTGAAACTAGCTCCACAGTGGAATTGATTGGATTTTAACATTTTTTAACATACTAAATACCCATTTGGAAACTTTTGTTGGAACATGTCTTAGCTACCAATTATTTTACTAATAAATTAGTTTTTCGTTTGATTCTAATTTTTTGAATGCTCTACAAAATTCTATGATAAATAACACTGTACATACCACTGTCTCATTCCACTTCAAATTTTAGTTAACTCTATAAAAATGTTTCTCTCAAGGCTCAATTTCAAATCAGGTGTGAATATTAAATAAAAGTACATTTAATTTAAAGAATAGTGTTTGAAAATTGTAAGAAAATATGCAAAGTCAGTCTGTTAAAAACGTGTATTTTCCGGATTGTTCAAACATTTTATCTGAAATTAGGTATTGACGTTATTGTTTGGAGCTAAGAAATAGTATATATTATTTAATGGTTTTAATTATAGGCATTTTAATATCTTTAACCTTATATGTTCAAGGGCTAGATTTTAGTGTAAATTTATATAATGTTTATGTAGTTATGTATTTTATGAACTAACTTTTAATCCTTTTAAAATAACTGTTAGCTGTAAGAATTTAACTTGGCTGTAATATTGAGCTGCAATTATGACTTTGTCAATAATGTTATACATTTATACGGCAAATAAAGAGTATTATTATTATTACTATTATTATTATTATTATTATTATTATTATTATTATTATTATTATTATTATTATTAGTGTCACTAAATGCATGTACCTTTTGCCCTAGGTGAAGAGTTACCATTCGTTTTATTTTGACAATGTCAGATTAACATATTTATTACTGAAATATGAAGAAGAAACAATTTCAATGAACTTGCATGGAACACTGATGATAGTTTCCTAATAGTCTGTTCCAACAGTTTCAACAACAATATATTGTCACTTTTTTATATTTTAATCCTTTTAACAATTACTTTTAAAATTATAAAAGTCAATTTTTTTAATAAGAATACTAGTTTTTGACAAAATATAAAGGATAAAACATAACAAAAGTGTGTATTTGCTGTTAATAAACTAACCTCAAATAAAAAACAAAACTTACATGAATGTGTGAACAAAAATATCAGAGTATAATTTGTGTTTGCACGCAATAGAAAAACATGTCTGGTATTTTTTTCAGCTTTTAAATTGTAATAGCTGAGTTGGTTGACAGACGTGCAGACCTGTTCAAAATGTATATTTATGGGAAATCTGGTAGGTGAGTGGTCTAAGGTGTCAGGAACTTATACCTGAGTTAGAGATAGCGCAGGTTCCAATCCTAGTCTTGACTTTTTATTTATTGAAATATTTACCATAAATGTTCACCTTGTACTGGAACAAGAGTCCTCCTTACTCTGTCAGAAAAAGTTCCCCACAAGATTATGGGTGAATGGGTAGAGTAAGGCTGAAAGGGAGATCGGTATCTCCTTAAAATATACATAATTTCAAGAAAGTAATGATTATTAATAATTTGATCAATCATATTTATTGTGTTTGTTTGTTTCCAGGTGAGGCAGACATATGCAGTCTTAAGGTCTGGTAAGAATTTGTTTTAATCTTACACTCTGATCTAAAATTTAAGTGTGATTTATAAAATTTGTAAAACTGTTCTAAATATGATGTCTTCTTTTTTTAATCTAACTTTGGAAAAGCTATATGTAAAGTTAGATAACTTTATTATTGTTTTTTATATAAGATTGAACTTTTAAATAGATAAGATTATTGTTCTGTGCCGTTCTTTTAGCCCAGTATTGTCTCATTTTTTCTGGTCTTGCTTTCCTTTTCCTTCAGAGATGTGGATCGTTTGTTTCGATTTAGTTTAGAATCTTGGAACCATGCAGAATATTACAAGTCATTGACATGTGTTATCTTATTATTATTTTATTTTGCCTTTAAGAGGTGGGACTTTGTTGAATAAAACGAAAGAAAAATCATAAAGGTCATAATTGTCCATTTGATAATAATTGTGAATATTATAATAATAATATATGCATATTATGTGTTTTCTCATCATTATAATCTGATTTTTCCATTTACTGAGGTCTTGTCTCTTTAAACAAAATATTCAAATTTGTTGTACACACCTTGATAAATGCTTGGATTGTTGTCCTGAGGAAAGTAAATTTGTTTATAGTGGAGCTAGTTTAATGGAAATACATATTTATAAATATATTATCTGGCACTGTGACCTAGGTACTTGGAGGCTAAGTGGAGATAAGCTTTGTTCTCACTCTTCTAATTGCTGACTTATCATCTGCTTAATGTTTTCCATTAGTTTAGTCTAGGTTGTCCATGTGAAATGGTTGCCAATATTTAGATATTTAGCAGGGGAAATAAATGAGTATCGGGCTTGTCAATTTACCAAAAATCTGACCAATGATATGTGGTTTGTATTCCACGCAAAATTGTTACTTTTTACTTTTTTTACAAAAAAGTTATTAGTTTTTACTACTAATAACTTTCTACTGGTAAACGACTGTCCCTTAGAGAAGGAGTAGACTTTACTACCAGACTAGACTTGTTCATCTATGATGAATCACACTCATTTGCCATCTATACTGTGTTTTGGTGATCGGCTAGTAGTAGATTTAAAAAATGTACATATTTTTTGTCAATATAATCTGAAAATCTAAATCATAAATGCAACAAAGGGAAATAACCTTAAATAATTGAACTTAAATAACAGTTCGAGAGAAGGATTATTGGTCAAAAAATAATTTATCTCATAAACATTTAGTGGCATTGAAAAAAAGAATGGCAACAGCTCAATAAGCAACACAAAATAATATGTGAAGCCGGTTTTTTGTCAACCCATCTCCTCCCTTATTTCTTGACCAATTTAAACGATTGAAATGTCAAAACATTTGTCTCTGTTCGTAGCTGTGCAATAAGGTCTTAATTCTACAATATTTTCACCCTAAAGGGTATGAGAAGCCCTCAAAGTACGTGTTTTGGCCACATGGAGAGGAGATTTAAATGAAATTGAAAAGTAACAGCTGTTGGAATGTAAATAACGCTGTTGTTAGTATTGAGGAGGTTATCTTTTAAAATGCTAAATCAGGAAAGGTTGTAAGCTGGTTTTATCTTTGATTATATACACCTACAATAAATATTCTATGTAATAGGAATATTTGTGCCTGTAATGTTGTTAGTTAGTGAGGTCTTCTACTACAGTTGCTTTAAACTGCGTTAAATTTCCACAGTACAGCACTAGAGCTTCACAATGGACAACAAAAACAGCTGATATTTGGAGACGGAAAATTTAACAGTGGATGGGAAATCTATTTGTGTAAAATCAAGGGTTTTATTCACATTCGATCGTAGGGCTCCACTCTACTCGACTTGAAATGAACTACTCCAATCACAAAAACATATGAAATGAACATGTTTGAAAAGGCTAAGTGTTTGATTGTTTATAATGTTATAGTGTCATTGGGTGTTTATATTAATAAATAGGTAGCAACACAAGTATTGTGAGTGACATACTGTAAATAAATGTAATATTGTGATTTTACGTTATGCAGTTAACCTACCTTAATTTTAGTCAAAAGCCACAAGCCGAAGGCCAAAGGCCGATATGTAACAAGTGCATCGAGTGGAGGGGTTGGCATGCGAAGTGTGAGGAGTGTCCCATAGTAATGTATGGAAATGTTTCTTGATGGAAGTAGCTGGCCCATCTTTCAGTGATCAGACTACTTTGGGACAACCCACTGACCGGGACTAAAAACCTAAAATTCTCTCAGCTGTTGTATCCATCGTCATTCAGTAGAACTGTACGCTATATCATAACCTGGAAGTCACAACCTTAATGGAGTGGCAACATCTCACTAAAGTAAATCTGGGCAATTCAACCAAGATAATTTTTCTGTGTTTAAATAAAAATTTGGTATCTGTGTACTTTCTAGGCGCTTTTTAAAATAAAATTTCTTGATGAAAATTTGTGAAATAAACATTTATATCTGTTGAGGAGGTTAATTTCAAGTGCAGATAACGCGGGTTTTTTACTGAAAAAAATCGTAAGAACTCGTATTTTTATGATAGTGAAAAAAAATTGTTTTTAAATCGTTTTTTTTTAACAATTTGTTTACTTTTTATATAATGTGTGATGAACAAGAATATAAGATTGGTCTTGCAATAAAATAATTGAAAAATAATCATAATTAATTGTTTGTTTATTTTTGAAATTTATATTGATTGAAATATTCACTTTTTATTTATCTAACCTAACTTATCCTAATTGTGTTATTATCATTATGCATATGGCCACCATGGGTGATATACTACGGAAGTAGTTTTTCTGGGAAATCTCGAGAAATAATTGTGAACCAAAATAGTTTTCAAATTCGTGTTCAGAATAAATATTACATAAAAAATGTAAATTAAGCAAAATAATGAGATATAACAAAAATAAAATGTTTAATAATTTAGATTTGTCGTTTTTTACAAATTTGTTTTCCGCTGAATAAAAGGTATATTCTATAAAATATAGATCTGATTTCACCCACTGGTTTTATAAAAGTAAAAATGTTCAAAGCGTCTAGAAACTGTATAAATATTTACAAATTCAGCTAAGATAATTATTGACTTATTTGTCTAATTATAAAATCTTTCCAGTTTATATATTCTACAAACATTTTCTCCAGATGTTTGTAAAAATAATCACAATAAATGTGTATAGTAGCTTATATGAGTAGCGTAATAATTGTTAATATTTATACACACTTAAGTTATAAAAATCGAATAGATAAAAATAATTTTTTTTAAATACTGCTCAAAAACGATACTGTTCAACATTGTTGATCGCAAGTAGGAGTACTATTGCACCCTAACATCCTAAGTTGTGTTTGGTTCCAGTTTTTATTTGGTCGATTCCTAAGTCGTTGTCGATTACAACCACCTACTTACGTCGCGAGTAAGGAAGGGAATCTCTCTGTATTCAGGGTGCGTCAGCTAATGCACGAAGCCGTCTCCACAATAAAGCTCCATTGGCAACCCATACAGATACAGGCTCGCCGCACTGACTGCTTTTAACCCGCTCCAGCTATCCCTGGAAAATGGCCGCCATTCTACAAGGTTGAATGCTTGCTAAATTTCCTGTTCATTTTATTCGTCTAAAAAGGTAAATTTCTGATCAAGTTTGTATGAAAGCCAATAGAAAATGCTCATGGAAAGTGGAGTTTGTAGCGTAATGCTGCAATCATATATGACCTATATATTTATGTACTATATACTTATACTTATGTATAAGTATATAAGTATATTAAGTACTATATACTTATGTAATATATATATTTACATTCAATCCATGCTCAATTGTGTGAATTAGGTAGGTAGTTTATATGTTTTTATGAGTTGACAGTATTTTGACTTTAATATCTAAATGACAAAGGGTTGCAAAAATATTAGTGTAGCCCATTTTAAAAGTTTACACTTGTTATTTTCCCAATATTTCAATGCATAAAGTTCTAAGAACTTCCTTTATAGTATGCCAACCAGAGAAGTTAAAGAATGCTGAACTAATACTTAGCTCCCCCCTCCCCCCCATAGTCTTCCATTACCCCCTCCTCCTGACCTCCCGGTGGTTAGAAATTGTAGTACTTCTAGAATCTAGAAATGAAGCCCGAAGTGTGAAGTATAATTCTTTTTTAACAAAATTTGTTTTTCTTTTATAAGATTGTTAGTTTTAATTTTGAAGTTACTGTGTTAATAGTACTTTATATCTTATTTCAGACAAGTTTCTTTAGGTCGTTTCAACCATGCTTTTAGTTATAAAGTCTTGTTACATTTTATTTGTTAGCATATTTAATTATTGTTGTGTTCACGCCAAAATACTATCGTTAGTCTCAGATTTTCAGATATGAAACGCCGACAAATGAAATGTGTTTATTTTAAGGCGAATGCGAATTATTATAGGAGTGTAGGATTAGTGTGGATGACCTGTGTAGTCTGGTTACTAACTGAGTTCAACTGTTCCTCGGAAAGGGCTATTTATTAATAGCCCAAAAGCCAGGGCTACTTAGGGGCCTATAGCTTTACGTGAAATCCGAACCACGTAGTGTTGGTCTAATTTTCAGCTAATGGACAATCATGATGGTCGGTTCTCACGCCTCCGGATACCTACCTAACCTAACCTCTCCAACACGGACACCTCAGACTTCACAAGCGACACTACAACGGAACTAAGCAATGGTGACAGATGACATGCAGTTCCACCACTTTCTGTCGTTTACCGTACATCGGCTTTGGTCTGGGCTTGCCTATTTATCCCCGTAAACTTTAATCCCAAGCTTTGACCATCATTGCTTCCTGTCTGGTTTAGGAAATTTTAGTAAAAATGATTCAAGAGTTGACAGTTTATTCGTTTGGGTGTTTCTTCCATTTTGATATTTAATATGCTTTCAAAATGAACTTTAATTGTTGAATACTTCGATAAATAGTGTCGAGGTTTGGTGAAAACGTTACTCCTTCGGCTTAAATTCATGTAAAAGTTTAAGTTTAACCACTGTACTGTATGGGTGGGCGGGTGGGTCAATACCACTGTACGTGTATGGGTGGGCGGGTGGGTCAATACCACTGTACGTGTATGGGTGGGCGGGTGGGTCAATACCACTGTTCGTGTATGGGTAGGCGGGTGGGTCAATACCACTGTACGTGTGCGGGTGGGTCAATACCACTGTTTGTGTATGGGTGGGCGGGTGGGTCAATACCACTGTTTGTGTATGGGTGGGCGGGTGGATCAATACCACTGTTCGTGTATGGGTACTCCCATATCATTGTATGTGTGTGGGCGGGCGGGTGGGTCAATATCACTGTACGTGTATGGGTGGGTGGGTTGGTTAGGTTAGGTTAGGTTAGGCGGGTGGGTCAATACCACTGTACGTGTACAGGTGGGCGGGTGGGTCAATACCACTGTACGTGTATGGGTAGGCGGGTGGGTCAATACCACTGTTCGTGTGCGGGTGGGTCAATACTACTGTTCGTGTATGGGTAGGCGGGTGGGTCAATACCACTGTTCGTGTATGGGTAGGCGGGTGGGTCAATACCACTGTACGTGTGCGGGTGGGTCAATACCACTGTACGTGTATGGGTAGGCGGGTGGGTCAATACCACTGTTCGTGTATGGGTAGGCGGGTGGGTCAATACCACTGTTCGTGTATGGGTAGGCGGGTGGGTCAATACCACTGTTCGTGTGCGGGTGGGTCAATACTACTGTTCGTGTATGGGTAGGCGGGTGGGTCAATACCAACTGTTGTATATGGTTAAGGCGGTGTGTCAATACCAACTGTACGTGTGTCGGGTGGGTCAATACCATGTACGTGTAAGTAGGCGGTGGTCAATACCACTGGTCGTTTGAAGGTAAGGTTCAATACTAACTGTATCGTTAAATAGGATTTTTGACTTGATTGTCATACATTAGATCTTGCGGTGTCATTACAAACATTTTCGTCAGTGTTTGTAAATAATCACATTTGTGTATGTAGTTGGTGCGTAATGTTATATACCACTTAAGTTAAAATCGTGTAATATTGTTTTTAATACTGCCAAAACGTACGTGTTAATGGGTAAGGGGGTCTATTGCAACTACACCTAGTTGTGTCAGTTATGTAGTGTTAGGCGTGGTCGATCACCACTACTACGTGGGGGTGGGAATCCCTGTATTCAGGGTGGCGGTGGGTCAATGCACGAAGCGTGTCAATGGGCAAAGTACGGCTCGTCAGCACGACTGTTTCCGTAGTATCGGAAAGTGGGCGCCATTCTACAAGTTGTGCGTGCAAATTTCCTGTTACGTTTATTGAGGTAGACTGATCAGTTGGTAAAACCAATGAATTCGTGAAATGGGTTGAGGCGGATGTGCTCAATACCATATATATTTATGGTAGCGGTGGTCAATACCACTTTCTGTATGTATAGAGGGTATGGTCAATATACTTTGTCGTAGTATATGTTACAGTTCAATTCACTCTTTTTGTGAATTGGGTAGGCGGGTTGGGTTTAATATCTACTTTATATCTATGCGGGTGTCAAAAATTGTAGCCCATTATAAGTAACTGTTTTCCAATACATCATGTTGTTCCTTTATGGTATGCCAGATGAAGGTTCAAAGAATGCACACTAATACTTAGTGCTGTCTTAAATTTACCCTGCTCTGACTGCCGGTGGTTGAAATTACTATTCTAGATCTAGTAATTAAGCGGTGTGGTAATACCACATGTTCTAGATTGCTGTTTTTGGTGTGTTCAATATACTTTTTCGTTATTCAGACAAGCTTAGGTCGTCAAACCTTTTTTAGTTATGTTGTTAATGGTTAGCAGATGTTTTGTGTTTTCAACCACATACTATCGTTGTCCGATTTTCGATAAACCCACTGTACATGTGTTATTTTAGGCGATGCAATTACTTACTGTACGTGTAGGATAGGTGGAGCGGGTCAATAACTGTAACTGTTCTGGGGGTATTTAAATAGCCACTGTACTTAGTTAGCTTTACGGTGGACAATAACCACTAGTGTATGGTAATGTTCGCTAATGGACAATCATGATGTCGGTTCTCGGGTCAAAAACCTCCAACCGATCCTTGTAAGGACTAAGGCTGGTGAGAGTCATATCCACTGTTGTCGTTACGTATGTTTGGTCGGGCTTGCAATCTCCGTAACTTAATGCAGGCTTTCCATATTTTCCTACTACTGTTCGTGTATGGGTGGGTCAATACTACTGTTCGTGTATGTAATTTTGCTCTGTAAAATGTTGACAATGTCTCGTGCAATGGATACCTTAACTAGCGTGTTGAGGATTACGCCCCCGAACTCCCACAATACGACTCGTTTTCTACATTCCCAGCATTTAAAATTTTCCAAATGAAATCAGAAGACAGACCATTAATGAAAAACTATTTAACCAGTTACCATCACCATAGATTGTCACTAACACTTTAATTCGAACTTATGTTCTAAACGGTATTGTTTAAATGTATAATAGCGTCAATAACAATGGGCTGAAAGAAAAAAATAGCCACTGAATAGTATATTTGTAAACTTCTGAAATACGTATTTTAAAAAACATCCAAATATTTCTCCCATTCGCTACTAACCTTTTAAATTGACCTTGCTCTAAAAACTGAAAGAATAAGTTCAAAAATCAGGTTTTGACATCCGTTTTACGGAAATCGCCTTTTTAAAAATAGAACATTTATTAAACAATCTATTCAGACGCTCAGAAGCTCATTGAACAAAAATACCAGTCTAATTTAAATGTAATTAACTACTGGATTCACTCTGGAATAGCATTGTTATTATCTTAAAAAGAATTGTTTCCAATATTTTATTTTTTGAATATTTTGTTATATACATATAACCTCTGCGCAGTGAATAAACTACATTCGGTACGTATAATGTAACCTAACCGTATGTAAATTGAAAAATTCATGTTGAAGCAGCCAAGGGTTCAAGTTTGCCTGAAAATAAAAGAATTAAATATTTGCGTAAAATTAATTCGTAATCAACATAATATGTTTTCATTTTCGTCTTTTGACACGGATTGTTTTGATTAAAGGAATCCTTATACGCGAAGCCGTTTTCTGTGAACGCAACTAAGGAGTTTGAATGAACAGTGGAAGGAGGATGAACAGTGGAAAGGAAGGCCTCATTTCTTGGCCAATTGAAGCAGTTGAGGTAAAAAAATTGCCTCTTTTCGTAGTTATGCAATAAGGTCTTAATTCTTCAAAATGTTCATCCTGAAAGGTACGGCAAGACCTCAAAGTACGTTTTTAGGCCAATAATAATAACACTGGGAGAGATTTTAATGAATCAAAAGGTAACAGCTGTTCAAATGTAAATAAAGATAGCCGTACAATTTTAACAGCTGTTGGAATGTAAACAGTGGTGTTTTTAATATTGAAGACGTTAGATATTTCCTAATGTTAGACGAGAGAAGGTTGTAAGCATGGTTTTATTCACATCCGATTATAGGGCTCCGCTCCGCTGGCCTCAATGGTTTGAATGAAGGTTGAAAGGTGATCATTGCAACACCTACATTGCAGTTTTATTATTTATTTGATTAATCTTCAGCTATTAAACAAAAACAAATTAAATTAACGCGTTTGAAATAGGCTCAGTAATATCTTTGGGCGTTTAAACTAAAATATAGGCAGCAACGCAAGTACTGTGAGTGAGCGGCCGTAAATAAATTTAATATTATGATTTTACTTTATACAGTTCACCTACCAATATTTGTAGTCAAGGACGAAGGCCGAGATGTCACGAGCGCAGCGAGTGATGGCGGTTGGCACGTGAAGCGTGCAGGGGTATCCCCTAGTAGGGACATATTAATGGTTAATATCAATATTTTATCATTTTCAACTAACAATGTAATTTTACATTCTTGATTAGTTTTGAGGGTTATAAGCTCGTTTCAGGCTACACGGAAAGCTAACATTGAAATCAGCTTGTACTTTTTAACATCGTTGCTAACGAGAGGGAAGTCTTCATTACACTCTCAGTTATATCCGAATTCAGTCTCTTGCGACCCCTACCTACGGTAACGCACGACGCTCACCCCCCGCCCGTGGGGCGCAGGTCCGAGCGCGCCAGTCCCGCCGTGGCCGTCCGCCTGCACCCATGTGCCGCCCGCGTGTGTCTCCCCGCCTGGACTATGTAAACTTCCTGCTCTCCATGGTGGATCCTCTCAAAGTCCTGTGGGTTCTTACCAACAGTACTTACCTCGGTCAGTCACTCTCCCCATATTTGTTAGCGTACCAGTATTTCTTTAATTTAATGCGTAATGGCATTTTTATAGTCGGCAAGTCATGAGAAGTCCTTTGAACTTCATGCCTCTGTGTTATTTAAGGCGCTGATTTCCATTGAAACAGCACTAGTCATGTAGTGTACCTGTCGTATGTACACTTCATGACTTGTGCTGTTTCACTGGAGATCAGCGCCTTCAATATCACAGAGGCATGAAGTTCAGAGGACTTCTCGTAACTCGCCGACAGTACTGTCGTGTCTTTGATTCATAAAAAGAAAGATTATATATCAAACGGTTAGCGTTGTTACAATGACACAACGACGATTCTTGCGTATAACGTCAAATTCATTTTACTTCCATAGCAAGGAGAAATAATAGGGAGAATATTCAATTGGAAATTTTTAAATTATGTTCGCTCATTCCTTAACAAGAAAAACTTTTCCCGAGTTGTACGTGATTTAAGCTCGCTGATTTTGGTTTGTACAGTATTAAGTTTATCGTTCTTCCGTTTTTGAAAAGCACGATCAAAAACAAATATCTTATTGCTAGAAAGGATTAATTGTATGTTTTATCTTCCTTACATAAAATTATAGTTTGTTTTATTAAAAATACTTAATTTGATTAGCGATTCGCGTGTATAACATTGGGAATCGCTTCGTTATTCAGTGAACATATTCTTCGAGATGGCGCAATTTAAAACCAGGAAAAGACCGGTTTAATTATTTGTAATTTTTCCTGCTAAGCAGAAAACCTTATTAGAACGTCGGATGCAAGTTTTTCTTTTATTCGCTAAGGTGTTCCTTGACGATTCTCTTTCATTTTCCGCTTAGACGCTCGTGTCTTTCTTTACTTTGAAGGCCGATGTATGGGAGAATATTACGTAATTTAATACGTTCGTTCTAAGCGTATATTTTTTTATATTTTGTATCAGCAAGAGTCAAACCTTTTATATTATATATTTAATTATTTTAGTATTAAATATATAATAAATAAGTTAAAGGTTACTTGTTTATAATTTTACAATTTAAAAATGTACACTTTGTAGCTCAATTTGTTTGTATCACACAATATTGATTTTATTAAACATGTACGGCGAATATTTTGTATGTAATATTAACTATCATTATTTCTAAGTTGATTTTTTTTTATTATTTATACTATTATCTCTCCGTTTAGAGAAGTCGCACTTCGCCACAAGTGTAATGGCGAACGCTCTTTGTTCTTAACGTTTTAATGGGGTTTTCAACTACGCAATGACCGTATTTTCCTTAACTTAGACGATGTGGCCGGCCACTCCTCGCCTTCCGGACAATGGTGACTGTCCTTTTCGTTGTGTACTTAATTTATTTTGTTGCAATCCACAAATACAATGGAATGTATTTATCCACGAAAATTGTTTATTTAATATTTGCTCAGGGCCTCTCAAACCGCTTTCTATCTTCGTTAACAGTGGTAGAAACAATTTAAACTGTAAAAGCTTAAACTAGTAACCTTATTTTATCTTTAAAATACTCCAATATTGAAATATACAAAGTAAAAGGTTTGATTCCTGCTGGTACAAAACGTAAGAAAATAAATGCTTTAGAACGTAAGTATTCATTTTTTCATAAAAATGATATGTATAAATGTGTTTTTTTTTTTATTTTTTCTTTGTTATAGTTATTGATATATTTTATAAATGGGCGTTTATGTTATTTATGCTTGTTATTCTTACATCGTAATATAAGTTATTCTTCTTTCAGTGAAGTCGATATTCAGTTGATATTCGTTAGTTTTAATATATTAATCTTCTTTTGATTGTTTATTCTTAAGTGACACAGATGCCGAAGGCGGTTTAGCAGATTATACCAAATAATGTTAGTAGCTTTACAATAATTTTGCTACTGTTGTAATTAAATTTAATTGATATTATTAATGAAAGCTAATATGAATTTAGTTGAGTAAAAAAATATTAAAGAAGCATTACAACGAACAATGCTTTATATTTTAGGATTTTAATATTGTATCAAAACTGGACATTTTCCATCAGTCATAATCGCATTGTGACTGACGATTCAAATTGTTCAAGCCTTTGTCGTTGATCTAAACATGATTTTGAATAAGCTTGAGTATTTTTTTTTTTTTTTTTTAATACGAAATTTTCTGTATGGCGTTTCTTATTTACATAAGTTTCTACCAAAATATAGTGCAGTGGTGGAGGGATGGGGTGAAATGCACTTTATTGTATAGATGAGATTTTAAAAGGATTTATTAAATTTAATAAAAGTTACAACTCTGTATGAAGTGCTAAATACAATTTTCGTCTTCACTGTCTAGTATCTCGTATTGTAGCACGCGGCGAGTTAATATGCGATCGTTTGCCGTAATAGTTTCACAAACCGTAATAGTTTCGGCCGTCTCACGAGAGTTGTTTCCTTATGTTTACGAAACAGTAGTAATGATACTGGAGTTGGTCCAGTAATTGTTTATTGTTGAGACACAATAATGCTAGTCTGTACATCGTCAAATGGACGTTTGCTGGCTATCCCTTGGTCGTAGGAGTTGGACTAGTTGAAAATGGAAGAAGTTATTTTGGAAACAAGCCAACTTTCTGTTATGAATAATTACTATTAGCGAATAAATTGTAATACTTCGTTGTATTTTTATTACGATTTTGTAATCTTATTAAAACACAGAATTACTCGTTTTTATTATTATCATTTTAAATATTTTTATTGATCTGTACTGAGAATTCGAATTATCTGACACTGACTTTATTTTAAGTATTTTTACAATATATCTAAAATTTGTCAATATACGAGAGGGCGATGTTAAGTTTTGATCCTAAATAACTTAATAGTTATTTTTTTACTTTCTCCCATATGCGTTACATAGAGAAATATTGTAATCGTCAAACAAATTTTTTTAAATGTTAGTCTAAAAATCCGTTTTATGATCCCCTGAGCCCAAAAAAGTGTTTTTTTGTTTGTTTTTTTTTAAAGATTTTGGATGTCTGTCTGTGTGTATGTGCAGTTCGCAGGAGACCAATTTTTATGAAACGGATGGATCAATTTTTATGAAATTTGGTTTCAAGAATTATTTTGCCAATAACTATAGACAGTTTTTTAACTTTTTTTGAAATTTTAGTTTTTTCTTGTATTGGCAAAAACATACAAAAATAAATTTTTCTCAAGAACTGCTCTAACGATGTTGATTAAATTTCAGGAAATATATAAATTACAATTCTAAAAACTTAAATAAAACCCGCATTTCTCTAACTTGACTAGTTTTTGAGTTATGGAAAAAAACATATTTTTGGAATCAAACTGGTAATTTTCAGTTTTGATTTTGTAGTGTTTACTATGGGAGAAAGTTTGTGCCAGTTATTTGGAACCATTTATTAATTTACACATAACGTGCCTGTAGATATTAACGAATACGGTTGAGAATTATTGTGTCAATTTTAGATGACAGAGTGTAGTCTTTGTTACTAATGCCGACTGATCTCCAGAAAGGTATTTTTAGTGATATTCAGGGCAACTAAGGGCCGTTCAGCTTAGCGTTAAGTATGAACCACGTAGTTTTTGTCTTATTTTCGACCAACTGACTACAGTACAGTATAGTTAGTATAGTAGTATACAGTACTTAGTTCTCTCTTCTAAGGATATTACAGTTTTATGTGCGTGTTTTTCAAAGCCCTTTTGGTAACGTTATTTTTACAAATAACTTAAAACAGGTGAAGGAGTTTCACTTAATTTTACGAAATATTTCGTACTATTTAAATATTTTTCATTTAATAGTCTTATCTTGGGTCCGGTAGGTGTTGTAATAAATAGATTCCCTTTGCTTCCAAATGTATACCATTTGTTCGTTTTCCGATTTTAACAATTTAAATGTTACTACGTTCCTGAATAAATGTCAAGATTGCTTTTTTTTGAGTTTTAATTTAAAAATTTTTTTTAGTGTATATATCACAGACTGTAAAATAAAAAAAAGTTTACTTGGCAATCAATCAACATTCTCCATCGAATTACAAAATGACTTATCAAATAACATTTTATTGTTAAAATACGTAAGATAACTGATTGACCGTTTAACAAACTAAAAGTCTTATATTATTGTTGTTGTCGATCCTGTCCATGATTTATAAACCGTTGTATTCTAGTATTTATTTAGTGTCATTATTTGGTATTATGAGGTGTAGTCTCAAAACAGTCGTTTATAACTATATGCTGAAACTGGCATATTATAGATGAACTTATATTTCATAAGACCTTTTTTTCTTTTCTTTTTTTTTCAACAGTTTAGCCATACTTCAAAGTTAAAACGTATACCATTTTGTTGTTTAACTTTTTGCTCAACGTAAAGTGGCGTTTTTATTGATGTAACTGATTCTCCTGTATAGCAACCACTCCCAAGTCCTAACAACTGTATCGCATACCTCTAGAAGTGCTGTTCTGTGCTGGAATACGTTTGTTTGCTTGTCTTCATTTCCCGCGAGGGGCTTCCGCAAACTAACATCAAGTCTCTTCTCCTGGGACCTTTCGTGAACGTACATTTAAAACCCCAGTTACTAGCTTTAAAATAATTGTGTATGGATAACTAGTTATTGTCAATTGGTCGATGGTGTAACATTTTGTAAGGAATGGTCGACCTTAGTTTGTAACAACTACGCTCGCTCACTTACACTCATCACACTCATTAGATCCATATTCGCCCATATCTCAACGATCGGCGTAAATAAATACGTATAAATTACAAACTACTATTTTTTGTGCAATTCAAATTAGTATATAATATTTCAACTTAAACTATTATTAAAGTTGAGGAACTCTGCGCGGCCGACTAAAAAAATTGTAGAGTAGGAGACTAGCAGCACTATTTATATCTGTAGTGAAATGAGGGCAAACGTGGTCTAATAACATTTAAAGTTAGTGTGCCGTGAGGTATCCTAGGTCTTAGTTAATTAAAGCTTTTTATTAGGTTAGAATCTCGTTGATCAACGCCTTTCCCGCCCACTACCTTACGTAAACTTTCACAGGTGCATACAAGATAAGATGGGACAAGCGCCATACTTGTTTACTCCTAAGACGCCGTTCGCAAAGAAATAAGCAAATGTGGAATTTCCAATGAGATAACGTGTCGTCAGTGCAGAAAGTGTTATTAAGTATTAAATTGCATATGACCTTCAACGCAAAAGTATATATATATATATATATATATATATATATATATATATATATATATATATATATTCATCAATATAATGTTTGTACTATTCTACATTAATTATTGTACTATTTTCTATATAAAGGTTGTGTTAGCTGTAAGAGAGCTGCCCTCTTGACCAATTGTCTAAATTTGTATTTTCTCAACAATGGTGTTACATTTGGATCAAATAAACCGTAATTGTCGTGAATTTTTAAGATAACAAGCCTACTTTCAAACTAATTTGAAACGAAACAAAATTAATGTCTCGTTGATGCACCCAATAGGGCAGCGTAGAACGGCGCTTGGTCCGTGATTTAGCTGCTTGGCTGTGTTGCGGGTTTTGCAGCAAACGCCTAGAGCAGGCGTTCCATACGTTTGATAAGTACTTGACCACTTCGTTCTACAAAAAATGTGTTTTTATTTCATCAGTTCAGTCCGTAATAATGACCGTGTTGTAACGCTTGACGTTTCATTTTATAGGTATCAAATGAGTTGTTCTAGTGGTTTTTATAAAGCATTAGTACATTTGTTATATTTTTTTTTTACAGTTAAATATGTAAAACTTTAAAATGTAATTCTTGACGATTGAAAATAATTTATTATATTATAAGTGATAAATACTATCATAGAAGGAATTTATTTGTTTTTAAACTTAATTAAGATAGTGTAAATATGCATATTTGAAAAGGTTTCATCAATTTTAACAATAAATTAAATTTAACAACTTGTAAATAAGAAATAAAAAATACATGAAAGTATTTACATGGTTATTAGGGACACTATTGCACCTGACTACTTCACTATTCACTGAACAATCATTTAAATGATGTTAAACGCTTAGTGAATTATCCCAATTTAAGGTTAAGTTTTATGATACCCATCATGATTGTTATTTAATGTGCATAAACTATATCATCCCAATAAATTTAAAAACAGCTAAAATGGCTCCCAACAAGTTGAAAAATATTCATGTAAATGTGTAATATAATTTATTTTCTGATTTCTAGATCAATTTATTTTAACATAAATATTGTGTAACGTTCATTGCATTTATGTTCAAAAGTGTGAATCATATATGCCTTGAACTAGCAGTGTAAATTCAATATTACAATAACAAAACACCGAAAGTATTTATATAATTAACATTTAAAGGACCATCATTGAAACAAAATTGAATGGCTAATCAGCCCTAAAATCGGCAAATATTAAACTAATAACATTATTAAAATTACAAACTCTATCTTATTGCTTAAATTAGGAGATCTAGGCCTACTAGGATTTCAGTAGTAATGAAAACTATTTTATAGTAATAATTATGTAATATTAATGTAGCCGTTTCCAAAACTGCCAAGTCAAAGCCGGGAAGTCGAGCGCCCTATACAATTTTACCGTCAGCAGGCTAAAACATGTTGTTCTACTTCAACTATAAGTTCGTGTTTATTATTATGAGTCATAGTGAACACTGTATGACTAAACGTACAGTATGGTCTACCGTAAATTGATATTATTTGTTTTTAAAATGCTAGAACATTTTAATGATTTGTAATATTTATTATAAATATTGTCTGGTAAGTTATTTCTTTTTTAAATTCAAGCACAGCTAAATGAGATTAGGACATAATATTTTTCTTTTTACTTTTATTTAAAAATTGCATTAACAGTTGGAACTGTCATTGACAATTAGTTAGGTAATAGCTAATAAAGACAATTTAAAAATATTAAACACTTAATTAAGCACCATCATGTATTTTATAAAATAACCATTTTTATTTCAGATCACAAATAACAAATATTTAATCTGTCATTCATAAGTGAATATTACTAAGTTTAATTTTATAGTATTTTTACGTGAGTACAAGCATGTTTATTTACAAAAATAAAATATAAATCTGTTAAATTGTAATAATGATTTTGGGACATAAAAGGTCAGAATCGGGGAAACGTTTGGATCCTGATTTATACGTTTATGATTACGTTGTGATCTTATTAATTACAAAAATAATCAACTATAATTATAATTAACATTTCTTGTCCATTCTTGTACCTTATCTAAAGAATGTTTGTACAGTAAAGTATACTAAATAAAAATATGTCTAAAGTTTGAAACTTAGTGTACAACATGAAAAGAAGATATTTATGAAGAAATTGTACTAAATATTCTACATAAATAGCTATAGATTTAACAAAACTAAAAACAAGCTATATATTACTGTAACAATGTACATTGTATTGAATTTAATGGATTTACATTATGCAGTTATTAAAGCACAAATAGTTGATTGCTTACAAGGTACAGACAGTACTTATATCCAAATAATTGTTGACAGGTTATTTGGTTAATCTGTGCCGGGCTGAACCACACAGAGTGCCTTGAACAATAATCTTATCACACCACGTCGATGTATAAGAACTGTTGGAACTATAGAGGTTCTAATGTTTGTGGGAAGTGGTTGGATTCTCTCCCTTATTTATTATTGTAAAAATTTCTCATTTATTATTTATAGAATGACAATGATCAAACAAGCGCCCGTTGAATATATTGATAATGAGTTGTAAACAGCTTTAATTCAGTATTTTTTTAAATGAAAAACTGTTTTTATGTACGTAGGTAATATGTAAAAATATGTAAAATTGCAAGAAAATATAACCTACGACAAATGACATGGAGGCCATCAACTGATACATCTGGTTATGATCGAACAGGGCACCTCTATAATATGAATTTGTTCTAACTTCACTGTAAAGTTTACATCGACCTTCAGGCCTGAGTGGACTTTATTCAACGAGCGTGGTAGCTCAGTTGGGGGCTTTAAACTTTCACTCCCCCAGTCAGGTTGTTTGGGGGTGGTAATAGTTGCCACCTTAAAATTTCCAAGCCGTACATTTTGAAATTAGTATCTTAATAATTTACGAACATTTAAAAACTATGGATTTATCACTTTTTTATCAGTTAAGTCTTTGGTCAGTACAAACAATTGAAATGTGTAATGTAAGCTTTTAAAATATAGAAAGCTTGGTCTGGATGCCCATTGATTTTATATACACACAGATATATTCTCTTCAAATTTCAAATAGTGTGTTTTAAATTATCGAATGTAAAAAATTGTTTGTGAAAACTTAATTTTAAATGAACATTATTGTGTGCATAATAGAAATATTACATGACATACAATTCTCTTTGTAAATTTGTTATGAATTCAAAGACCACTGCAATTTTAAAGTTGCTGAATTTAAAGGATGAAAAATCATAACAAAGGACACTTTTATAAAGTTAAATAAATTTACCACATTTCTGTCTAAAATACACCAAGTCTTTTTTTGTTTGTTTAAGGTTTAGAATTCTTTAAATTCAAAATAAACTCTAATACTTATATTACGACTGTAAAGTGAGGGTGAATCTCGTTACTAAATGGTACAGTTGACTGTCGGCTAATTTTATTTAGAGGACCACCCTTGGGACACACGGCAACAATTACGCTTGAATTGACATTTGAACAATTGATGACACTTCAGTATCCCGGACTAATGTAATCAATCTGTTCGTACCCGCAGGGAGGTCTCGCTTGTTAATAAAACCCCTCTCTACCCCACTGTTCTTCCAATCTCTAACCCATGATTAATATCAAATCGATTCTTTATCAATAGGATATTGTTTACAAAAGGCTATGTAGTGAACGAAGAAAGTGAACATTAATTTATTAGAGATTTAACGCACAGGTTCATATTTTAACCACTTTGATGTTGTAAACATTAAATTTTCACTTATTAAATGCAAAATATATTTTAAGGCGTGTACTTAATTGCTAAATAAACATGATATTTGATTACACGGCTGCTAACAATTTCCAATTTTTTCCCCAGGGCCTTTTTTGGAATACGTTCGAGGAAAACAATCAAGTCTTTTTGTGGAACTTTGCTCGGTTTGATGATTACTGGAATTAATGTATTTCATTTATTGGTAGTTATTTTGTATCATTAATATCATACAATTTTTTTTTTAGAAAAATTATTGTTATACTTATAATTATTTTTTAAATATATGTTTAGTTATTTCTGTAAATAGCCCAAATTTTTATGGATTTTCAATATGTTGCCCATTATAAACACAGTGAAAACATATAATAATTGTGTCATACTTTATATCGCAATTATGTCAACAATACATCAAAGAGAATGTATTCTGCACACCATTATTTGGATAACGATATACGTGAACGCGGATTCAGATTGACTCGCCTACATAACAGCGCTTTTGTCAGGAGGAAATTGCTCCTGTAATTCTGTCCCGTGCAGCTAGCACATCCATTGATCCATATCATGTGAACTCTAGATCTCAGGCCAATATTTGGTCAGCCGGCCAGAGATCCGTCAGCCGGAGCACCTTTGTTTATGGGACCACAATCTTGTCTGTGTTTATAGATTATTACAACCACCAAACATCATGGAAGCTGTTAGTTTCTGTATTCTATTGACACCTCAGTTACAAAAATTAAAAGTATTAAATTATTTTTTACATAGGGAAGAATATTACTGTTCATACATTAGGCCTATTGCCCACCCTTTACTAAAGATTGTTCTCCTTAGCCATTACATGTTGTTTTGATCCCATAGTCATCAAACAAAATTATCCTATAAAAAAATTATAGACCATTATTACTTTAAAATCTTCCTGTCTTGTCATACATTCTGTTTTCTATGCATTTAGAAGAAGAATTTGGAATGGTCCAACTCTTAAAACCCTGAGAGCTCTAAATGACCTGTTCAATTATTTTTGAAAAGCCTATTTAAAAAAAAAATATTTATAAATAATATCAATCCTCAAAGTGATGTGGTCAAAAAGAGAACTGCAAATAGTTAATCGCTGGTTGATAAAAAGGAAAAGAGATGCAGGGTTACAATAATACAACAATAATGAAGAAGAATAGTCGTACAAAGTAATAGTCACTTCAGTTAATGACAGGAATAGAGGAAGGTCTTTGTTATAATAACCGTTCAGTATTTAGTTTGTGTATGTTTTTAGCAGATGAAACATTGATCAACTGTCATGATAAGTACCATAGAACTTGGCACTAGTGGCATAGTACTGTAACTCAGCTACTTGGAGATAAAGTGCCATGGAGACTGTTTGCAATAGGATCTATGCTCGGTCTTTTTAATAACAACATGGTAGCCGCTCAACGGCTGCCATTAGCAGGGATACAACAAGAGAAGTCTTAGAGTGTTCATGTAGTGTGTTGGTCAAAGTTTTATTTTATTTATTTGCTTCATATTTTCTCATTTTTAGCTTAGTTAATTTTTATTTCTATTTTATATTGGCTGTATACTGAGTTTGAACACACAAAATTATAAACATAAATATTTTTAGAATTTGTTTGTAATTTTTTTTAAATTTGTATAAAATAAATGTTTAAGTTATTTCTTAATACTTTGGTATGTTTTTACACCTTAATGCATCCTCTAGTTAAAACAAAAATCAGCGTTAAGAAAATTACCTTTGATATTTTAAAATAATTGCGGTTTTTCAGTAAAAATAAAAACAATTTCTATCGCGTTGCCAAGGTTAAGATGACTGAGCGTACAACCTATCGCCTACAATCTAGCTGGGCTACATCACTGTGTCACTAGTATCTCTACGATTAATAATGAATACAGACAGAACTAACTTGTATATTACTTTTTTTATTAACTGCAAATACAAATAACGCCCATAAAATGGGACATGCTATATTTGTGAATGGGCAATAAAACATACTTAAACAAATCTTAAGTTAGAGCAGTCGTAGCTGAGGAGCTAAGACAATGGCTTGCTACGCAGCTGGATCAGGTTCGATCCCTAATAAAAGCTCTAACAATTTTTGCCCTGCCTAACATGGTTTGGAAATCACATTATATGTTAGAGAGGGCTTCTTAGCTCTAACTTTTCCTGGTAAAATAAGACGAACTTTAACTTCAAAACAAGTCTAATGGTCACTAAACTAACAGTATAAGTTTTATTTTAAAATATTAGATACAATTAGCATATTCCTTAAAAATGACTATCAGTTTTGTACAAATCGTAAGTTAATTACTAAACCAAAAAAGGTTTACCCCTCAACTTGTTATTTTCTTTAAAAGAGTTAAAGTTAAAGTACGTCTTATTTTACCAGACAAAGTTAGGGCAAGAGTCCTCTCTAACACTTAACCTGGGGTTCAACGGCTTAATGTAACTTACAAACCACGGGAGCGGCAAAGGCCAAAATCTGTTAACGGTTTTATCGGGAATTGAACCCCGAACGGTTGCTTGGCAATCCTTTGCCACTTAGGTACGGCCGCTCCAAAAGTGTACTAATATGTGTTGATCAAATATTAATTTCAATGTTCATGGATTAATTTCTTATATGTTCAATTATTTTAATGTCAGTTTTTATGTCCAGTTGTTTATATGTCTTTTATGTCAATGTATTGTGCACCTACGTTAAGTCTAAATAATTTTAAAAATACAGCCGATTTTAGACAAACATGTTCTCCTCCTCTTACTGTCAGCAAAAAGCACGCATTGTGCCTTGCAACTGTAATATAAATACTGATCCTGTCAACATCCAACCCCCATGCCGGACAACGTGTATTGAAGGTGGACCCTACATCTATATTCTACAGACCAGTGCCTCTACACAGTTGCACAGAAAGAGTACCAGCCACATCTGGATTTAAATGGCCGATACCTGCCACAGTACAATGTCTTAGACCGCTCGTTTGTTGCAACACTGATGATGAATCACTATGTTTGTGTTAATAGACCATAACGTACTAAGTACGTCATTATGCACTGAAGGAGTAGTTAAGGAAATCATTTATCTAATTTGTTTCAAAATAAATCAGTATAATTTTTATTTTTTAAATAAATGGAAAACATTAGCAAAACTAGTTAATATACTGTTTTATTATAAATTTAGAAATGCTGTGACATAGAATATTTTTTTATTCTAAAAAACCCCTGTTTTGTTGTATAGTTAATTTGTGTTTTCTCTGTCTTCTAATTGGCTATTTGTGATATTTCAAGCAAAGATAAGTGGATTTCATTCAATAACATGCTCCATCAAGTACCTGTGATTGGCAATATGTTCATGGACAAACAGAATATAATCTTATCAGCTAATGTAATTACCCTAACATATTTATGGTATGTGAGCAAGCATCATTGATTCCAAATTTTTTATGATAACTAAATATATTCCAATGAATTAGTTTCCAATACTAATCCTAATTGAAAACAGGGTTAACAATTTGATTTATTATTTTTAACTGTATAAATCGGAGAATTTTTATTTTAAACAATTTTCTTTTTATGTGTTTAACCAGTTTTCTTTATTCTTTTTAAGATGCCAATTGTAAAAGTATGGATAAATAATTATTACAATGATTATTTATTTATTGCTATTTCATATCAGGGCTTATTGTAAAAGTCAATCATTTAGTATTGGTCTGATTTTCAGATGATATTAAATGATGTGTTATGACACATGTATGAGTGGGCAGGGCAGGTCAGCACTGCAGGTGTGATTACACATGTATGGGTGGGCAGGACAGGTCACCACTGCAGGTGTGATTACACATATACTGAAAAGACATTTAGATATGTTTGGTCTACATTCGATCTCATTAGATTTACATCAGGCAATTTTTTACCTACAATTTTTAAGATTTGGGAATGCTTTCAAGTATTAAATGAAAGAAAGGCATACAAAACGATATATTAAAATGGGATTTGAATAAACATGTTTATAAAACAGTTGTGTTGAGTTACATCCAAACCCAGCTTTTGGAAGGCTAAGTTATGCAGTATTGTAGGCAACAAGTTCTGCTCTCTTCATAATGACACAGCAGCCTCTCAACAGTTACCATCAACATGGACACAAGTGGTGGCACAGTAGCTAAGGTTTCAGACTGCAGAGAAATGGGTCGGTAGCGTAGTTGGTTCAATCCCAACTTCATGTGCTAAAGGTTCTCAGTTCGATCCCAATCAGAGTCATTACATTTTGAGAAGGATCAGCTGATAATCACCGGCTGTTCATTTGTCATTGATCTATTAATTAATGACACTTTCTAAGGAATAGTCGGCCTTAGTTTGCAACAATGACTACATTCGCTCATCTACACTCATCACACTCATTCGAAATCCATATTCGCCCATATCTTGATGATCGGCGTCTTATAAATAAATAAATAAAGATCCAAGGTTCAAAAGCGATCAATTCTTCATTCGTGGAATAAAGTTCATACACAGGCCTGCTGGCCTGTTTGAACTGATGAATGAAGCTAAAAAACATGTGTTGGGTGGTACCTAGAGTTTAGATGTTGTCTAGAATGAGATATAAGTATCAGGCTTGTCAGTTAGCTAAATGTCAGAACAATATTATGTGGTTTAGTTCTCTCAGTATATTTCAATCTCTTAGTTGTTTAATTTTTTAATATAAAACGTAAAGTATAAGTGTAAAATATTAATAGTTCAAATGTCTTAGAAATATAAATTCAACATGTGTAAATAATTCATGTTGAATTTATGTTTGGTATAAACATGAAGATAAAGAGCTTTAAAATGAACATAAGTTGCATTAGCCAGTGCTTATCTGACACCTGGACCACACTATTTACAAGCAACTCATGTATCCTCCGAGGTAGGACCCTTAACTTTTACTAGTAGACAAGATATCAAATTGATACACCTGTAAAGTTTGTAGAAATTCTGACAAAGATGCTCTAATACCATTTCCATCAGAAGCATTTCATGCCAACACTTGCATTCGTGCCCTCGGCATGGCATGTGCCTTTCGACCACAGATGACCCCTTCGCCCTTATTGCACGACTGGGAACACCTCATACTTTAAAATTGATCTAAATAAGGGATTCACGACTTATATAGAAGGGTTCTGCACTATGTTGGTTGTTTGTAAACTCATAATTTAAACTGGGGTTAATTGATAATGTTACATAGTTGTGCTACTCTTCAGAGCGTGAACATTCCTGATTGAAACTAAAGTCACAAAGTAGCAACTCTATACTCCTGTGACCTCTTACTGACGTACCCTTCAATTTTCTGGCTCTGTAACTTTGTTGTTTATGGCAGTGCAAAATTACGCTACTTACAAAAATACTACTCCAAATGAAATTCTGTACTAATGAAAATTATATAATAAATGAATCCTGCCCAGTTACTCGATGGACACCGCAGTAAAGGTCTGTAACAAGAGGAAGTAACTATTAAAGTTGATTAGATGGGATGTCGCAGTTCCACCAACTGTAATCATCCACTTCTCCTGTAGCCGTTACAACCACTTCTACTCCTAGTTTTCTTGAATTAGTTATTAAAAGCATAATTGTGCTTTAAGATGTGATAGAATCACTATCTCACGTTCAACTTTCATTTACATAGTTCCAAATTAATCATATTTATGAACTTTTTAGAAAAGGGGACTTAGTTAATTATGATAATATAAAAACAGTTACATCAACAAAACCGAAAAATGTGTTATTTATGTCCGGTAAAGTTATTCTATATTTTATTTCCAGTACCAATGAACGTCACACAACAGAAATATATTACAATATAAACACAAAATGCACAAATATTATGGTGATCGATTTCGGTGAACCATACTCACCTTCCTCAGACCAGAGGGTTTCACTAAAGCTGTATATTTCATTTACACCAAAAGCAGATGTTATAATTGTTTTAAAGAAAGCTAAAATATAAGTAAACTAAAACATGATAAAAACTGATTAACCTATTTTTTTATTACACAAATTCTCCATCCAAAATAAAATAAAGGTTTAGAATCTTTGTAATGGGATGGAAATTAAATTCTCACACATTACAATAGGATTATAAAAAAGTATTTTTTTAATAAGCATTCCTTTGTCTTTGTCCTTTGTCCTTACCTCTGGCGAAGGAAGGTAAACACGAACTATCAAAACTGATCACCATAATATTTTGCACATGTAATAAATTTGTGTTATATGATGTTCAATTTTTTTGGAATTGAGATGCTCAACCAGTTTGAGCATTTTACATATGTATGAGCACAATGTAGTTTCTCTGTATTTTATCGTACAAAAGTATAGTTATCGTAAATATCTTTCCTAAGTTAAGTAAGTTTTCTAAGTAACTCTGGTAAATAATTCTTTCGTAATACATATCACAATATCAAGATTGAATAGTAAGTATATTTTGTTTTTTACTAAAAACTCCTTTCAAAATAGGAAGAAAAATAATAAATCTTCATTGGATTCAAAAAGGTAGTCTGATATTATTGTATAATTTTAATTGTTTGTACTAATAAGATTTAATTTATATATTTCCCTTTAAAATTGTTTTTGCTCATTCTCTTTCAAAAATAAAGAAATGGTTAACATATTTTAAAATCGTAACTGAAATAGTTGCACCATTGTCTCAAAGAAATAAACAGGCATGATCAAAGCATTGTATGCCATCTAGTTTTATTACCATTTTTAAATATGGTACTTCACTTCTACCCTTTGTCGGCTAATTGTTGATTACCCTATGAGTCACAAGCTTAACTATTGTTCTTTGTCAGCCCTCCTATGATAATAGGGGCTGAACAATGGCAGCATAGGATTCATTAGGTTTTAATATCCAACACCACATTCTTCATTTTAAATTTGTTTTGAAAGTGTTAATAATGAGAAATTACTACAACTTGCCGTCTTTGCTTTTTAATGGTTTAATGGTAAGTTTTTTTGTAAACAATGAAATACTTCTAAAGGTATTAAAATCTGTTAAACATAAAAGTAACGTTTAGCGACCTCCAATCAAATCCGGTACTAAACAAATAATTCATCACTTCTTAAAATGTGGTAGTTTAGGATTAATAAAATTATATAAAGTGTATTTTTTATCCTTTATAGAATATAATTCAAACAATATTTTAAATATTAATGTATCAATAAATTTACAGTATATCTTTGAAGATAATAATATATTTTTCAATCAAGTGTTTGATTTGGGGGAATGTGTAATTAATCTGATAAATCTGTATCTTCTGACTGTATTTTAATACAGTAAAAAG
This sequence comes from Stictocephala bisonia, assembly GCA_035578905.1. Classification (NCBI taxonomy): domain Eukaryota; kingdom Metazoa; phylum Arthropoda; class Insecta; order Hemiptera; family Membracidae; genus Stictocephala; species Stictocephala bisonia. The sequence goes on from JAQJVL010000039.1 coordinate 3,343,169, forward strand.
ATATAGAAAGTGTCAAAAGTCATTTTTTTCTGAACCTGTTTCGTTGTTCAAAGCATTTGATAAATCATTTTATTTTGACTTAATAATTAAGCTACTATGGATTAGCAAATTGTTGTTTTGACTTGATAAAATTTTATTTATGAGAAATATTCCAATGTCTTAAATTAATATAAACTTTTCAGAAGAAAAATAAATAAATGATAAGTTACTACATTGATCTCCGTTGATGCTGATCTTAGAGGCTATTCGTTATAGTTTCATAGTAATGTGTAGCACAGTAAATGTTTTATTTTGAGGGTTGCCATTCTATACGTAGAAAAGTTCTTATATTACTCACACAGACTAAATTATAAAAACATAGCAAACGAACGCTGTATTTGGACTAAAGTTACAGTCCTTATATTTCCTGAATCGTGGTGAGGCACAGCAAACCTTTGATATCCATCCTTTTCCCTTATCATTAATGCCCTCTTACATCCCCTCCTGTTGAAGCAACGACCTGCAAATGTTAAGCACCATCATCTTGTAAACTGCACTTTTATTCATATTTGAATCTGTAACTGTTGCCTTTACTGAACAAATTTAGCAATAAACTCCTGACTGTTATTTTCACATTTCTAACATATAATTTCAGTTTTTAAAGACATCTAATTATTGAATCAGAAATTCCAAGTATAAATCTTAACTCGTTCTTTTTAAAGAACTTAAATTTGATCTCCTTTGTGTTTGTATAAAATATATAAATAGTTTTTTTTTTACTTCACTTAATAGTTAGCATGGGCTTTTCAAGCCTGTGTGTGAACTTTATTCATCAAGTGAAGTAGCGACCGTTGACTCAGTAGGGATTTGAACCTTGGAACTTTCCCTCAGCAATCCGAAGCATTAGCCACTGAGCAACCATGCCAGCAAATATCTTGATTATTTTATAAATACAACAAATAATGGTATTATTATGTTAAAATTAAGCTTTAGATTAAACTTGATATTTTAAACTTTAGATTCACAATGATATTTAACTTTACAGTACAGTCAGTTAGTTAAATATAACTCTGCAGACGTAGTTGTCAAACATGCTTTAGTTTTGTGATGAAAGAGGGACAAAATTAAAACTCATTGCTAGTCATTGTTGGTTAGGGTTTACAAATGCTTGAATTGTGTATATTATTAACCAGGTCATGTACTTCATCTTTCTTCTGTGCTTCAAAATGAAATCATACATTTAATGTTTTGAATTTAATCGTGCTCTTAATTTCATTGAAGTATATTGTCAAACCATATTAATCGGTAAGATTTTTTAATAATATTTTTAACTTCACTCGCCAGTTCACATGGGCTACATGCATGTGCGTGAAGTATGGACCGTTGGCTCAGTGGTGATTCGAACCTTGTACCTTGCATCCCCTCCCCCAGTCCGAAGCCTTAGCCACTGAGCCACCACACCAGCATATATCATATTTCGATAATTATGATATTTTTTATGACAAAAACTTGTGTTGAATATAAACGATTAGCTATAATTAGCTGTAGATATTGAATTAAAACATAGCATAATATATTGACAAACATCTACAGAAATGTTTTTATATAACAGGGAATTGTTATTTTAGTTTATTTATACTTAAAAAATATGCAAATACCATTTTAAAAATTAGGACAAATGTGGTCTAAGAAAATTTATAAACTACCTATATAATTTAAGAACTGAAAACTAATTATGATTTTGATAACTACTGTTTAGTAAAACAATAAATAATAATGTAAAATGTGTAAAACTAGAAATAAATTATTTTGAATTATTATAGTCTACTTTACGTGTATTGAACTTTTCATATTTTTCTATTTTGTTGGTTTTTTGCATTAAATTTAGGTTCTCTCCTCATCAAACAATGACATAGTTTTTTACTGTCAACTACGACGTTGTCTTGTTACCAATTATTTAGAGTCTGTTCATGTCCGCCACTAAATATTTAGTTCCCCTTCAGTTGCGATACAAAGGATCTCATTAGTCCAGTGGGCCATAGGTTGAGCAATTAATGATCGCTTGGCAAGTGTTGATGCTAGTAACCAAACCTAATCTGGTGTGCAGGGTCTCATCTATAAGTGTACAGTAGCATCGGACAATCCGCCCACACACACATGTATGTTGTGTGGTATGGATCTACCCACCCATACACACATGTATGTTGTGTGGTATAGATCTACCCACCCATACACACATGTATGTTGTGTGGTATAGATCTACCCACCCACCCATACACATACAATGGTATTGACCCACCCATAAGCATACATTGGTATTAACAGTTCAGTTAGTTTAGTGAACTGCAGGTGAGCAATTAATGATGGCCAGCTTGGCAAGTTTTAGTGCCAGCCATCAGACCTAAGTTCGATACCAATCAAAGTCATAACAAATTTTGAAAGGGATCAGCTGATAACAAATGGTTCATTTGTCATTGGGATGTTAATTAATGGCACGTTTTAAGGAATGGTTGGCCTTGGTTTGTTACCAAGGTGTTTGCCGGCATGTTGGCTCAGTGGCTACAGCTTCGGACTGTGGAGGGCAAGGTCCAAGGTTCGAATCCCCACTGAGCCAACGGCCGGTACTTCACTCGTTGATTAAAGTTCATGCACTGGCTTGCAAGCCCATGTGAACTGGCGAGTGAAGTTTTAAAAAAAATAAAAAATTATTACATTCGCTAATCTTCGCTTGTCACACTTATTCGAAATCAGTATTCGCCCATATCAATTGACACTCTAAGAATAAATAAATAATCTGGCGTATATGGTCTGTTGAGCTTTATATTATATTCAAATTAATGCCAATTTAGGACTATTTGAGAAGTTGACTATGTATTTGATATTGATCAGCAGTTGTTTATTTATTTTATTATTAGTTTATTTTCTTAGCCTAATCAAATTTTGATAACCACAATCGACCTTGAGAAATAATACTAAAGTTTCCATCTTTAGCAAACAAGTAATTTAAAAACAGAGCTGGAGCTTTTACGTTGATAAAATATTTTTATCTTGACAACTTTTTTACAAGTAGGCCTAATGTAAACAAAAATTAAACCTTAAAGTGTGTTATCTATCATAAAATTTCTAGTTTTAATATGTTTTGAAATCCAAATATACCTAATGCTACAAAACATAAAATATATTATTTTAATTTGTTGTTAAGATTCCAATTGTAAATATATGGATGAATATAGATTAGGGATTAGGGAATAAAATCTTTGTTTCAGTTTAAAATAAACTTAATTAATTACAAAATGTCATTAATTAATAGTTGAATAATAAATAAAGACGGGTGGCTGTACGCTCTGAAGCTAAATCTACGTTTATAAACTTTATATTTTTATAAAACAATTATACAAATCAAATCTTTGAAAATAATAGTAAAGTCATTGGTTGATGTTCAAAGTCCTCCAGTTTAAAAACTCGTCAATAGAGTAAAGAGGATTTTGAAGGAGCCATCTTCTCAGCATTTTCTTGGGGTTTTCTTCTGTCTTAATGTTGGTAGGTAATGAATTGAACACCTTCACACCCATGTATGAAGGCTTCTCTTCAAATAGCGCTGAATTGTGTTCTGGTAGCGTGAAATCTGCTGCCCGACGTGTGCTGTAAGTATGTAAATCAACGCCTCTGGTCAAACTATTCTTATGAGCATATATTACTGTTTCTAGGATGTATATTGAAACCATAGTGAGGATCGAAAGTTCAACAAAAGCTCCTCTACAACTGTCTTTAGGCTGCAGGCCTGCCAGTATTCTGATGCATTTTTTCTATAGAGTCAAAGGTCTTTGTAGGTTTGCAACACTTGATTTACCCCAAACAGTGAGACCGTAGCGGAAGTGTGCTTCAAATAGTGCATAGTACGCGGTGATTGCAACCGTGACATCACTTATTGATTTTATGCGGTGAATGACAAAGTCCAGAGCTTAGTTTGCTACAGAGGTTGTCCACATGAGATGTCCATTTCATTCCAGTGTCGATAACAATCCTCAGATACTTGGATACTTGTTCTTGGTGTCAATGTTCGGCAATGTTCCTATATCATCCTTTCTTCTTCCAAAGACCAGTTGTTGCGTCTTGGCTTCATTGACTACCAAGTTGTTATTATGGCAATACTGAACAGCCATGTTTGTGCAATGTAGGATGAGACTTCTAGCAATTCAGGAAGTTCATTACCTAGAAGTAGAACCGTATCATCTGCATACATAATGGTACTGGACAATTCTTCCAAGTAGCCTGGGAGATCATTAATAAAAAGTACAAATAAGACAGGCCCCAGAATTAAATGAATTTATTCCCCCCGTTAACTATGAATTAAATTGAAGGGTTAGTTGTTTACTTATAATGCTAGTCATAAGCAAACCTACACAACCCTTTTTGTTGTTGAATTAATGGTTTGACAACATTAGACTAACTTAACTTTTACACTAATTTTGATGCCATAATGATCCTAACTTTGCCTCATTGAATAAAGCATTATTTATTTAATTTTCATTTCAACCCATCAAACCCTTTTGGTTTCTAGTAATCTACCAACAAACACAACTATTTATGATGATTCTTACGTTTTGCTATTTAACATTTTCTATCAAAATAAATTATTTTATCTTGCATGTTTAACAATACTAGTGTATCCTCATCAAGTTATCAAATACACAATGTAAGTACTTGTCGAAGCCAATATACTCGGAATCACTTTTTCCAATTTCTGTTTTCATTTCCGCTGATGCAGTTCCTTTCCATTCCTTCACAACACATGACAACTTCTATCTGCATTTTGTCTGTTGTGTAGTTTTCAATTATGTTCTTCCATCTGGTATGTTACATCGCAACATATTAGCTGTCGTGAGAAACTGAGATATATTGCTATACTCTTTCTAACATTTAATTGAACATCGTTTGTGTTTGTTTATTAAAGATCAGAAATATGTTATATCAATAGAAGGTATGATTGTTCTTGTTAATTCATTACACCGAAAAATGTTTACCATTTATTTATGAATAAAATTCTATTTTTATAATTATTATTCATTACATAAAGGGTCGGCAAGAAGCATCTTAGTGGATTGAATTGAAACTGAAAGAATCTTTACCTAATTTATATACCTAGAATTTTATTGTGAGCTCACCAAACATATCATCATTTCACTTAATTGGATTTCATAAGGTTTTTATTTAGAATTTTCAGTACTTGAAGGCATTTTATGTAAACAAAGAAAAGCAGTTTTATGCTTATATATCATGGTGTGTTCACTGTTCTGTGTATGAGAGAATGTGACAATAGTTCACAAGTTCGTGTATGTTTGTGAAAATGGCAACCAAGAATTCAAGGATTAACCAGCAAGGGGGCTGTTTACTAATTTTTTATTTTTACTTTCTTACTTTATTTGAAAGTTTACATGGGTGGCATACCTGTACATTAACTGTATTCAACTCTGAGCCTCCATATGCTGGCAAATTAATATATGATAATCAATCTGTGGGGGGAGGGGGTAATATTTATTACAAAATTTTAAATAGACAAATCAACAATAACAGCCTTTTGCAATCAATAAAAACAAACAAATATTCCTGCATACTCACTAAAGTGAGTAAAATAGTAATGTAGAGCAATTGCATTACTATTTTGTTGATTTAAGTTTAGAGTTAAAGGTGATGAATGCAGTAGTCTGGTGGTAAAAAGGTTTAGTGGTTCCAGTGGAAGGCAGTCTTTATCTCTAGGGGCCATAAATGCCATGGCCCACTATTAATGGACCACCCTTAATCATGAGTATGGTTTACTAACCATTCTTTCTTTAGCTATAAAATTTTAAAAAAATGGTGTAAGTTGAAATATTATTACTATTCATTAGTAAGACACCAATCGTAATGCAGGCGAATATGAGTGTGATGAGTCATTGTGAAATGAGTAGTGTAGTCATTGTTACTAGCTCAGGTTGGCTGTTCCTCAGAAAGAGCTATTTAATAATATCTCAATATCCAGGGAAACTAAGGGACCTACGGCTTTACGTGGCATCCAAACCACGTAATATTGGTGTGATTGTAAGCTAACTGACAAGCCTTATTTATACTCAGTTCTCTTCCCTTCCCTATATAAAATTCAGACCCTAACTGCCATCCAACACGGACACCCCAAACTTCTCTAGTAGTGTCCACGTCGATGGCAATTATTGAGCGGACCCCGTGTCAGTATTAAGAGAACCGAGTATAGAACCTATTGCCTACAATGTCCACAACACTTTGTCCAAAAATAGCTGGGCTACAGCATTGCGTAACTACTACAGTACTAATATAACTGACAATTAATATACATTCTAAAGTTCACGTGAAGTTATTTTAATTATGAAGTGATTTTGGCTGTACAGAATTAAGATTTCAAAAATAATAATGATGACAAGTATGTAATGTATATAATGGTGGAAGAAAATATGGAAACGCTTTCACAACTTTTGTATGACTTTACTTGTAAAAGATAAATCTTGTACATCATAATGGCTATAAAGAACACATCTTTTGACATCATTAGCTACGTTTCATCTTTTCAGGGGTACGGCCCACGAGGAGGTGAACGAAAATCTTCAACGCAAGCCTAGGTTGAGTTTGGAATCAAATGAGAGGTCTATTCAAGAGAAATTAATTGCTGCAAACCGGACTTCGAAAGGTTAACCCTTTCCAGATTAGCGTTAATTTGAATTTCAAAGTAACTAATTTGAACAATATTATTTCTCCGCTATTTAACGGTTTCAAGTTCATTATTCTGATTAAAAATTATACTTTATAGTATACAATCATTTAAACAAATTAAATTATTTTTTGAAAAAAATAACATTGTTGTGAAAGCGTTTCCATATTTTTGTTCTACCCTGTATATCATTTCAAACAGTAAGTGACCAAAGAAATCCACTGACTCACCGATACTAAATACTACGTCCCTTATCGGCACTAATGGCATATCGCTGTAATCCTGTTACTGCAGGCAAGGTGTTTATATTGTTGAAGATAATCTGTCCTGACTGCTATTACTGTACAATAACAGATGCTCTCCTATTTCCCTCTAGTGGGTGTTTATTTATTGATAAGACACCAATCGTCAAATTATGGGTGACAAATTAAATGAATGAGTTTAGTCATTCTTACACTACAATGTTGACTTTTCCTCAATTGGTTGGGGACAAGAACCGGGAACTACAGTATAGTGAGGAATCTGAATCACACTATATCCGAGCCTCATACTCGGTGCTCTCCCTTGCCAACACCAATTGTCAAAATCCTGGCAACAATCCCACACGATACTCCAGGCTTCTTGATGTTTAGCGTCCACATTGATGTTTATTGAGAGGACTAAGAACACAGCCTATCCTCTTGTAAACTCAAGTAGCTGGGTTACAACACTACGCTACAGTGCCGGTTGTTTAAAGGCCATGTGATGAATATGGAGCAGTTACCTATTCGACTCAGATTTAATTCATGTTTAGAAGTAATACAAAGTGAGATTTGTTGCATATTTTTAATTTGAATGTGAGAGATTAATACTGATTTATTGCCCTCTTTAGTTGGCATTATAAATTACAATTGTTTTACTTTAAACAAACATTGACCAGGACAACCAGTTCTTTCGGTCAGTTTAAGTAAAAGAAACAAAAAGAAGATATTTATCCTTACAAACCTTGAATTAAGTATTGATTAACAAATTAATTAATCAAAATCCAATACTAACCTACCCGCCTTTAGGATACAGACAGCGTCAGAACCACCCACAGCCTACATAAACTCACAACAAGATACAACTTTCCTACTAGCAAAAATTTTAAATTAGGATCTATCATATTGAAAAATAATTTAAAACGCAAGTGAAGTGTAAGTCTTGTTTTGATACAGAACATGAAATGAAAGTAGTTTGTCTAAGCCAATAAAATATCAATATACTCTCATACCACAAAACTCTAGTATTACAATATTAAAAAAAAATCACTAATTTTAATCTATTATTTAAGGAGTTAATATCTTAGTAATATTCTCTTTATAAAGCATTAGCAATTGAATTAATTGAGTATCACAAATTTCTTAAATTAATTCATGAATTACTTTTATGTTACAATTTCTTTTTAAGATTATCTGTTTGTTTCTCTTCAAGGCACAGTTGTACTTAATAAAATTTTGTCCTGTTTATCCTAATTTTTAAGGTTCAACATGCTTAGGTTCCTACATTCTTACTTATGAGACGCCGACACAACATTGTGCTTATTTTAAGGTGAATATGAATGATGATATGAGTGTGGATGAGTTTAGTCTGGTTACTAACTGAGTTCAACTGTTCCTCAGGAAGGGCAATTTATTAATAGCCCAACAGCCAGGGCAGCTAAGAGAGCTACAGCTTTATGTGGAATCCGAACCACGAGTGTTGGTCTGATTTTCAGCTAACTGACAAGTTTGATGCTCAGTTCTCTTCTCCACACAACATCCGAACCTTGACTACCATCCGAAATTGACACCCCAGACTTCTCTAGTAGTGTCCATGTCGATGGCAACCATTGAGCGGACGCTGTGTCAGTATTAAGAGGACCGAGCATGGAACTTATTGCCTACAATCTCCCAAACACTTTGTGCCAAGTAGCTGGATTACAGCACTGCATCACCAGTGGTTGATATCTGTATGCAATTGTTTATTATCATTTAACTAATACTACAAATCTCTTATTACATTTGTAAGTTACTGACATCGATTATTTGTATAATTAACACAGTTATGTATGTTACTTATTTGTGTGTAATAAATTATTAGTTATATTTTATGTATTTTCATAACTTCAAAATGCTTATGCTGTGATGTAGTTGGCAAAAGCTGTATTGTAGCATGTATACAAATGTAAATAAACAAACCGCAAGCAGTTTGATCTATCAAGTCAGAAATAATAAGACATCAAGTAAAAAATAACCGCTATATTTTTTGTCACTCAGGTTATACACTATAACAACCAACGCAAATAGGAAAAGGCAAGACGTGCAAGGAGAGAATGTTGAGGAGGGGAAATAAAGACGTAACCAGTGCATCACTACTTTCATTGGTGTTGCATTTTTAAAGCAGGAGACAAAAGAAACTCGCTCCCGGCTAAAGAAGAATGTGTGAACAAGGACAGTTGGAGTAAAGCAACTCTGGACTTCATTTATATCTACGCGAAGTTGGCACAACTGGACCTGAGATGAGATTTTGAGTTGATGAAATGGAAGATGATAAAAACTCCATCTGGGATAGTTCTTAGTTGCTTTAAATAGATACAGAATTAATTTACAATAAGGGTCACTTATTTAAAACTGACTTATTATTCATTCATATAAGTTATTTTAATTAATGCTTTTTATGATATCAGTTTCAAAACAAATTTGGATCAAGATAACAGTCAAGCATTGCTTGTATTCATTTCAGCGTATTTTTTAGTTTAAAAACAAATTGATTTTTAAGTTTGTATTTAATATAGGAAAAATAATGATGACTACATTGGAAATACCAACAAGAAATTCAAATAAAATTTGATTCATAGTCTTAAGGAAGACATGTTTTTCTACTTGACTTTCTGAATCATCTTAAAACGTTATTTAGGTCCAACAGTGCAAGGAGACAAACCAATGATAAACCAATGAGAGTTTATTTTATAGGTAAACTGACATTGATTAAATTTATGTAATGCAGTCATATACCCTTTGAGAGGATAAAATAGTAGGCTTGATACTGAGAAACGGAATAGCAGAACGTTCTTAATGTTTCTGTTGTTTGAGTTCAAGATCCATCTATCTGCTGAATTTCAATTTCCAATATCATCCATGGTTTTAGCATTTGTATTATTAAAATTGACATTTGTCTTTAATAAACTGGATAAAAAGAATTTCTTTTGATGTTTTTATTGTCGATACATATTTATTTAATGAATTCAGAGAAGATAATGGATATTATTGTGCTGTATAAATGTATCATAATATGTATATTTAACCAGCACTTGTAGCTGAGTGCTGTAATGTAGCTACTTGAGGTCAAGAGATTGCAGTGATACTTGCTGTACTTAGTCTTCTTAATACCAATACAGTGTCCGCACAATGTTTTTTATCAGCTTGGAAAGGGTTGTCACATAGACATAAGCACAGACTATACATTACATTAGTTTCTGTGTTATATTTGTGACAGTTGTTAATGCCGAACAAAGTTTAAAACTTATTTGTGCTCTACAATTTCACAGGGAAGGCTGAACTCTCTCACAATTCTAACAATAATAGGTTAGGTTAAAGAGCACTGAGCCAGGAATTAGTAAATTAAGAAGATAGGACATCAGCAAACTTTTCTTAGAAGCACTTTCTTCAGGTGAATGGAGAGAGAGAGAGAGAGAGTTAGGGAGAGCACTGAAAATTCGGGTAATTATGTGATTCTTTTGTGTATGTTACTACTACTCTGGTGTTAATGAACTTGTGTTCTAAGGTAATTTTGCTGATGTCTTATCCATATACTAATTCTAACAATAAAAAATTACACTGCAAAAAACATAGACCTTGGAGAAATTCTGACATTTGCTCTTGCAAAGGCTAGGCGAATGCCTTTTAATGTTTGAAGTTTTTATAGACCTATAAACAATAAAAATAAGCACCTTAGATAAGGATTAAATAATTAAAAATCAAATATTGCACATAAACAAATCAAATCTTACTATATACTATGATGATGTTATTTTTAATATCTGCTGGAACACAGCAGGTCCATAGGTGGCAGATAATGAAGTGGCTGTAAAGGGGAAGAGTATCGTCTCCCTGAAACAAACAAAATTAGGAGTTATACCCGGTGGGGTAGGGGCGCTCCGATTAAAACTTTGGGTGCCTACAAACCACATGATTGGCCAGAGCTTGGATACTGTACTACCAGAGAATTCTTGAGAAGCCAGTGTTTGGATGTTGTCTCGGCTTGTCAGTTGGCTGAAAACCCGACCATTACCAAACATGGTTTGCATTCCATGAATAGATCCCTTAGTTGCCTTGACCATTAATAAATGAGCTTATTTGGTATTTGGGCATAAGTTGAACTCAGTTAGTAACCAGACTGCACTGGTCATGCACACTCATCCTAAATTCATGAACTCATTCATATTTGTATTAAAATATGAATAAACGCTATAAAGACTAAAAGCTTTGATCTAAACATCCACATTTGGATTGGGAATGTTTGAGTTTTGTGTTAAAACACATAATATAAGCATAATGTTCTAGAAATATTTACTGATTTTCATTGTCTGTGTAAAAAACCATTGTCATCCAATTTATATTTTGAATGCTTTACTATTTCATCAACATTTGTTTATCGCTGTCAGTTTGAACAGAATTTAGCTTGTCAACTGTCATGATAGAATTACCTTTGTACATTTCCAGTATCAGCTGAATTTATATGTACATATTTGCTAGGTTTGTTTATCCCAACACAGCTTGATGAAATGTTTGTTTTCACTTTTTAGTCGTTAATAAAATTGTTATGGACATTATACTTTGTATTTTTGTCACTGTCTCTTTTAAAACTAATTTAATTTATGCTTATTATTTTGTTATATCACTAAGTATTTGCAATATATGAGTAAATTTCTTATCATTTTCATTTTATGTAACACTGCCAAATCGCTGACCATAATTAAGTAATTTTTAAACCATAAATGTTTAATAGTAAACTTTGATAAATTTTCAATATGTAGGAGAAAGTTTGAAAGTTGCTTTATTTTGTAGTCTCTCTGTTGTCTCTGGTTATAAGGTTGTGAATGTAACAAAACTGTTTTCCACCACAACCATCAATCAAATAAACAAGTTGCTGCAGTGTCCTTCAAGAAAAGATTCTGCGCTTCGTCTACATATTAATCAAATGTCTCAGTAGCGAGCAAGAATAGATGATTCTCAACATTAACCATTCATTATATATTTTTAACATGTCTGGCATCAGCTGTTATACTGGTCCAGCTCCAATCACAGTACACTAATCTCCCTTCGTAAAAAGAGGCAACATTTATCAACCCTTACATAACCTCTTATCATGTTACATGTTATCCTAACATGTAATTTGATTTCACAGTACGTGTATGGGTGGGTGGGTGGATCAATACCATCGTACGTGTATAGGTGGGTGGGTGGGTCAATTCCACCGTATGTTATAGGTGGGTGGGTGGGATTTTTGTAGAGAACTAACTACTCTCTGAACTAATTACTACTGAAAATATTGGGGAAATCAAACAGTTTTAGTATTAGTTTAGTAATAGTTAGTATAAAACTTGGTAAAATAGCTGTAGTAAATTTATATATTTGAGATAAATAGGAATAATATAATAATTTTGTAATGTTTAATTCGTTATATACAATTAAACATTACACACCTGTTATGTAACATGATAACAGTTTAAAGGCAAAGATCCATACCTACTGATTGTTATCTCTGAGTGATGTGTTTGTGGGATATGTAGCATGTATCTGGAGAATGACATGCTGATTTTTAGTATGTTGAAGATTTTAATCTTCTAATAAAGAAAAATTTATATAAATATATATGTATATATAAAACGTTTCAACAGGTATAAAAAGATCCAATAGTCTTCAGGTTTTACTTAATACCTTAACCTTGTTTGTTTATTGGTCGGGAGCGTAGTTGGTTAAAGGCAGCTTCATAAGCTAAAGGTTCTCAGTTCGATCCCAATCAGAGTCGTAGCAAATTTTGAAAGGGATCAGCTGATAACCACCGGGGTTATTAATTAATAATACTTTCCAAGGAATAGTCAGCCTTAGTACTACAATGACTACATTCGCTCATCTTCACTCATCACAATCATTCAAAATTCATATTCACCTATATCTTAATGATCAGCTTCTTAAGAATAAATAAATAAAAACGGGCAGTTCAGTTAAAACTAGATGTTGTGAGTCAATCAAATCATCGACAAACCTGAACAACTAAATACTAATATATGTACCAACTTTGTTGATACCGTACTGATATAGTTTCATTACTCTGCAGCATAGTAATGTACAATCTAAAAATCGTATGATTGTGACTTTCACCATAGATTTTTTTCTAAATTGTATCAAAACATACCTCATTCTAACTCCCCTTATGTAAACGTGTTTCAATTTAAATTTGTTAATAAGTTATTCTTGATAGATGTTTCTTTTAGCACATTCATTAGCAATAGAATCAATTATCTATCACAAAATATGAAGCTATATCATAGACCTTCTACTTTCAACAGGAGAGAAAATCTGTGAGGTTAAACCAGGTTCACGCTGGACGTAAAATCAACCCAATACTGAACGGTATAAATCCGATGATTATCTGACGTACCTTCATTGTCCTGACCACTAAAACCATTATTAATCCACATGTCGCCTGTTAATAACAAGGCCACACCGCTCACTCTTATTTCTCATAATTTGTTTTATCTCTCATTTTTTCTCCAGTAAAACTTGACTGGTAGCACACAGGTCTGTTTGATAAAACTGTTCATAGATTTGTAGGTTAAGAATTTGATATTTGACATGTAATAGTTAAAAGTCAGTAATAATATGAAGTTTAGGTTTTCTTTTTAAGAAATATCTTTGTAAGATGTGTAACCTGATTTTTACGCTTGAACATGTACATTACGTTCATGTCAAATATTCAATTCAAGTACAACTCTTAAGAAGAAGTCATAGATTTTTAAAATTAAAAAGGAAAATATAATAATTAACCAAGTTTTTCTCTTGATAATAATAATAAGGTCTGCTCTAAAAATTCATTCATTATTATTCATTCATTATTATTCATTCATTATTATTCATCTCTAAGACGCCGATCGTAGAGATATGGGCGAATATGAGGCATGAATGAGTGTGATGAGTGTAGATGAACGAGTGTAGTCATTGTTACTATCTGAGTTCGACTTAGCTCAGAAAGGACTATTTATTAATAGCCCAATAGCCAGGGCAACTATGGGACCTACAGCTTTACGTTGAATCCGAACCACGTAGTGTTGGTCTGACTTTCAGCTAACTGACAAGTTTGACACTTAGTTCTCTTCTCTACACAACACCCGAACCTTGACTAACATTCAACACGGACACTCCAGACTTATCTAGTAGTGTCTATATTGATGACAACCATTGAGCGGACGCCGTGTCGGTATTAAGAGAACCAAGCATGGAACATATCGCCTACAATCTCCCAAACACTTTGTCCCCAAGTAGCTGGGTTACAGCACTGCGCCACCAGTGCCGACTAATAATAATAAATAATAAAGTCCTTACATAAGATGTGCTTTAGGATTTAAAACAATGTTGCCAACCTAATCAGCTGGAAGTGAATAATTCCAGGATCTTTTGCTATATAAGCTATTCATTCTTTGCTACTTACTAAAATGTTAAACGCCTCTATCTCCAGTACATTATCTCGAGATATGAATTCTTATTCTTTTCAACAACTTGGTGAAATAAACAATTTTTCAAATGAAGATACCATATAGCATTTTTGTTTAAGATTTCTTACTTATTCTTTTAGCTATTAGTTAAAAAATGCAGATTATGTAACATGATAACAGTTCAAAATTATAGTTACTGAAGTATATATATATACTATAATTTATTATAATAAATGTCATATATATCTCTACTGTTGGTGCAAAAATTATGTGCACCCGAGTTCTAAGGTTGTTATCTATGAATTGAAGGTGTTTTTAAATGAACTAAGATGCCTATGGAAGGTCTAATCATACCATTGTTTTGCTCATTTAATTGTACATTGTGATATATGCGTTTTAAAAGTTGATTAAAAGTTTTAATAATTTTTAACCTAGTTGGAACAAAAAAATACCAGAATTTAACTAGTTTTCACTGTACATCTAATCTAAACTGTTATTAATAATAAATCTCGTAATATATTGCATTTATATTTTGATACCTGATTTATAGGAATGTTTTCTATTATTAGTATTTATTATTAGGAATGTATTATTAATTTTAGAATCTTAACAGAAAAAAGTTCTCATCAATACCGTGAAACATTGTTTTTTTGGCTTCTAGAAGTCGTAAAATTAATTACTTGGTATTTTTGTAATCCTTATGATATATATAACTACGATACATTACTTTAATATATGTAAGTAAATGCTCCAATTTTATATTTATTTAAATTTATCAACTTAAGGTTATTTTAAATTGATTTCAATCGATTTAAAATCACTGCATTTACGTACACATATTAAAGAAATGTATCGTAACTATATCATAAGGATTACAAAAAGACCAAGTAATTAATTTTACGACCTCTAGAAACCAAGAAAACAATGTTTCAAGAAATTGATAGGAACTTTTTTCTCAAAAAGTTAAAATTCTAAAATGTATGTAATTTATAGAAAACATTCTTATCAACCAGGTATTAATATAAAAATATAAATGTGATACATTAACTGGTTTTTTAGTAATACAGTGTAAATTTTATGTACAGTGAAAACTAGTTAAAATTCCGGTATTTTTTTCGTCCCAATTAGGATACAGATTAATAAAACTTGCAATAAAATTTTAAAATGTTGTGGTGTACATTTAAACAAAGAAAACACTAGTATGATTAGATTTCTTGTAGGAATCTCAGTTACTTAGATAACAACCTTCAAACCCAGGTGCCGACAGTAGATAGTGTAATTTAGTTACAAAGTTCTTCATATTCTTTTCTTTGGGTTTTATTAATTACAATACCAGCTCATATTGCATTTAAATTTATTTATTTAGAAACTCATGCTAAAGGTGCGCCTCGGTAAAAAAAGTATGCTGGAACAAAATTTGAAAGAAATGAAAATAACATGGAAATGCTGCTTTCTTGTAGTTTTTACAGGCTTAAAGCAGTAGGTTAAAAGAATAGGAGATGCCAATATAACATGGAAATGTTGCTTTCTTGTAGTTTGTACAGGCTTAAAGCAGTAGGTTAGAAGAATAGGAGGTGCCGATATAACATGGAAATGCTGCTTTCTTGTAGTTTGTACAGGCGTAAAGCAGTAGGTTAAAAGAATAGGAGGTGCCAATATAACATGGAAATGCTGCTTTCTTGTAGTTTGTACAGGCTTAAAGCAGTAGGTTAAAAGAATAGGAGATGCCAATATAACATGGAAATGTTGCTTTCTTGTAGTTTGTACAGGCTTAAAGCAGTAGGTTAGAAGAATAGGAGATGCCAATATAACATGGAAATGTTGCTTTCTTGTAGTTTGTACAGGCGTAAAGCAGTAGGTTAAAAGAATAGGAGATGCCAATATAACATGGAAATGTTGCTTTCTTGTAGTTTGTACAGGCTTAAAGCAGTAGGTTAGAAGAATAGGAGATGCCAATATAACATGGAAATGTTGCTTTCTTGTAGTTTGTACAGGCGTAAAGCAGTAGGTTAAAAGAATAGGAGATGCCAATATAACATGGAAATGTTGCTTTCTTGTAGTTTGTACAGGCGTAAAGCAGTAGGTTAAAAGAATAGGAGGTGCCAATATAACATGGAAATGTTGCTTTCTTGTAGTTTGTACAGGCTTAAAGCAGTAGGTTAGAAGAATAGGAGATGCCAATATAACATGGAAATGTTGCTTTCTTGTAGTTTGTACAGGCTTAAAGCAGTAGGTTAGAAGAATAGGAGATGCCAATATAACATGGAAATGTTGCTTTCTTGTAGTTTGTACAGGCTTAAAGCAGTAGGTTAAAAGAATAGGAGATGCCAATATAACATGGAAATGTTGCTTTCTTGTAGTTTGTACAGGCTTAAAGCAGTAGGTTAGAAGAATAGGAGGTGCCGATATAACATGGAAATGCTGCTTTCTTGTAGTTTGTACAGGCGTAAAGCAGTAGGTTAAAAGAATAGGAGGTGCCAATATAACATGGAAACGCTGCTTCTTGTAGTTTGTACAGGCTTAAAGCAGTAGGTTAAAAGAATAGGAGGTGCCAATATAACAGGCATTTACTAATTATTTTTACTTAGCACTGAGGGACATCAATTTCTCCCCCCCCCCCTAATTCTATAAGCCACCTTACACTCGGTAATTAGCAGAGATATGAAACACCGGTGTTGGAGCTCTGGCACCAGTAATTGCATCTCCTCCTGAGAGTATCAACAAAATCTAATAAATGTTGCAGCCTCTCGGAGCTCTAGCCGAGACTGCAATCTGCTTTTACCTCCTGTTAGCCATTTATAGTCAATCTTCTATATACTGTTTTTGTCTTCTCCCAATTTCCTCCAATTTTACATAAGGAAACTATTGGAAAACCGTTTTGTAAGTTCGTGTAACGAACACAAATTGGTCCCACTGTTGTTGGATGCAAAATTGTGAAGCCTGGATCCACCATAGTTGGTAAAATTGGATCAGTAGATCATTGAACTGTTGACTTTGCTCGGAGTATTTCGTTGTACGAAGTCATCTAATAAAACTATTGCTGTTAGACTATACTGAAATGTATGTGTAATACATAAGGCTTATTAGTAAATATAATTTTAAAGTATTAGCAAGTTAGTGTATAAAGTTAAATAAGATTCCGTGAGTAAAAACTATCACACTGAACTTTTATACTGTAAAATATGATATTTCTATTACATTAATTAAAGACAATGTATGTAATTTAATATACAACATCAGCAATTATCATGTAGAGCAGCTATTCTAGAGTTTATGTCGGGTTCACAACTAAAATTGTCTTCATAAATTATACCTATGTTATTTTGTGTACCAATAGTTATTGGTATGTGATATCATGATTAAGTTAAAGTATTTGTTAGGAATTCGTCCTTATATTAGCATAGAGTACATATAAGGCTTTAAATATTTGTTTCTTGTTATAAAACTGGAGTTGTTCGCAAGTTGTATTGATTTTTAATAATTGTAACAGTTATTACTGTAATGATTCAACTTTACCATCGTTGAAATCGTCATACGACATATATCTAATCAGTTATTCTCCATACTGACGCAGAAGTATGAGTAACTTTGAAACGTGTTGCATGACAACTATAGGATACCAATTAAGATAAAGTAAAATAATAAGATTGATATCCAGTACTAGGCAAAATAAAGTCTGCTATGTATGGGTGGGTGGGTGGGTCAATACCTTTTTTTACAATACAATACAATTTCCTTATTTTAATGACTGTCCGGCTTTTCCGCAGAAAAAAGTAATCATATTTTTATTTCTTAGTTATGCATCTACTATGAAAAAAATTCAGCCAAAAATTTACAAGACCTCTGTTTTATATAGTTACCAAATTGACGTTATGAAGGCAAAGGTACATTTCCTCCGAGTAGTTGTTCAAAATATAAGGTAAGTTGGTAAGTTCAACTAAAAATCCAACCGGAGTTATTGCACAAACAAACTAGCGCCTGCTTACAAGTTGTAGGCAATTCCTGAAAGGCCTTCTTTGCCCTCGTCATCGGTAGTCACCAATATCCTGAGCTTGCCCATATCACTTAGTCGTGTTTACCCCCGTCCCCCACCGGCAGTGATGGGTGTGTTAATACTAAATGTACGTGAATGGGCTTAAGATACCTGATATGTACTGTGTTGTGTACTATTATATGTATGTTGGTTTGGGAAGAGCAGCATCGCAAACAAGATGAAATCAATCTTTCACAGCGTGTAAATAAATGGAAGATAATTTGAAAAGGATCAATCATCCTTCATCTGATATATAATATATAAGACTTATTAGTATGTTTAATTTTAAAGTATTAGCAAGTTTATAATATGAAATAAGAATCAGTCAGTAAAATTATCACACTACTTTTATACTATATATTATAATTAAACGGTTAAAATGGAAATTTTGTAAAATTTGTCCCTATTAAAATTAATTTTATCTATCTCAACTTACCAAACTAGAAAATAAAGGTTAGTTAACCAGAAATTGGGCTGTGCTAGGTTTTTTTCAGGCCTAACTGATGGTTTTAAAATTTAAAATCTGATGACAGTAAATGGTCAGTAATTAAATGTTCTACAGTTTTGGCTCTCAAGCTTTTCTACATGTCAAGCTGCTGTCTAAAAAATGGGCTCATTAAGAAAAAAATGTATGGTGATGTAGAATTGACGATGCATGGCTCGTATTTTCGGTACAAACTAAACAATAGTTGTTCTAATTTCAAATATGATGATGTTTGGCCAGAAAGTAATTAATAGCTAATTATATTTGGTTGCCAAATTCCATCATGATTGGTCAGCATTTTCTTTTTATTCGTACTTAAATAACAGAGAGACACAATGCTGAATGATCAAGTTATTTAAGAGATCATACTTCTCTCTTTCATAACTTTAACAATTTTTTGTAATACATAATTTTGTTTAAGTATAGTAAGTCTCATAATCCTCTCAGCAGACACTTAATCATCACACGTTCACAGGTCTCAATGGACTGTCTCACTCCCTCCTTTCACATGTTCCACTACTCCTCTTTCAAGTCTTATTACATAGGTCTTCATTGAGCCTCAGCCGTCTACAAGGGGGATTAGCTATTAAAAATACCTTAAATACGCTTTATTTCAACTATTTTATTGGTAATGGAGAAGTTTGAAGAATGGAGCGTATTGGACAGAGGTAATTTGGAAAAGGTTTGGTCAATTAATTTATTACCGCGGACGTTCACTCAATTTCATCAAATTTAGAAAAAAAGAAAGTCTGATAAATCGGATTAGTTAGATTAATTGTGGATCCCACAGCACCACGAATCCAAAAGTACTGAGGAACATGGCAGCTAAAGATGAGTTCATTTTAATTGAAGTGCATTGTTCAGACTTAAAAACTAGAGGTGTGAGAATCACGAATATCTCGCATTTACAGGTTTCTCTAGATAGACTACCTTTGGGCTCTGTCAGCTGACGATGCAACGATACCTGTTTACCATCAACTGCTTAACTGAAATAAGCCGTTCACACTAGATATTGTAATGACTGTAGAACTGCCACAAATCGTCGCAAGAGTAGGGAAATTATTTGTAGGTTTCCCCATTGTTATTGAGAATAAGGAAATTTATTCACAAAATCTCTAATTCCATAATAGTAATTGCCACCTTCTAAGAAGGGAATCTAAAATAAATATATAACCTCTCTACTCACTTATTAAGATAAAAGTATATCTTCTTTTTATGTAACTTGTTGTTATAGACATGATTTGAACATTTATTATTAAAACATGTCTATGAAGTTTTAATTTTACACCTCGGTAATTAAACACTGCAACAAAGCCTGTTAGTAAGAATGTCAGTTTTACCAAAACCAATACAATGTAATAGACTAATTTTTCAGCAATAAGATAAAGGAATAAAAAGTCGATGTGGGAAGAAAAAGTTTTTCATTATGTTGTTAGTTTTATGTCGCCCTTAAGGAAGACTAATGTGCTCCTGTTTCCCAATTCATGTAAAGGAAACTTTGCTTCTAATTAAAAAAACTGAAGTAGTAAATTATATTTGTTAGCCGGAGAGGCTAACTTTTCCATTTACGTTGTGGGAAAATTTTCAGAAATGATAGTAGTATACACGATTTATACTATGTAAGCTCCCTAATTAATTATATCTGTAAATAAGAAAAGTGACTGGAAATTAAAAAATATTTATATTATTTTTACTTTGCATTACATTTTGTCTATTAGTGATTTTGTCTAATTCTTATTCTTATTCTTACATATGAGACGCCGACACAACGTTGTTGGTATTTTAAGGCGAATATGAATGGTTATATGAATGCAGGATGAGTGTAGTCTGGTTACTAACTGAGTTCAACTGTTCCTCAGAAAGGGCAATTTATTATAGCCCAACAGCCAGGGCAACTAAGGGACCTACAGCTTTACGTGGAATCCGAACCACGTAGTGCTGGTCTGATTTTCAGCTAATTGACAAGCCTGATAGTCAATTATCTCCCCCACACAACATCCGCACAATGATTACTACCCAACATGGACACCCCAGACTTCTCTAGTAGTGTCCACGCCGATAGCAACCATCAAGCGGACGCCATGTCGGTATTAAGAGGACCGAGCATCCAACCTATCGCCTACAATCTCCCATACACTTTGTCCCCATGTAGCTGGGTTACAGCACTGCGCCACCAGTGCCGACAAATTGCCTTTTCTAAAAATGTTAGTGTTGGTACCTGGTACAGTTGTAACTTCTCTTCTAAAGTAAAACTCTCACGATTCAGATACTTCAGTATTCATTTAAACAAGTAATACATATGTTTGCTGAGCATCAAAACAATGTTTTTCTAGATGTAAATTTTATGAATTTATTACTAAGTACAACATCACTATCACTCGAGTTACTTTTTTTGAGACCAAGTGTCCCATCTGCTGCCAGTTTGAAGTATGCATGAAAACTTAGTTGCATTTAAAATGCTTAGCACAATATAATTATTGTTTTTCATTTCGTTACTGTGTGTAAACTAGCTTAGTACATTACAATTTTTTTTTATTGGTCTTGTTTGGTTATGGCATCACCAGCCATTATAAGGGAACAAGTAATACCTGGTCAGAAATGTAGTCTAGCTCCTTACATAACCCTAGACAGTTTATTTTAGGTTGTAGGAAGGGAGTTGTATTTCATGCTACCCTTGTAGAACTATCGTCTGGGTCTTTTTAAAGGTTATGTCTTGAAGGAACCTTTCCTCGCATGCACCTGCTGTAGCTCTCCAGCCAGTGTTATTTACAAATTATGTTTGAAGCTTTAAATGATTTGTTCACACAAAGTGTAATTTTACAAGTAAATTATCACCAACCATGGTTGTTGCTTGTTGGTGTGATGGGTTATGTTCTAAGTTAACTTCATTCCAACATGACCGCTCTTTCAGCGGTTATCATCGACGTGGACAATAATAGAGAAGTTTGAGGGTGTCCATAAATGATTTTTGCCAGGATTTAGGTGTTGTGCAGAGCAGAGAATAAGTAATTGGCTTGTCAGTTTTCTGAAAATGAGACCAATACTATGTGCTTCGGATTGTACGCAAAACTGTAGGTGTATTAGTTGCTATTGTGTTATCAATGAATTGTCCTTTCTAAGGAACAGTATGTCTAGATTATGCTTAGATTATTATGCTACTAAGCAATACTACATTCATTCTCAATATATTCGTCCATCTCTTGATTATCAACAAATAAATAAAAATATATAAATGATTTATTAACTTAGATGAGGACATTTCACCTAACAGAACTGTTTAGTGGTCCTGTAAAATATCAACCAGGACATGGCGTAACACACCAGTAGCTCCTCCCGTACAGGTAATGTGGAGAATTAGAGACGAGAGAAACAGCAACTGAATGTCCTTTACTCCTGATTTATCCATTCTTTGTCAATGAATAATGGAAACTCACCACCCTTTTGCACCAGTTTGTCTCTTAAAATTGCCATTGTATTTTCTAAATTTATCACTGCCGTTACTGTATTACACCCTGGGGCAGTTATTACGTTGAATCGCTTTGTTCTTAGGTAACATGTGGAAATAACTCTGATTTATAACCTCTATTTGTCATTAATCAATTTTTTAAATCAGTTTTATAACTTTTTCAAATTTATTAAACAATTGAATTGCCTATTAAATGTATTAAGATTTAAACATTACAGATGTCTTTAAACAATTTTAAATCTGTTTTATAGTTTTTTTTTTTTTTATTTTTAATAATAATTTCCATTTATGAGAACTGTTAAATTAATTTAAAAACTCAGTAATTAGTAATGTATCATTCTCAGGTAAACATGGTCAAAATAACTTTCATTCACAACACTGTTATAATCTAGGTCCTACTGACTTTCTTACTTGTTCTAATCCTCCAAAAACATGTTTCATCAATCAACATCCATCTCAAATATCATTTGCCAGCTGTTCAATGTTGTTTAGACATTGATTATACCATGAATTTATAAATACTTATAGGTTAAAATTCAACGGGATTCAATAAAACATAATTTATTGAATCTGACATTTTCAATCCAAATAAGTTGTCTTATCATTAACAAAATGTACTGATTTTTCCATGTATTATGGTGGATATACTACATACGCTGTCATAAATCCAAGAGGTTACATTACGTTTTAAGTCATTTTAACCCTAAATATCCAATTCATATCAAGTTCCTGCCCAGAGCGTTTCAATATGGATTAAATCTACAAATTTTACTATAACACTGGGTTTTTGTTTCAAGGTAGGCACCTGATTTTACATGTCTTAACATAGTTAAAACGTACTTATGTATTATATGTGTTATCTATTAACTCAGAAATGAAACATACATTAAATCCTGATGCCTTTATGGCACAGTTAGAGAAAGTGCCACATCTTTCATTTGCTGTTTTTTTCTTCTTTTTTTGGTGGAAATTTAAACCAATAACTTTATCAAAATCCTATTTGTTATTAAAAATAAAAAAGACAAAAGCAGAGAATTTATAGAACTTATTTATAATAATTGTTAAAAAAATGTTGTTATCACATTCATTGGAAACAAATAAGCTTTGATTTTTTTAATAATAACCAAATAAATGAAAGGCCATCCAAGGACATGTTCAGAGCATGAGTAATGACAATCGCAATTTGGAAGATTTTACATCAGATGATGTCTTTTAGACCCTCATTAAATTGTGTACATTAGGGAGCTGACATTGGTGAAATGCCTGTAATTGGGAGCCTTAAGGCCAGAGCAGGTTCAACAGCTATGTTTGTCTTTTTAATAAATTACGTTCTAATACAGCTACTGATATAATGCCTACACTTCCTTCTATCTATTTTGTATACACTTTCTTATGTCTATTTTGTAGAAAAGCAGGCATAAATTTTACTATCGTGCTAGTTTTGTTTCAGTTTGTTGTTTCGTTTCATATTGAATTTATTAATGTTTGACAACTAAGTTATAAGAAAATACTGAAGTAACTTAAAATTAGTTTGGCATAATTAGTGAAAAAATGCAGCTACATACAATTTTTACACAATTTATTTTAATT
Organism: Stictocephala bisonia; assembly: GCA_035578905.1. Lineage (NCBI taxonomy): Eukaryota > Metazoa > Arthropoda > Insecta > Hemiptera > Membracidae > Stictocephala > Stictocephala bisonia. Next base: position 3,367,153 of record JAQJVL010000039.1, read on the forward strand.
ACATGAAACTGTGATTTGTTTTATATAAATGATCAACATTTTCATCTGTAAGTTGAATTGCAAGTACTATGCACTACTTATTTATCATTTCTATTAAAAAAATCATAAAAGAACATAAAAGTTAAATTAATAGTATGCCATTTTTTTAAACCACCAGTAAATTTTAAAAAAGAAGATTGAAATTGATTTTTTATGCCAAAAGTCTTAAATTTTGCTTATATTTAAGTTTCAAGTCTAAATTACTGCTTACAGTGGTTACCAATGGTAAATAAATAAAATTTTTACTTTTTTTATGTAATTCATTACAAGCAAACGTCGCAAAGTACAAATTTATTACAATATCGGTACAAAATATACAAATATTATGGTGATCAATTTTGGTACCTTCCTCAGACCAGAGGGGTTTGTTCCTTTGTGAGGCCCTCTGATCTGAGGAAGGTAAACGTAATATATTTGTGTTGTGTGACGTTCACGTGTTGTATTTCTACCAACACATAATATTTTAATCAAGAAACAATTTACAGTGTGATAGCATAGACATTACAATACTTGGTCAAATATTATATTGAGGGCGTTACAAAAAGTGATGTAACAAATATATTAAAAGATTATATGCCAAAGGCTAAAAATATTGCTTATATTGATTTAAAGTTTATAAATTATTACTTACAGTGAGTACTTATCACAGACCTAAATTACTGTTTACACTGTTTTTACTAACGACCTAGACAATTTGACAACAATCCGAGACATATGCTACAGTCTAGGATTGTTGTAACAATAACGATTACAGTGACATATGCTCTAAACAATGCATATATGTGTTTACTAAAGCCTAAATTACATTGCCATACTCTTTTTTTAAATTAGACAAACTTTTTGTGCTTCGCCATACTTTTTAGTTGCCCCTCTTTTCTCCGTGGAGATGCCACCTTTTGTCTCCTGCTTTAAAAATTCAGTAATGCTTAAAGCAAAGTGGTGCACTGGTTTTGTCTGTTTGCCCCCTTCCCCCTCATGTCCTGGGTCCCTGACTCATACTGTGCTTGTTAATGTTTGGACTTTATTATCCTGATTCACAATCTCTGTTTGAATCCCTTTGACACAATGTTCTGTAGTAACTTTTCTTCTTTTCATTGTAGTTTTTTAATGGTACGCTATCGTAGCTATTGCAAATTATCAATTAGTATACCAATATTAATTGATATACTAATTAATCTGTTTAAACTGTTTTCATAATAATAACAAGATTTTAAAGCAAATATCTATCGATTTCTTTACCACCTAGATAAAAGTATAAAAATCTTTTGACGTTTATGTAAGAGCAATTTTATTTATAGAGTTTAAAATCACCACCGTACTTGTATGAGTGGGTGGGCAGATAACACCATGGGTTTGTGGGCCATCAACACTGTCCATGTATGAGTGGATGGGTGTGCCTATACCACTGTACATGCATGGGTGCACAGGTATTGACGATTAAAATGTGTAGGTATTGAAATGTTGATATTATTTGTAAAATTTTCTAGATCTAAAACTAGTGAAGATGGTGCATTTGAAAGATTGAAGTTAATGAATTTTAAATTCAGTGCTTTCATATTCACTGGCAAATTCATCACTCTGTGTATGTTAGTAGGTGAGAATGCTCAAAGTTCAGAATGATAAAAAATCAAAAACCCAACAACTTCCATCTCTGTACATATCCATCAGAAAACACACCATGCATAAAAATAGCAAATAAGTAGATATAAAGCAAGAGTACAATAAATAAATGAAAAGTACATTAAGGGGCGAAGTTAGGGCTGTAAAGTCCTCTGTAACACCAAACCCCAAAACATTAAAACTTTTTATGTTCGTATAAAATTGGGATATTCTGTAGTCTATGTTCAGTGGTCTTGGCCCATCCACCCACCCATACACATACAGTGTTATTGACTTCACCCACCCATACACGCACAGTGTTATTGACCCACCTGCCCATCCATACACGTGCATGTGTTATTAACCGCGTAGTCCTTCGTCCAAGGTTCTCATTCACAACTGACTATTGGTACTTCAGTTAATGAATAAAGTTCATACCTGAAGCCCTGTGAACTTGTAAGTAAAGTAAAAAAAATATTTAAAATATTGTTTCGTGTAGATACAAAGTAATAATTGGTCGGTAGCGTAGTTGGTTCAATCCCAGATTCATGTGCTAAAGATTCCCAGTCCGATCCCAATCGAGTCAATACATTTTGAGAAGGATCAGCTGATAATCACCGGCTGTTCATTTGTCATTGGGCTATTAATTAATGACACTTTCTAAGGAATAGTCGACCTTAGTTTGTAACAATGACTACATCTACACTCATCACACTCATTTGAAATCCATATTCGCCCATGTTTTGACGATCGGCGTCTTATGAATAAAAAAAAAATAAATAAATAAAATATTCAATCACTTATCATATAATTGTCACTTGTTAAGGTGAATTAAAATATTTGTTATATTTAAATTGACTGTTTATGGTGCTCAAGATGAGGATTATCAAAATTAACGTGGAATAATGGAACTGTCTTTAATTGATACAGTCTCAGCTGTAGGACACAATCATCAAAGGGATCTGTAACTACGGTTCTGATCAGGGTATGTCAATAGCGCCATCTTGGACGGCAATCAACATTCAATCAGACGTAAAGCAACATTTTGCTAATTATTTATTGTAATAAAAATTTGCATGTGTCGTTTGACAAGAATAAAAATGTGTAAGAAATAGAAAAAGCATGCAAGCAGGATAGTAATTCATAAATAATGTTATGTTGTAAAAGGAAACAAATTTATATTTATGTTAAATAGGATTCTTAAAGGTAATAAAAAAATAGCTGATTATTGTAAATACGATATTTATAACATAATAATATTTAATTGTCATAAAAATGCTTAACAATATTTACCAAGTCATATTTATTTTTTGTCTGCCTTAATATGATCCAAAGAAACGTTTGTTAATTTGACATTAAGTACTAAGTTTGATATAGTATATTTTTAAATAACTTTTAAGTTGACTAAGCAATATTACATTTAAAGTTTAAACCTTTCAGAAAATAAATTAGTTTATTCTATATACATTTTATATTTTAACTAGTTTGGTTGGTAAATTTATCTGAAGTTTTTTTCTTCATTTATTTAAAAACAGTAAAAATACATGGGATTAAGAAAATGTTAAAAACCTTAGTTAAACATAAATTTTAATGAGGTTGGAGGATGCTAACAAAAACTGCTGTGCTGCAGTCTTGACGAAGGAGCTTCTTGCTCCTTAAATCACTAAATTGACCCCACTTGGATGGATTTCTGTCGTGTTTCAAACCCACAAATGAGCTTAGCTCCTTATTATTTTTCTTTCATCAGCATTACAAATCTGTTCAAGGAAACGATCCTTTTAACTTTCAGCAATACTACTAGTAGAAGGTCCCACCGGCTTCAAAAAATGATACTATAAGAATCACATGTACATGAACGATGCAAATGTGTTTTTATTTTATATTGCTTTTGAAACATCAAATGATTATTTTTTTCCACCTTTACATTTATTTTTGTTGGATGTGTGTCTTGTCTATTAATTTTATAATTTTGGATGTCATAATTAAAGAAGAGAAACGTCTTTTAAAAATTATTTTTAACCCTCCAGTATGGTGGTATTTTTAACTTTTAAGTTAAGCCATGGTCTAAACACCTGTTAAGAAATTGTCATCTTTTTAACCCTAATATTTTAGATATATTCTAAAAACTAAAACATCCTGTAAGAACTACATCGAGTTGCTATTTACAATATTTAACATTATATTTTATAAAAATATTGTAGTTAATACCTTGTCTTGGTCATTACTAGAAGCGGGAGCTTTAGTTTTTGGTAATGACACCGGCCTACGAGCTAAGAGATATTTTTATAACATTGAAAAAAACAAGAAAAAGACAACATATGAAGGAATAAGGATCAATGAGGGTCAATTTTTATTTTAAAATGTTTAATTTGTCTGAAATTAATCATTATGTCAATAATACATAGAATATTTTACTAATAGTATTGTATTTAATTTTTTTCTCCCTTAATCTTTGAATCAATGTGTATTAAATTGTCAAAATAAGAACGTTTATTTAAATTTAAGCCTGAGAAGAAAGAGACATAATGAAGAGAGCCGAACAAAGTGATGAAAAATGCTTTGAAATAACCTTTAATGTAGTCTTCAGGAGAGAAATTGGGAGCTTTTGTATTGAGTAAGTGAAAATATCTTTAATTGACAAAACCCCCTCCCAACCCAAACACCTCTTTTCTGTGAAATGGCAGTTATTTATATCATCTAGATTGGTATTTTACAGTGCCAATAATGACACTGTGTGCAAATTCAGATTTAAAATATTTATCTTATTTCATACTCGGGAGATTGAAAAATGTTAAAGTAAAATAAAGTACATTTTAATAAGCTTATGCATAAAGCAATTTTAAGCAATAAGCTTGATTGTCAAAATTATGAAATTAAGGGGTTCGTCAAATTGACAATAATAAAGCTGTCTAAATTTGATTTGATAATTTTGATAACGGATACTTTCAAAGGATAACATCAAATTAAGCTAAAATTATACTAGATCGTTTTGTTTTAAAACTCAAGTATTGCTAAGTGGTTCAAATAACAACCTTAACATGATTAAATGATGGTGAGATCATAGGAATGCTGAGCATTGCACTTTTAAAACTGAGCAAATATTAGGTGAGTAGATCTTCAAATAGTGTTTACAAGATTTGTTTTGAAATTCATCAACTGAAAAAGTAAAATACATTATACAATTTTCTAATGGCAAAAGCCAGATATTTAGTTAAAAAAAAAAATACAATTGATAATTAAAATGAATTAATTGACTTTCCTTAAAAGAATTGATTACTGGAGTTTAAAGCCTCTTGCCAGCGTAGTGGTTAGCACTTCTGCTTCATATGCAGAAGGTCACTTCAGGCAGAGCAACTAATTGATTGGATTCGGACTGTTGTCCCATAACGGCATTTGTGAAATAAGTTTAAAATGCCACTGATGTAATAGACAAAAAAAATGAAAAAGAGAAAGAAACAGAAAAAAAATGAATACAAGTGCAATAATTGATTTCCAGTTAACAATTTTATATTACATTTTTTAACCCGCTTAGTAATAGGTCTTTAATTTTATAGGAAAGTTTGTTAAATAGTTTTAAATAAAATCTTGAATATTGATAGAAGAGGAAAGAGAACTGAGTATCTGGCTAGTTAGTAAGCTGAACATTTGATTTTCAGCCAATACTACATGGTTCGGATTCCACATAAATATGTAGTTCTCTAAGTTGCCCTGGCTATCAGGCTATTAATAAATGGCTCTTTATAAAGATCAGTCAACCGTAGCTGGTAACAAAGATTATACTCATTCATCTACAGTCATTCGCCTTTTGTATCTATACGATCGGTACTCAATAATGAATAGGCTTTACAGTAGGAACTGAAAATACTAACCAGATTATTTTGATTTCTTGTGTATCAGTCATGGATATTTCTTGTGTATCGGTCATGGATATTTCTTGTGTATTGGTCGTTGATATTTGTTGTGTATCGGTTATGGATATTTCTTGTGTATCAGTCATGGATATTTCTTGTGTATCGGTCATGGATATTTCTTGTGTATCAGTCATGGATATTTCTTGTGTATCGGTCATGGATATTTCTTGTGTATCGGTCATGGATATTTCTTGTGTATCGGTCCTGGATATTTCTTGTGTATCAGTCATGGATATTTCTTGTGTATCGGTCATGGATATTTCTTGTGTATCGGTCATGGATATTTCTTGTGTATCGGTCATGGATATTTCTTGTGTATCAGTCATGGATATTTCTTGTGTATCGGTCATGGATATTTCTTGTGTATTGGTCGTTGATATTTCTTGTGTATCGGTCATGGATATTTCTTGTGTATCGGTCATGGATATTTCTTGTGTATCGGTCATGGATATTTCTTGTGTATCGGTCATGGATATTTCTTGTGTATCGGTCCTGGATATTTCTTGTGTATCAGTCATGGATATTTCTTGTGTATCGGTCATGGATATTTCTTGTGTATCGGTCATGGATATTTCTTGTGTATCGGTCATGGATATTTCTTGTGTATCAGTCATGGATATTTCTTGTGTATCGGTCATGGATATTTCTTGTGTATTGGTCGTTGATATTTCTTGTGTATCGGTCATGGATATTTCTTGTGTATCGGTCATGGATATTTCTTGTGTATTGGTCGTTGATATTTGTTGTGTATCGGTCATGGATATTTCTTGTGTATCGGTCATGGATATTTCTTGTGTATCAGTCATGGATATTTCTTGTGTATCGGTCATGGATATTTCTTGTGTATTGGTCGTTGATATTTTTTGTGTATCGGTCATGGATATTTCTTGTGTATCAGTCATGGATATTTCTTGTGTATCGGTCATGGATATTTCTTGTGTATTGGTCGTTGATATTTGTTGTGTATCGGTCATGGATATTTCTTGTGTGTTGGTCATGGATATTTCTTTTGTATTGGTCATGGATAGTAAAGTATGTATCAGTTAATGTTGGCCTATAATAGCATTGTAAAATACATATACAGAAAAAAATTTTTTTAATGAATAGTCTGAAATTAACACCAGAAATAATTATTTTTTAAGGAGTGGCTGATGTTTTTTTTAACCTTGCCCATTCCCCATAAAATATTGATCTGTACGATGGACTTATTTAGAAAGATTAAGAGGGCAAACCAGTACAGAAAGACGTAAATATTACTGATTAAAACTTCCATCAAGACCAGGATATCTCTACAGACTCCTGACACCTTAGAACACTTGGCTACCAGCTCTCTAAAATTTGTATGATTTGCATTTTCTTAGATATAAGAGGCCAACACAACTTTATGCATATATTAAGGCGTATATAAATGATTATATGAGTGTGGATGTGTGTAGTCTGGTATCTAACTGAGTTTGACTTATGCTCAGAAACGGCCATTCATAATAGCTCAGGGCGACTAAGGGACCTACAGTTGATGTTGAATCCAAACAATGTAGTATTGGTCTGATTTTCAGCTAATTGACAAGCCTGTTACTCAGTTCTCTACCCTGCACAACATCCGGACACTAACTAGCAGCCAACATGGACACCCCAGACTTCTCTAGTAGTGTCCATGCCGATAGCAATCATTGAGTGGACGCCACATCAGTATTAAGAAGACCAAGCATAAAACTTACCGCCTACAATGTCCACAACACTTTGTCCCCAAGTAGCTGGGTTACATCACTGCGCCACTAGTGCCTACAATGTCCACAACACTTTGTCCCCAAGTGGCTGGGTTACATCACTGCGCCACTAGTGCCTACAATGTCCACAACACTTTGTCCCCAAGTGGCTGGGTTACATCACTGCACCACTAGTGCCTACAATGTCCACAACACTTTGTCCCCAAGTGGCTGGGTTACATCACTGCACCACTAGTGCCTAAAATGTCCACAACACTTTGTCCCCAAGTGGCTGGGTTACATCACTGCGCCACTAGTGCCTACAATGTCCACAACACTTTGTCCCCAAGTGGCTGGGTTACATCACTGCACCACTAGTGCCTATAATGTCCACAACACTTTGTCCCCAAGTGGCTGGGTTACATCACTGCACCACTAGTGCCTAAAATGTCCACAACACTTTGTCCCCAAGTAGCTGGGTTACATCACTGCACCACTAGTGCCTACAATGTCCACAACACTTTGTCCCCAAGTAGCTGGGTTACATCACTGCGCCACTAGTGCCGACAGTATGACCTTTGTAGCAATAAGATTCTGTTAGCAGATAACTGATAACCCCTTATCACAACTGTATTTGTATTAGAGTACAGTATGAGAGATGTTATGAAAATTACAATAATAAACATTTCTCAAAATAACTAAAATAATCTACTCAGACAAATGCTTTAAGCATGAGGATGCATTTGCAAATCATTTTCGCTATGGATTCTACATGATCATCCCAATTTAATCTTTGCAACTCCCAGAAGATTGTTAGTAGTTAAAAATGGTTCATCAAAATTTGCATTTTATTTCGCTATGTTACATTTTATTGTTATTTTGTTTGAATGTTTCTCAAATCAATTTACTTTGTATAAATCTGTATACTTTACAAATTGTGTTTTCATTAATTGAGTAATGGTATTAGTTTTGACGTTCTTTAGCTTCCAAGAAACGGAACAGACCAGATTAAATTTTAGCATTTGTAATTGAGTTAAGTTGTTTGTTAGGTATTGCCACTTAGTTAGCAAAAGGTATATCAAGTTCCTATTTAATTCATGTTTAAATATAAATCTCTGTTTTGAAATGAATACAATATTTTTTATACACAATGTTATTGTTAACTTTCAAAAAGTTGACGTGTTTTGAATATGTGTAAGAATTTATGTAAAGTTAAAATGTTTGAATTGTTATATATACTTTGTTCTTATAATTGTCTCAGGATAAATAACTAATTCACTCTGACATGTTAATATCAATGATTCTGTGATAAAATTTCTTAAGATTCTGGATGCAGAAAAATATAATCAATATTGAATTGTAATTAAGAACTCTGTACTGCATCTACCAGGTTAAAACCAAATGTATTTTATTACAGCAAATAAATAGTTTTATTTTTGTTTTATTTTATTTATTTGGTTAATATACAAGCTTATCTTTAATTTAATAGTTGCCAATGATTAACTTAATAGTTAATAATTGTCTTTACTAATATAATTTTAATCGTTTAGTTAATTCACAGCTTAAAATATTTAATTTATATTGTTTATTTTTAAATGTAAAAACCTATGTTATTTATTTGGTCGGTAGCTTAGTTGGTTCAATCCCAGCTTCATGTGCTAAAGGTTCTCAGTTCGATCCCTATCAGAGTCAATACATTTTGAGAAGGATCAACTGATAATCACGGGCTGTCCATTTGTTATTGGGCTATTAATTAATGACACTTTCTAAGGAATAGTCGGCCTTAGTTTGTAACAATGACTACATTCGCTCATCACACTCATTCGAAATCCATATTCGCCTATATCTTGGCGATCAGCGTCTTAAGAATAAATAAATAAAATTACTTTCTTTTGATACAGCTAACTCTCAAAAACAGCTAGAATTGAAAAAATATATTTTTTGAACCTAAAAAGGCATTTAAAGATGCAGATAGAATCAGACTTGAATGTAAATTGCTTACATAAATTAATAAAATAGCATGTGTATTTATATGTAATATAGTTTATCTTTAACAAAAATATTTAAAAAAAACCATATTACAAGAAATTAAAACCCTGATCATAGTTAAATAAAGCATTAATAGATTCTATATTTTACGAATGCACATATGAAAATAGTTTTTTTACCGGTTATGAATAAATGTCTAAAATCTATCGCCCTGTATTTATTTATATTTGCATTTGTTTGTTGATCAATAGAGGTTGGCAACCCTGCTGATAAATGCAGATTGCCATGGGCTTGTGTGCTATGTGTCCATTGGCTTGTGTACTGGCACATATCACTCAAAAACACTCTCTTTACTCTGTCAGTGAAATTGTTGATTGTTTTATGACATGAAATATTATATTGTGAGTGTCATATCATGTATACCATATTTGTTGTGTTGTGGATTTTTTTTCTGCTATTTGAGAGTTCTATGTTATGTATAGATAAAAACTAAATATGAAGTTCTTCATTATGTTGATATAAATGTGTTGCAAATGCGTGCTATGAATAAAGGTAATTATTTTTGTTACAATAAATATTAACTAGGTGTATAGTAAATATAATTGTACTCAGTATAAGACCCAATGAATTGAATATTTTAAGAGAAAGATGTACAAGAAGAGTGGGTTTAAATGCAGTGTAGATTCTAACTAAAATGGACTGTTCCTAAAAAAAAAAAGAAAATCCTAGTTATTACAGTATAATATAATCAAGTACACAGCTTTATTGTCGTATGATACACTAAGGTACAATAGAAACTGTCAGAAACATGATGATCTTCTACTAAACTGCCAATAAAGACTATTACACAGTAGTAATTTCTTTCCTCTTAGTGGTTTTCTAAGTATTTGCTTAAAGTCTGGAAATAAATATTTTTAAATTTTTCTGTTGTTAAATTAAAATATTTACAAATAACAAACTAAATTAATAATTTACCATATGAAAGTTCACAAAACAGATTAGGTAATAACTTGCAACAGTGTGACTAAAATGCCTTCACTTTAAGTATTCAAGAATATACAATTAGAATATATGTACAAGCAATATAGAAATAAAAAATATAAAATTAAAAACAGTTAAAATTTAAACACAAACATAACAATCAAAACATGATCGTATTTGTATCAAAAGTTAAGAATTAATTAAAATAGTAGGAAGGAGATATCTTCAGCCAATTCTGAAGAACTATTTAAATCTATTCAAATTTGTTGTGCAAAGAAAAATCAAATCTCTAATGCAAGAGTTCCCAAACTTTTCTGTATCATGCCTTCCCTAGTTGAAATGAAAGCCTTCTACAACTGCTCTCCCTTTTATACAATAAATTCTATAGAATCTTTGAGCATATAAAAAAAAGTACTGTATTACATTGAAAACAGTTGTTTATTTCTAGTTTCATAAGAAATATGATATAACATTTTAATTTTCAATGTACTAGATGAAGAAATCCTGGTGGGAGAAAAAAAAAGTTAGCCTGTTAGTGATATGTATGAGCTTGCATTTTCACTGGTCTCATATCATAGCTTCATATCTTATTTCCAACTGGTTTCTCACTCCTCTTAACTAGTCTTTGGAAACCTCTGCTCTAGTGAAATTTCGCTATAACTAGAAGGTCATCATTTATCTTCTGTTTTGAAATTTGTATATGAGTAATGTCTTTTGGGAGAGTAATAAATAAGTTGGAGATCCGGTAGCCGAGCAGTCTAAGGCATCAGGATTTTGGACCTGACTAAGAGATAGTGTAGGTTAAAATCCTGTCCTTTACTGGACCTTTTTATCAGTATTATTCATCTAGTACTGAGATAGTTTTTCCCCATAATCTGTCTGATGAGTTCCCCCCATAGTTCAACAGTCTATGAGGAATGGGCAGAGTAGAGTTAAAAAGGAGAACAGCCTCTTCTTCCAAGTTGGATTTACATTTTATTTTGTTGTTTTATATTTAAAATAAAACCACTTTATATACATGTTCCTATATAGTTTTCTATGTAGGCCTATAAAAGATATTCTAAATTGTACAAGGCTAATGCTATTTTATGAACTAGAACAGCTGATGAATCCATTAATTTAGTTAATTAGATTAATAATTTGTCTGCAATAAAAAAAGTATTGTTACAATTCTGGCATTGTTCCAAACAAGTAAACATTGTTGAATGGTGTTGCATTTATGAAAAATTAACGACGCAGCAATATGTTTCCATTCACATTCGTTTTTAAATGGCATAAAAGATATGTAATGTAAATTGTTGCAATAAAATCTACTTATTTATAGATGTTATTTATATTGTTTATTAATTCAAGGTTTTATCTGTTATGTAGTATTTGATTAAATGGTTTGTGAACCATTCATAACGATTGTTGTCAACAATTTTGTTCATAGTTCTTAAATATTTTATTAAAGATGTTTATATTTGAATATAGTTATAGTTAACTCTAATTTACCTACTCTTTAAAATTTGCTATGAATAATATGGAAATTGTTTACGTTTTGAGATCCGTAATATTATTATATCTTACAATCAAACATTGAGGGATGATTCTTAAATGTACAAGACTCGTTATTGGAACTGAATCTCTTTTACAATGTACGTATATGACTTTTCAAGCTGTTTAGAAGTTATAAATATATGACATAAATGGGCATTTATATAAATTACAATAAGGTGTTCACGATATTTCATTAATGAGTTATGAACACTTGCGACCACTATTTTAATTTGATATGTTAAATCGATTGAACAAGCTTAAACATTACTAATAAAACTAAAATATAAATACAAACCCTTGTAATAATGATAAAAGTACCATAATATTTTATATCTATTACTCAAATATGAGAAATAATACTTCAAAGCAATTCATTAAATAGTTAGGATTTAATTTATGTTTTAATATAGGGTATCATAAAATTTTACAGAAGAGAAAATTAGTTACCTAAGGCAAGCTGATTCCTATCAAATTTCTTTTGATGTCTGAAATGAAATAATTGTCAGCGCTGTCTCTTTAACCAACACTGCCAAAGAAATCACACAGGATGTAAAATATTCTTTACCACTAATAGCTTTGTAAGGATGTTGTCTGGTATTCTACAGAGGTTTATTGTGGATCAAACAGAAAAGCAACAATGTTGCTACTAATTTGTAACAATATTTGTAAAACTTTACTACAAGCGAATAGTAATGTTATACTCTACTAATCACAGTCAATTAAAATAAGCAACTTTAAACATTTCAATTGATCGTATTTATTTCAGTTACGTATTGGATTTTAAACACCATCTGTCTCAATTTGGTTTTTTGTCACAGTTACTTTTTCTAGATATGTTTGTGTGGAAAATAAATTGCCATCTATTTGCTTTTTAAAAATGTGAATTGAACATGAATTTACATAAATTTATTTAAATTTTAATAATTCACATGCTTTTGGCTGCAGATGTAGGATTAATTTTTGAAAAAATGTATAAAAGCTTCAATTATTACTTACATACACAAGAAAAGTTTGTGCTTATCATATTTTTTTGGTAGAGCTCCAAATTTGAAGAGAAGTTGGATTTTATATTATAGATCCCCAATAAGAAACCAACATTCTATCCCTAAGAGGTAAAAACAGCCCAACGTTTCTTTTTTTCAATAAGAGTAACATAATTTAATCATTTATTTTAAACAGCTACTACAAAAACATAAACATGACATAAAAGCTGGCTTATTTGGTTTTCATTTTGAAATGTTAAAAGACATATCTACTAACTCTGACGTGATTACGTTACTTTGTATCCCCTTAAAGTAGACTTATAGGGGTTTCTAGACTATAAAACTTTGTTATGTAGAACTGCATCAGGCTGAGCTTTGTAAGGTGGGTAAGTGTAGAGAACCGCCCAGTAGCAAAGCAGGGGCTCTCAGCTAGTATAATATAAATTATAGGTTGATTGTTATATTATTGTATCTAATGTGTTTGCTCTTTTGTGGTTGAAAATCATAACATATGTTGAAACTGGAAAATTAGTATATTGCAGAACCAACTATCTTGGTCAGTTTTAACTTAAAAATTTTCCGACGTTAATATAAAAACAGTATAATATATGTATAATTTCTGGTGTATTACAGTTTATCACATATTTCAGACGATAGTTGATCAAATGGACTCAAAAATGATTATAACATATCAGTAACTATGAATCTGCAGACTGTTTATTTGCATTTTCATAAATACGATTATGTATAAAATATGCAAGAATATAACAGAGTTTTAAAAAAATTCTTAGACATCCGTTTGAACACATAACATTAATCAAAGTTGTGTAAACAAACTCAGGGTATATTTAGGCATCAATATACTCTTGGCAGGCACATTAGTTCACTTTGCTCAGTTATATGTCAAAAGAACATCTTCATCTTGAAATGATATATACATATTTTGCCTTCAATCTGCATTCTCCTTCCAGCATCAAATCCATTCAATTTACCCCTTACACTAATGTGTTTAGTTGTCAAAATGAATTTCAGTGCTTAGCAATATGTTGTTTTGAATTTTGCGATGGGGACGTTTTAAATCCAGTATGGAGTACATTACAGTGTAATGAAAATTATTATATACAAATTAAGTTTGTGATAAAATTTACTAAGTAGAACCACATGTAATTCTAAACAAATTTACTTATAAAAATCATAAAATACTAATACCTTATTCAATATCCTTTATTATATTAGTCTTTATATTCATGTAACAATCTCAAAGAGAAATTGGTAGCTGACAGAGTATTTTGTTTCATATATTACTATGTTTTTCTTCAGACTAAACCTTTTTTTATGGTGTTTCTTTAATTTTTATGTTCAGATTTGCGAGTGGCCTTGACAGGTAGGTTCCGACATTATTGAAAAATAATGGCATCAAGCAACATTGAACATGGTGTTCATTTGATGGGTGACCAATCCCATCCTTGCACACAGCCCGATTACTGATGGTTATTCGGAAGTCAGCCTTAACACATTCGCTGCTGATGGCACAGTTCTGCACCATGCCCCGTGCTTTGTGTATGCGCATGGTGCGGTGCCACACCAAATTGTTAGTTTTGTGTTATTGCCTCAGTGTTTTCAGCATTTGCTGAAGCGCTGTGTTTCTTTATGAGCACTTAAGAAACATTCTGTCGAACAAACTATTACTTACTTACTTAGTTGGCCACTCAAACCGTAAAAGGTTTTTGGCCTCGCCAACAATTTGCTTCCACTTCCTCCTGTCTTGCATCATCTCTTCTTCCACTCCCATTTTCCGGAATCAACCACAGACCAACTGTTCATCTTAAAACAAGTCATCTCAAAGCACTGGGAATTTGACAAAACCACACATATCCTTTTTGTTGACTTCAAAAAAGCGTATGACAGTATAAACCGTAATCATCTATGGGAAACACTTAAAGGATATGGAATACCAGAGAAATTAGTGAAGATGGCAGAGATTTGTATGGAAGAATCAAAATGTAAAGTAAAAATAAACAATGAATATTCAGAGACATTTGAAATAAACACTGGCGTAAGACAAGGAGATGGGTTATCACCTTTACTGTTCAATCTGGCAATTGAAAACGCACTAAAAAGAACAAAAAGTTTGAATGAGGGTCTGTGGATAGACGCAAAGATCAAATTATTGGCTTTTGCAGATTATGTAGCCTTATTAGCCGAAAACGAGGACGGTCTCAAACGTCTGGCTGAGGAGCTCATTACTCAAGCAAAAATAGTAGGCTTAGAAATCAATGAGGAAAAACCAAATATCTTAAATTAGAACGGAATGTATTAGAAAGAGAGCAGGTTTTAGAAGTGAATCCATATAAATTCAATAGTTGTGAAAAATTCAAATACCTTGGTGTCACTATTGATCAACAAAATAAAGAAGAAACAGAAATTGAAACAAGGTTACTGTACGGAAATAGGTGCTATTGGGCCTTAGGAAAAATGTTGAAAAGCAAAACCTTATCAAGAAGAACCAAAGAACAAATGTACAAGACAATTATAAGGCCAGTAGTCCTATATGGCTCTGAGGTATGGACAATGAGCAAGAAAACAGAAAGGCGATTAGTAACCTTTGAAAATAAAGTATTAAGAGCAATATATGGGCCAGTGAAAGAAGAAGAACAATGGAGAATAAGGAAAAATCAGGAACAGAGAATTGTTTAAGGAAGCAGACATAGTAGCAGAAGGAAAATCAAGACAACTCAGATGGGCAGGCCATGTAAACAGAAGGGAGGAGGAATCTGTATTGAGAAGAGTAATGGAAGGAAGACCAGCAGGAAGCAGACCTTTGGGTCGACCAAGGCTGAGATGGAAAGATCAAGTGTCGAACAAACTATTACTGTTCGATATATTTGAATATAAATTGTTCAGATATTCAAATAAACAAAATATTCGTTATATTTAATCGCTCCTAGTGAAGAGTATCACTTGTAGGTTAGCAGCAAACATGTTAAGCCATCAGTCTCAGATTAAGTGTTAGAGAGGGACTTCTTAATCCTAACTTTTCTAGTAAAATAAGACATCCTTTAATTTTCTTCAAAAAACAAATATCTAACTTTTTTCAAAAAACAAATATCTACAAGGTTTGGTATTAGTAAAATACTTAGATCTACCAGAGGAATGAATAATATATGTGTAGCTTGTGATAAGTTTGTGTTCAGTGAACTTGTCTTTCTTTTTTTTATTAAGTATATGTAACACCAATTGTTGTGTGTTTTTCTGGATCGATCTAACTAATTCCAACATCTCGCTTGTAATATAGCTATATTTTGCTGTGCATATTGCTATATCACTATTACATGCTACTAATGTTATCACTAAGATACTGAGATGAAATATTATAAATTTGCTGGAGAACAATCTCCTATAATCTTCACGACTCTCAGCCTCCCAAGTAACTGGGTCACAACAACTCTCAGCCTCCAAATAACTGGGTCACAACACATCTTCGGGTCAATCTAGTTTAAAATACAAAAAAGTTAGTGTTCTAAACAAGTGTTTTACTAAGATATCACTAGTATTGTTACTGTACCTCCAACACTCTCTATGATCAAGTTAAACGACTTTATGTATCATTAATCCGAAGAATTAAGTCTTAATCTGTCCTTTACATCACTGTCAATTTATTCCACATACATAATTGGTATCAACAGCCTCTGCTCCTTCATAATATTGAATACTCTTTATAACATGTCTTGTTTTTGTTACAGTGACAAAGTTCATTCGGATCGGCATTGCAGACAAGAATGACAACCCACCCTACTTCGACAAAGCCCTGTACGAGGCCGAGGTGGATGAGAATGAAGACATTCAACACACTGTTCTTACTGTCACCGCCAAAGATCACGACGAGTGTAAGTAATCCATGTCTATCTTACAAGATAGCGTAATAGATTTCATTTAAATTAATAAATAAACCTTCATTAAGTGACTGTTATAAGCATAATTGGGCTGTTGACATAATAAATCCAAAGTTTAACATCCAATTAGGTCCCCTTCTGTAGGTACCATACATATAAGGTTGTATAAGTAGACCTATTACTATAATTAGGTAGGAGAATCTTCTTAGACCTTGTCTAAGTTCACCTAATGGAAGGATCTTTCTAGAATCTTTTGGACTGGGATATTAGATGAGTGGACGAGTCAAAAAAGTTCAGGACACAATTTTTTCTGACCCTATCGGTTTCCTTCACAAAGGCAAATGCCTAAATAGGAAAGCTGTTAATGAATGGAGAACCATTATAGATGGGTGCTAGGGTCATTACCACTGTACGTGTTTGGGTGGGTGGGAGAGTCAATATCAATGTGTGTGTATGGGTTCGTGGGATGATCAGTATCACTATATGTGTATGGATGGGTGGGAGAGTCATTATCACTGTGTATGTATGGGTATAGATGGGTGAGAGGGTCAATATCCACTATACATGTATGGGTGTACAAGCTCATGAGTGGTTCATGGTTGCTACACGTAAACTGATTGTTATTGTTATATTTACTTTATGTGTTAATTTTAGATAAGTACACCCAAACTCTTGTACTTTTGACGTGGCCTTCTGGCAGCAATCTGACGTCAATACTTGTTAAAGTTTTACGGCAATAAACATGATTTTAAAACTTGAAGTTTTAAACACTGAGATAAAAACTTAGTGTATCTAATTTTTTATGCTGGATCACACCCACTTCATAGTTATATCACTTATTTTTGCCATTGTGAAATCACCACTCAAAAGTCTTTTCAAAATTTTGTTCAAGTAATTTTAATGAAACTAAATGTTTTACAATCTGAAAAACCTGTCTTATTATAGTGCAGTATGCTATAACTTGTTAACTTCTCTTTTCCAAAGTTGCATGTTTCCAACTTAAAATTACATAGCCTCAATAGTTAGAAGTTTGTTCTCCCTCAAGTATACTTATCACAAGAAGTTAGTCTACGGAAATCTGTTTTACATAACTGTTTCCTTTGTTTAAACTGGGGATATATGTCCAGTTTAAGGCCACTTCTTTTATTGATTACGAACTTTATTTGTCATCAGATGTCTAATTTAAATGTATAAAATTTTAAATTATTATAGAATTTTTGTCTATTTATTATGTTTGATTTTAACCATTCAATAAATATGTTAATATTTAGGGGAAGTATTTCCATAAAACCTAAACGAGAAGCTGTCAAAGCAAGATAGAAAATATTGCATTGTTTGTTGCAACTACCATTTATTAATTTAAACAGAGTATAAAAGCTTTGATATATATTTGGGAAAAAGTCCAAGTTGTGTGATATTAGTAAATATACAAAGTGATCTGTCACTAAGCTAAATCCAATCAAGCCATTTAAGACCTGCCTCACTGATTCTGTTTATATGCTGGCTAAAATAAATCAATAAATCAGCGTAGGGGCATTTTGTAAATATGTGATCCATTGTTAGGATAGATTCCTCATAATCACATGACTGATGTAGCGTCAATCCCCTGTTATATTTTCAGTAGTTACATCTTCCCTCGCCAGTTTGAAAGTGAATCAACATTGTCCATTTCTTACAAGGGAGGTTCATCCCACTTACAGGTATAATAAGGGCCACATCAGGTGAATGACAATAAATCAAAGTGATACAGATTACAGTAGAGGAGTTCAAGGACAGTCTGTCAAACTCAAGAGACTGGGGAGGGTGTTTTTAAATTAAGAAAGAAAAGCACAATCCAATCGGAAGTATTGGGCCAAAGAAAACCTAACCCGTAATGATGACTACTAGTGGTCCAATATTGACCATAACAAATGATAATAAGTAACCATTCACTTAAAAAACATAATATAAAACATAAATATATTATAATTTTCAATATTTAGATATTTTGTGATAACTTGGTGCATTTTTTGTATCTATACATCATCAGATTGGAAACATTACATTTACATGAGTTGACTATTTATCACTGCATGAGATGGCCATTTTTGTATAAATCTGACAGAAATGAAATATTTTCCACATTATTCAGTCAAGTGATAGTTGGAATTGGACCAGTGATGTATGGCAAGTATTTACTTAACCTATGTAAGAAGCCATTCCTAGATATTTTATATGACATTTTTGACTCACTATCTTTAATTCAGTTTTGAATATTTTGTTGAATTTCTTACCTGCATTCTAAATACTACACCTATATTGTAAATATTACTGGATAAATGTTGTCATTAAAAATGCTTTGAAAAACAGTGTTTATATATGTTACCGGACAAACCCGATTTTAGGACAAACTAGTTTGGACTAGGATGATCTAGTTTTTCCTGACCGCCCTCGATTTTAGGACAAACTAGTTTCCTAACCTAACCTAACCTAACCTAACCTAGTCCAAACTAGTTTGTCCTAAAATCGGGTTTGTCCGGTAGCATATACATTGTATTTCCGAACTTCACAGATCAAAATGCAAACATTAATTATTATTATTACTCAAGTTTATTTTCTGTTTGAGTTGAATGCAATTCGTTCAAATGTTGTATTTACATGTAATAAACTTAACTGTCATGGAAAGCTTATGTAATGATTTTAATCAGAATATAAAAAAGTCTTCATTCGTGGTTTTCTAATTAAAAAGAAGATTAAAAAGCAACAGTGTACAGGGACTAAGAAAAAATATGGAGGACATGCTAATGACCTGTTCTTTGTAAGGCTATAAAAGCTCCATGTAATGTACTCAAAATAAATGAAGATATAGTGAGTTGTAATGTTGATGAATAAGGGCAGATTTTAACAAATATAAAATTTACAAAAAATATTTTCAGTGTGTATCAATATTTAGCATTTGAATATAAGTTATTTACAGTGTATGGCAAAGAGTTTACAAATTACATCATAGCAAACAAGCATTTAATTCTTCTAGTTTGCTCTACCAAAAGTGATTTATTCAAATAGATGTTTACAGAATTAGGTTTACAGCCTATTAGGGTTTATTTTACAGAAAGTCTTGTCTTAAATTACTGGGAAAATGTAAAAAAATCCACTGGGAATCCTCTTTTACTTGGTAAGTATAATTTTTCACAAAAACACTTAGAATTGTTCTGTTTTGCTGACAGTATAAGTTGAGTGCAAATTGCAGTTTCATCTCCAGCTTGTCCATTTATTTTCCTAGTTGTGTAGACAGTGAATTATTTAGCTGCTGAGATAGTGGAGCCAAGTGTATGTTTGCGGTGAATTGGCTGCAGAGAGGAGTTCTTCTTCTCCCCAATTCATTTGTGTCTTGACTCTTTGTCAACGTGACTTTCTTCACTGAGACAGCCTTTTGTTGGTTGGTACACACTCATTACTTGAAGATGCGATCTTGCTACAAATCCGAGAGTTTTAAACCTAGATAGTTGCAAAAGTTCTGGGAGAATTTAAGTAGAGTTATTAAAGAAGATATATTATTTCTCAAATATTCTATATCCAGTATTCATTGTATTTATAACATTAATACAATATTGTAATCAATTAATTTAATATACAGTAAATATTCATATATTATTGAAAAGAGAAAAGATGATTGTGAATGGTGTATAATAAATGTAGGCCTATTAGTGCTGAGGTGGCTAAGTATTGTGGAAACTGTAGGCGATAGGTGTTATTATCATTCCTCTTAATACGAACATGGTGTCCTCTCAATAGTTACCATTAAACTTGGACATTACTAGAGAAGTCTGGAGTGGCCATGTTGGGTAGTTTAAATGTTGTGTAAGGAGGAGAACTGAATATTAGGTAAGCTGAAAATCAGATCAAGACTACTAGGTCCGAATTACACACTGAGCAGTACGTCCCTTAGTTGCCCTGGTTATTAATAAATGGCCTTGTCTAAGGAACTTGACCTTAAATAGGGTGAAAACATAGTGGAGCGGCGAGTCAATCTGTGCGTTTTTAAATCTTCTGTGTATTTAAGTTGACCCGCATAACACACTTCTTGACGCCTCACTATGTGCGAGTCAACTTAAATACATAGAAGATTTAAAAACGCGCAGCTCGACTCTAGACTCGACTGCTCCACTATATTTTTACCCTTAGTAACAATCACTTTATTCATCCATCTTCACTCATCACATTCATTCGCCACTCATAGTTTCCCAGATTTGATGATATCTTATTAATAAATAAATAAAATAATTATGGAAGGAAGTATCAATCTTGAATTAGATTTTAAAATCTGTTGAGCCTCAAAAACACAGTTATAAAAATTATGGATTCTCCTAAATATAACAATCTAAGAGATAAAATCGCTGTATAAAATTAATGAATAGTTCCCAATAACTCCTGCCTTTACAGGAAATCTTTAAATGAAGGCAAGATATATTTTCTTAATATATATGTCTGTTGAAAACACTTCTACTATTGTAAGTAAGTTCCCAAAAGAAGGCATACACGAGTGTTATGTCAGTGAAGGATGTGGGCCATAGGCCAAAATGTGGGAATCTCAGCTACAAGGAAAGGACAGGACTAAGCAAGATGGAGAGGCCGGTAGATAAATGATGATTGCCTCTAACACCTACCTCTGGACCTCGAGAGGCTGAAGACTGTTCCAGTTAGCTTTTATCATGGTCAAAAATTACCGCAGACACACAACAAACCTTCTCCTACAAGGAGGCTTTTAATGGTTCCATCCAAAACACATATTTGAGCCAACTTGTTCTATATTTATTCCTGCTGTTTGATTTCATCATAGTTAAATAATGCCAATGAATATATCTTCCGAGTTCTTTTTTTACTTCATAATCACTTTGCAATACATATTTAGCCGTTACTTTTGATGACTTGTTTCTCAATTGTAAATAAATAGAATTTGTAAATATTACCATAACCACTTTTCCTCTACTTATTTATTTTGTCACGGTTAAAATGAAATTATACATACCTGAATTAATTTTTTTCACTTGCATATTATGTGTGGGTAGAAATGCAATACAAGTGAACATCACATAATACAAATTTATTATAATATAAAACAAAATATACAAATATTATGGTGATCGATTTCAGTAAACCATGTTTACTTCTCTCAGGCCAGAGGGGTTCACAAAGGTAACATGGTTTACTGAAATTGATCATCAAAATATCTGTATATTTTGTACTTAAAATGTAATAAATTTATGCTGTGAGACATTAACTTGTATTGTATACGTAAATTAATTTGTTTTTACCAACAGATTATGAGATTGTTAACCTTAATGTGAGCCACTTGGTAATTTTGTGACAATTACATTACATTGATGTTGAAACATTTAATCAGGTGCAGATACAGGGTTAATGCTGTTAATACAATTCAACGAATTTCATGTCCAAAGATCTTGCATCACAGATTTAGGCTTTCTGTAATGGTAAACAACATTTTAGTCATAAATTAGCTTGTTCTATGCCAACAAATTATATGATTGTTAGCTGAAATATAGGAACAGTCTTTAATTAGGCTTCTCACATTGAATAAAGTAGTGTCTGTTATTCTGAACTGTTCACAATCCTCTGTTCCTGGCAGTTGGAAATGTTTAGAGGTACAAGCATTTACTGGCCATACCAGTTAGTTTAATACATTTCAAATACATAAATCAGACTTGGGTTAAAAACTTATCATATAATTTTTAGAAAAGTTTCATTCTATACCAGAGCCATCAACATTTGTTTCTTTTCAAATCATACAGTATTGTAATAGTCAATGTTCTCTTAAAAAATATATATTTCTTAAAGTGTTTCTATTTATAAAGTAGACCTATACCATAGAGAATATCAATCAAAATAACAGTAATGTTGAAAATATCAGCTGTTCCTGTTTAATTTTACTGCTCTACATACAGGTCATATTGTATGAAAACTCTGTATATGTAATAACTTAGAACGATGAAGTATTTTCTAAATATTATAAAATCACAATATTATTTTGGTATCGTAATAGCAGAAGAAAGAATTTATACTGTTAGAATTTAATGTGAATTTTATTAAAAAATTTAATGTTGATGATATAGTTTAAAAAATGTAACTTGATTGATTAATCCCAAATTTTTGATTAGGAATGAGCAGAATCAGCCAATTGAAAATTAATTTATTCTAAATTTACAACAAACGACTTGTTCAACCATGTAAAGAGTGCATAGTCCTTTGAGCAAGCTGGTGGCCGAGCGGTCTCAGGCATCAGGACTTTGAGCTTGGGTTAGAGATAGCGCAGGTTCAAATTCGGCCTAGACGATTTAACAGTAATATTCACCTTCTATTGTACTGGTTCGCCCTCTTACTCTGTCTGAATAAGTTCCTCTCACACAGATCAATAGTCTATGAGGAATGGGCAGAGTGAGGTTAAGAAGGAGGATCGACCTCTCCTTTTTCTTAAACAAAATTTATAGAACGAAATTTTTATGTTAGGTGGGAGAAAGGGCTGTGTAGTTCTCCAAAAAATGAAAAACGACTTTAGTTTTCATATTCATTGAAATTTACGTAATTAGTGAGTAGGAAACTTTAGTAACTTGGTTTTAACAATGTTTGTGCACTGTCAACTGACATGTTGTTCAGATTTCAACCCTCCGATGGTTCACTATTTTACCTCCGGTGGTTCAGCCTATTTTGACCAATTTTCAGCTTTTTTAAAAAAATGTGTAAAAAATTTATTTTTTATCCAAATAAGATTTATTATAGATCATTTTGTTCATAAAACCATATAGTATTATATTATGTTTTTCAAAATGAGCAAGTAGTTTTGAGATTTTCATTTCTGGAGAGAAGAAGAAGAACAAGAAAATTCAGAATGTTTTTGACACTTTACAGACACACAAAGTTTCACTATATGCAGTACACAAATTCCAAGATAGTCATTTTGTGGAATATTTATTACTGAATAAGAAGGGCTTTATTACTGAAATAAAAAATGTATTTACAAAAAACTATACAGGCACACAGTAGTAAGCAACAATGACGACACTGACAATCACAGCTGTCAAGTTCGTTGTTGTAAATTTTTTGTAGTCCAGGCCAACACCAACCAAATAAAACTTTCACCAGACTGAACAGTGGAATCAGCTGTTTCAAATGACATACTATTAATACAATGTTTGAACAACGAACGCTCATAATAAACGGTAAAAGCGAAGGTCGAGCAATCAACATTAAACCGTCGGAGGGTTAAAATATCCTTCCATTCACATCACATTTAAAGGATATTTTACCACATTTACCAAATCGAAACGTCGTGATTGTTATTTTTCACGTAATGATGGCAAATGTCCAACTACCTTTGTCTCCCTCATTTAAAGGAACTTCCCCTTTTTTCATTTATCTATATATATTTTGGGCAGGTGGATTAGGTTATGAGTAGGTTATTACAAAGTATTTGGATGAAGATTGGCATGAGCTCTGACTACTCAGTGGATCACCACAGACACTTCTGAGTGAGCCGAGACTGGCCTGGCTGTGTGATAGATACTCACTTGACCTGACTTATAGAGAATTTTCGGCTAAAGGTTGTCAACATATTAACAAAATCTGCTGTGGTTTGGGTTTCTAATTTAACTACATATGTATTACTGAATGAATACTATGCTTTTAAAGAAATCCAGCAAAATTGTAATCATATGTTATTGAAAAAATTATGCTTATGCAGGAGCATTATTAGTTAATAATCTGTTATCTTTAACTGTACAAGACAAAAACATGTCATTCCTATAATCATTATTAGATACTTTAATTAAAGATAAATGTAGATAAAATAAAATGAAACCCAGCTAAAAATGATTTATCCACTTCTGAATTTGAGAGTATAATTAATTTGTCATTGTATATAAGTACTGCCTGATATGTATATTGTGTGTGAAGAATTACATAATTTACAAATTCCAACAAATAAAACACCTGAATAAACTTTTTAAATAAGCATTATTTATGCTTCCTAAATAAAATGTCTGTGTTACTAAGTAAATTATATAGACCTAAGAGAGTTATTGCTAGTGTATTTAAATAACTGACAAAGTTACAAAACTTTTAAGCTCTAAAATGCAACACAGTGATTACAAAATTTCTGAAGAATTCCAATTACATTAATTTTAGTAAATTAAAAATATTATCAATATAGGGTATTTTCTTAGGAGTAGTATATGAAATCAATCTATCGTAGAAAGAACCAATAGAGCGGAGTCTAGGACCTCTTGAGAAGCTCAGTAATATAGCCAGCTACCCTCTTGACTCTATAGATATGAGATAGAGTGATATTTCTATAGTATTGATCATGTCTCTTCATCCATGTGTAGTTCAACTTTATTTTCAAGCAATTTTCATGATCCTTTATGGAAATCAAGATATTAATACAGCTTGTATTATGATTAAGATAACCATTATCATGAAAGCTTTATGATGGATTGTTGGAATTGTTTAAGTGACTGGAAGAGGAAATTATACCTTTGGCTTCTGTGGCTTTCAGGTTGAGTGAAACTAGCTAAAGTTGAAAGAGTGTATTTACTTTTGGGCAGGAAATATAGTAAAGATATGTTTATATAGTTTTACCAAATAAACATTAATGAACCAATCATTAATGATAGTTCGGAATTCCATTCCAGAATTTGCTGATGGACTATGGAGTTGGACAGATTTTAAATAATTCGTCACCATTGTCAACTTTAGTTATAATGACTTTTGCCATGTATTTTTGTAAAATATCCGACGGCAGTAAAACAAATTCTGTTCTATAATAGAAATACCTGTGAGAAAACTATAATTATTTTCAATTAACTGTAGGTTGTCTAATTTTTTTTTTTTTTTTTTTTACTTTCCCACAGCATTTTAGTGTTACGATTCAGTTTATGTCAGCAGCTTTCCACATCATATAGGATAGACAATTTGCAGAACCAATAATTAAAATAAATGTGAATAACCATAAAAGATTTGAAGTATGTAGTTTACTAAATATTTCTGCATACAAATAGTTAAATACCTATTATCTATATCTATAAAATCCAATGTATGTTTGTCTGTCCTTTATGCGCTACCAAACCGTCCAGCCGATCGCCATGAAACATGGGGAAGTTGATCGCCATGAAACATGGGGAAGTTGTTTTATATACCCCAGGGAAGGTTTCTGTCCTATTCCCGTTTCTTTAATCCCTCAGGGCTCCGTCCCTTGGACTTCTAAAGTTTCAATGTTAATCAAATAGCAGGATGCATGAAGGTATAATAAGTGAAATATAAAAAGAATATCAGCTGTGGGTTTTAAATATGTCAAAATTAAATTAAACCATGTGTTAATTTTTAAACTGTATATATTTTTATGTTTTTATTTCTTGCGAAGCTATATTAATTGATTGATTTATTTGATTAACAGCTGTTAAATAAAAACAAATAGAATAAAATTGTGGTAGGCAAAACTTTCAAAATTAAAAATAATTACAGTACAGTAGTAAACTACACAAAACATCAGCTGTTGTAAATTGGATACTGTGTAAACTGAAAGGTTGCTGCACATTTCAATGATACAATCAAAACTCAATATTATGACCGGCGAAGCGGGCGGGTACAGCTAGTATAATATATACTTTAGACAGTACAACTTTGTTCGCATTTACATGAGTGTGGACGACCTGTCTAATTACTGATTATTACTTATGTTCAGAAAGTGCCATTTATTAACCGTATTCCAAGAATAAGGGCAACTGAGGGACCTAGAGATTTATGTGTAATTCAAACCACATATAATTTGTTTGATACTTGATAATACTGTACATTATCAAGTAATTAATAATGTAAGTTAATATAATAACTTCTTTTTGATACACCAATCGTTATTATATTAAATAAATTACCTTTTTAAACAGTCCCAAATTTGTTGTGGTTGGTTATGACCTTTTCGGCATTAAAATGCCATCTTCAGATTCAATAAGCCAAAAAGGCATTGTTAAACTTTATAAAACACACAACAGAGAACCAAATTTAAGTTTTTAAAATACATGTATTAAATTTAGAACAATTTTGTTGTACATGGTACATTTTATTTATATTTCATTAACAAAGCGATGTGTAGCTTCCTAAAATAAATACTATAATGTCAAGGTCCAAAGAGGAAATTTGTAATACTAAATAAATTAATTTTTTTGTTCTAAAAATCTTTTACACAATTTTTATTTATTAGGCATTGTTTGGCCCCGAATATGAAATGCTGTACTATGTGTTGCATGTGCATTCAGTTTTAAAAATGTATTAATTATTTCAGTTGTTAAAAGTGTTTATATTTGAAGTTGAGTGCAATGGTATTGGAATAAAACTTCCCCTGGTACAATATACATTTTCTGTAGGATTGAGAACAGTTTATTTAAATATATATATAGTGTTTGCATATCTCAAAAATGGTAATGATCATTTGGAGACGCCTGATGTATGTTTTGAACCGCTCTTTTCTGGCTGACAAATAATATTCTACTGAAATTGTTCTACTGTTGTTCCCCCACCCTATATGACCAAACCATAAGTTTATTGGAAGTGTTTTAATGAAGTGCGTACAATTTCTGCATTAAAGTATGTGTTATAAGATTAATATCAGTGGGAAACATGCTAGAACAAGATATTTAGTCTAGCTACTTAAACAAGCAAAAAATCCTAAATATGTTCTGTCTCACCTAAGCATATTTTGGTGAAGCCGGCCTTTTTGACGGCAAAGTCACTAAACAAATAAACGGCTTGTGGGGAAACAAAGTTTGTTTAATTTCAATATAAAGCTTCCTAGCCTTTGAAGTGCTTAGCAAAATCAGCTTGGACAACTAATAATTAAAAGCTTTACGACTCTTTCTCTCTCTCGCTCTCGCACAAATCTCTTTGATGTTATAACCGTTTTGTACAATCTTTCACTCTGCATTTCTGAGATACTTAGTTGTTAATTTCCTCTAATCAGCTTATACATATGATATAAAAATAGGATATCTCACCATTTGTTCAGGCAGTTCCAAACAACAATGACTGGAAGGTGTTCGCTAAACACAAGCAGAGCTAAGATGGTTCATTTTCACCATCATTGATGTATACATAAACATACTCTCTATTACCATCAATACACTCATCAGTGATTCAAAGACGGCGTGTACATACTTTGGTCATCCCTTTACTTAACCAATGAACACACTCTATTAGAAGTGAAAAGCCAATTTTAAAAAGTCAGACTACTTTTTTCTCATTTTGCAATCTTTGTACGGCAGCCTAGAATGAGACGGAGAACGACAGAGAAGGCATCGTGGCCGAATGGGGGGAAATGGATGATTACAAATTGCCATGAGAGTGAGAGAGAAACAAGATACAGCCAACAGGGGTGTTAGGAGAGGTGTACCTAGCAGATATTACCAAAACATTGCGTATCGGCAACCACACTAAGCTCCTTTCGACAGATACAGGAAGTCTGATTATTTCCCTATCACTTTTTTTCTTCTTATAGATGTTTTGGCTAAACCCTGGAAATGTCTTCTATGATTAGTAACAAATATTCATAATTCCTATTTATGTATAAATAAATTATTTAATCTATTCATATCCTAAACCTACATATGAAAAATAATAACACTACATTCTTTACACATGATTTATTTAAAATCCCATTTCATGTATTAGATTATTACAGATTTTTCAGATATGACTTATTGATAAATATCCAGCATGTATTTTGTCCAGTACATATAAAATTGTATTTAGTTTCATTTTACTAAGCCTCTGACCACTCTTTATTGTAGACCTAATAACCAGTGTTGCCAGTAGCAGACATGACAACAACACAATATTAGCCCAATAACAGTGGAAGAAAAATTTACTGTAATGTTACAGAACATTTTCATACTACTCTACATTTTGGAGGGCAGCAAGACTCCAATCATCGTCAGCATGATATCGTCACGAAATAACAGTCTGTCCAATGTATTTACGGCAGTCGGAGATTGTTACGTTTAATTAATGAGAATTTTAGTACAATGCAGTTATTGATTGTATTGATTATGTAGCTGATTGGACAATTGAGTTAAAGCCTTGTTCATGTTATAAAAGTGACGAAGGAATCAAAAATAAAATTCTTTTCTAAGGGAGAACTTTTCAAATAAATTGTATAGAACATTGCATCTTTTAAATATTAAATTTTATAATCAGGTGATTTCTTTTCAATTTCAATTCAATTCTTGCACCTCAAATAGAATAAATGCAAAAAAAAACAATGTTATATTAAATTCAGACACGGCTACAAAACAACTAGAGAGCGCACAGATACCTTTATCCGTCACCGACTCTCATCTGATGTGAAAACAGAGTCAATTTTATCAACTCAGCATAGGATCAGGTTCGTTTTTGTGTCACCCAGTGTGAGAACGGCCTGGTTCTACTTATTCTGTAATCTACATTGGGCTTCACTCCTGTCCTTTTTCTCCCATGAGATGCAAACTTCCATCTAACTTTGTCTTGTTTGTGTTTTGTATCTGTTGATCTGTTAAATCTTTTTCTAACAATACTTAAATTTAAATTAATCAGAATTCACAAGCAGAAATAATAAAAATCTGTTATGTAAAAACTATCCAAACAGAATAGCAAATTTAGTTTTCCATAAAAGCGAAAGAGGGGAAAATAATAAGTGTAACACAAAGAATAAATAATAAGTGTAACACAAAGAATAAATAATAAGTGTAACACAAAGAATAAATAATAAGTGTAACACAAAGAATAAATAATCACGTGTGAAGAAAACAATTTTTTTTCATTATGAATAATAGAACAGTTGCAATCTTATTAAGATATATACAAATAATTTGATATTACAAATTTTACACACACTTTTTTAGATAAGAATAACATAGTTCTAGGAAAATAGTATATTTCATAACAAGAGTGGAAAGTGGGGTTTTGCATTTTTGAGACCATATGTTTGAAGTGCGAGACTTGTTGAGCACTTCGAAAACACTTTCACTCGAGTTTTGAACGATAATTTTCACTACACTACGGAATAAAAACAGGTGTTGTTGACTGTGGAAAATTTTCGGTTGTAAAAAATGTTACTTTCGGTAGTAAACAATAGACAGCTGTTGAAAATATGATGTTTCGCAGGTTGTAAACACATAACGAAAACAGCTAAACTCATAGTAGTGTAGTGAAAATATAATTATTTAAAGCTAAAATGATCACAGTGAAATTGTACACTTGAAAAGAGTGTAACTTTCAGACTAAGTAGGACTCTTGAAAGTCACCCTGTTAAGGCAGTGAGGGTATACAATCACTTGTTACCCTTAGTGCTAAAGTATATTAATAAAAAGATATGTTTGAATAAATACTACTTATGGCTGTTAGATAACCCTTTTTTATTCACTGGACAAGTTCTTCCAATTGAAAAACATATTATTTTTAATTCCCCATTGCTATGCCTGTTTTTTGTGATTTATAAGTTTATTAATTAGAGGCTGTAGTTGGAACTGTACACATGACGTTGCTGATGCATGTATGATATCAAAAGGCAAATAAAGATTTATTTATTTAGTATGTATTAAATTTACATTTGTCAATCATCAACTAGGTAAATACAGATAGTCTGATTAGCAAAGTATAGAGGTCTTGTAAGGTTTCCTTACTAAAATGTTTTTAATTTCACATTAGTGATAAATAAAACCCAGGCAATATAAACTGAAACCTTTTTAATAACGTGTTTACATTTTATACCTGCTCTTTCAAACAACACACTTTAAAATTCAAATGTTATATACATCAACATACTTACACATTTACATTAATATTTATATTCTATCTATTTGCATACCATATGCTTTTCTGTTTATCAAAAGTGTGTGTAATTTATAGCGAGAGTGGAAGGCGGGATCCACCACATTCATCATTTTAAATATTCACCGCTGAGGTCAATTTATACGTTGGTAACACTGTTGGAACTTCTGCTGGACTTGTTGATTTTATTTTAAATGTTGGCAATTAGGCCTGTGAGGTGACTCAGTGGTTAAGGCTTTAGACTGCAAAGTCCAAGGTTCAAATCCCCAACTAAGCTAACGAGCTGTACTTCACTCGTTGAATAAAGTTCACATACAACTTTTTTTTACGATTGGGAAGGTCATGCTTCTGCACCTGGTAACAGCCCCTCATCCAATCCATGATCCTTAGAGAACCTTAAGATTGCCCTCATGAGATTTTCGAGTGCTGCACCTTAGCTACACCGCCCAAGGTGAGAGCCTGCTTCGTGGCTAGGGCCATGAAGAGGATGTGCCGTACAGACATCTCCTCCTCCCTACATTTCCTATGTAAGAGAATGGAGGTTGGAACCCCCATCTTATTTATGTGTGCCCGAAATGTCCAGTGTCCGGTTATAAAAGCCAACCACCCTTCGGAGTTCTGACCTTGCAAGAGCTTCATCTGTGTTGAAGTTTGACGGCCCCAACAGGACCTCCTTTGCTTGCCTGTTGCCTCCCAGATCTTCTGGTACCTACCAGTGAGACACTGGAGGCAAAACCTTGGTTCGCACAAAGCTTGCAGGTCCATATGAATTAGCAGATGTATTTTTTTAATTTTTTAATAAGTTAAAGGAATTTATTTTCCTCTAATAGGAAGTTTTCATTTTTCTAAACTTACTAACTTAAATAATTACTATTATTATGTCTATTTAAAAAAACTAATTTGCACCTCTTTACTTATTCATTTACTCTAAAGATGCCAAAATATGTGGGCGAATGTGGATTTCGAATGAGTGTGATAAGAGAAGATGAGCGAATGTAGTCATTGTTACAAAGGCCGAATATTTCTTAGAAACTATCCTTAATTAATAACTAAATGACAAATGAATGGCCGTTGGTTATTAGCTGTTCCATTTCAAAATTGTATATAAAATATATCTCTAAACACGTATCAACAAAAAAAGGATTTTAATTTAATTAAAAAAAGTATACTTGCACAAGACCATAAATATATTTTTTTAAATATTTTTGTTTGTTTAAGAATCAGCAATATATTCTAGTTTGCTTTATTTTAAAAAATAAAGTTTTTACAGTAATAGTAAAAATGCAACGGAAGGTGTGTGTATGAAATCTATATATCAGAGCACTAAGCTATCGCTGTACAGGTTCTCAGGTGAAGTTAATTGCTGCTATCCTTCTTTTGAATGTGTGTATATTTCATCCCTTAAATTGGTTTTCATATTCACTTTGTCCCAACATAAAACAAAAACCCTATATTTATTTGTTGGCTGTTAACTGATAAGTAATGAAATATTATGTACAGCTTCTGACAATAAGTATATTATTTAAGATATACCGCGGATACGTTTTCTGAGTAACTGCTATTCTCAGCAAGTTCTGAGGTTTTATCGGAATAGTATAAAAAGTAAAAGGGTCTGCCAAAGAAATCTCGTGGTAATCCCTCATGCCAATCTGCTTACAACTCTACCCCTTTTGTTGGATTTCCCTTTGCCCCGATTGTTCCCTATCATATTGTCATTCTACCAACTCCATCTATTATGAGTCTCAATAATACGTTTTCATACTCCATTCCTTTCAACAATAAAGCTTGACAATCTATAACAATAAGTCTTAATAGTCAATTGGCTTTTATGTTAATTAAATTAACGGTAAATAGTAATATAGTTCATAAGTATTGAATATTAGTTTTTTAAAGTATTATATGGGGTGTCTCTGTAAGAACACTGGATTGGAATACTATGTTAACTTTGTTAGGTTAGGAATCCTGAAATACCTTTTGATGTTATCAGCATTAAATCCCATTTCTAGTCATGGATCGCTACACAGCAGGTCAACGTTTGAATCAAAGTGCATCACAAGTACAGTAAATGTTTTTCTGAAACTTCTTTTAATTGTTCTGAGGTTGTTTAGGTTAGAATTCCTAAATTAGATAGCAATAAAACATTATTTATAAGCACTTGGGTATCTTGATTCAAAAAGATCTGTGTATGAATAAGGCGTTGGTTATTTCCTTGTTGTAGCAATTTCAGTATATAACATTGTTAATAAGTGATTCTATGTTCATATGGTTACAAACCACTCAGAAAAATTTTAAATGTAGTTAAATGAAATTAATTACAGTAACTTCCTTATTCTTCAGCTGAATATTATGGGTTGTTTAACAAACCTTTGCATAGCCGTCATTTTTAATGAATAATCTTTTGAAGTGCAGTTTGTGGCATTCTTCTCTGCTTGACCTGCACTTTAAAATTATATGCAGGTCATTTAAAATTATCTATCAACTCCTTGCAGACTGCTCCCCGTCGGTTTTTAACTCCCAATGCAATTTGCAAAGTTTTAATCCTCTAGACCAACTAATAATAAAAATATTAAGCCATCTCCTGAATCTTTACTAACCCTGTATTTTTATATTGTTAATCATCAATCTGACAGAATTCTGCACTTTTAACTTTCAAATAGAAAATGTGAGTTAACATTTGTAGTGTGTTTTATCAGTTTTTCTTTTTTTTTCTGTATATACTTCACTCACCTTTTGTAAGTGAATTAAAAATTGTAGAAAATAAAGTAAATAGGCTAAAGCTAACTAACAAATTTTGAGGCATTTTTTACGAATAAGCATTAAAAAAATACATTGTTCTGGGCTCACTAAATAAGTATGCAGAACTTTAGCCTGTCACTACATTGTTTTAATTTTTTATATTTCTAGTAACAGATTCAAATCAGCATAATAAATGGACAGAAATAAAGCACATTATTTGCTCCAAATTAAAAAAAAGTA
Source organism: Stictocephala bisonia (assembly GCA_035578905.1). Classification (NCBI taxonomy): domain Eukaryota; kingdom Metazoa; phylum Arthropoda; class Insecta; order Hemiptera; family Membracidae; genus Stictocephala; species Stictocephala bisonia. The sequence goes on from JAQJVL010000039.1 coordinate 3,400,617, forward strand.
TATTGCATACATATCAGCATTTTTAAAAGCTGTAATCACACAAAAACATGTGACTGTTTTATTTAGAAGCTAGAAGAGATTTTCTATTTTACAGTCATTGTTGTTTTCTACATCATCTCCCTCCTGCTGGGGATGATGGAGCACACCATCACGTGGAGGTCGGCAATATTTTACACGTGATAGGCTCTCACTTTAGATCAGTCTGGTGAACCCACCCTTAAACAGAATACTAGAGTCAACACTTTCCAGGTCTTCCTTAACATATTCTACACACAGTGTTTTTAACTTCAAATTGATTTATTTTGGTTTTACACAAAGTACAGTTACACGGCAGTACTTCTCTCTAGCATTTTACACAAAGTACAGTTACACGCCAGTACTTCTCTCTAGCATTTTCTGCTACGTAAAATGCTTCTGGCACATGAAACATGAGTACAGTAACTACATTAATCATATATGCATATTTGTTCAATGTAATTTAACTAGAATAGCTATTATAAATAACAATAGTATTAATTATAACCTCGTCTATGTGGCCACTCAAATCTAGGGTTATTGGCCTCGCCTGTGTGTTCTTATAAAAATTATTAATTATAACAGTAAACAAAAAAATGTATTTGAGGGAAACCAAAAAATATTCAATAATAAAGTTATTAAATGCAGAAATGAATTTGGTTTCAAAGTGTTCAAATGAACATGGAATAAAGGTACTAAATCAAGACAGTGGATCACAAATGGTATCCATTTGCCAAATAAATAATTAAATAGGTAGTGAGAGAATAATATAAGATAATAGATTTTTTTATAAATAGTTGTGATTGTTACCTGCCTCGCGTTTGAGGTGTCTATAAAGAGAACTAAGGTTCAGGCTTGCCAGTAAACTGAAAATCAGACAAATACCATGTGGTTCAGATTCCACATAAATATTTAAGTTCCTTAGTTGCCCTTGTTATTGGGCTATTAATAAATGGCCTTTTCTAAGAAACAATCGAACTTAGTTAGTAACAATGACTACACACTTGTTCATCTAAACACATCACACTCATTTATATGCGCCTATAAGATGCACTATTCATTATAAGACACTAGTCTCAATAATGAATACCTAGTAAATAAATTCTTTTGTTTTGTGTTGGTTAATCACTGCCGGTTTTAATTCCATTAAGAAATTGTTTCTACGAGACTAAGCTATTTACTGAAAACAGAAAGTCTCAACGAGGGACCAAATAAGTTAAGATTGTATTTAAATCAACTGAGTGGTTAAGAGCAATAATGGTAAAGTGCCAGTAAATTGTTTTAGCCAATTAGTTTGCTGTTGATTGCTTGGCCTATTTTTCTTTAGTTACAAGCTTCCCTAAATTGAAAATTAATTAATATTAGAATAAAGTTGACATTTTAAAAGTATTTGTTGCTTGATAGAATCTTAATACAATTAAGAGTTTCAATATGTTGAATGATAATAATGGTAAATGTAGCATAAAAAATATAATCATTTTTTTCATTTAATATTACTTTAAAATTGTACACTTTTAGTAATAAAAATTTGATTAAATCCATTTCAAGAAATTAATATATTTTAAAAGGAAAATCAACATTTTCTTTCTTATTAATTTACAGTTACTATAATTACTTTAATATATTCAACGCTGGGATTGAGAAAGACCTTTGTTTTCTCCTTTTGAAATATTTAGGAAGAATCAAAGAACATGTTAACAACTTCACTTGTGATAAATATTTGTTTATTTCAACAAAATTTAAAAATAGTGTAGTAATGTTTTTGCACTGCTGAAAAGTTGATTTGCTATTAAATTAGCAAACTATAATCTAGGATCGTTTTCGTAAATTTGTATCTGTAGGTATGGTAATATAGATAAATACGTATAGTTCAATTGTAAAGCCTTGGCGTTCAGTTTCAAAGAAACAGTGATCATATTGTTATTAGTATAAGAATAAGAATTCATTTATTCCATTGATCTGATTTACAGAAATAGGACAAGTCAAATCATACATAAGCATACTTACAGTGTATACATTTCTGTAAACTTATATATAAACAGTTATGACAATTAATTACTATTGTAAAAAAAAACAACAATAAATTAGTAATACAAAGAATTGCCATAAAACAGTTTTCAATAATGTAAAATTATTAAAAAAAAGAAAAAAATTACCTAATGTCACATCTCTAACAAGAGATATATCAAAATATGATATCAACTTGACAATCTAAAAATTCATCAATTTTATAAAAGGGATTTTTTTTATAACCAATTGTATAGTTTTCTTCTATTATCATGACATTCATATAGGGGCTATTATGGGTTCTAATTTAAATATCTTTGCTATGCATAATAAATCATAAAGTGAAGGTAACTAAGTCCCTTTGAGTTTATGTACCTACATTGTGGGTTTATAGGCTCATCGTGAATTTTGCTTCTTTTTATATTTGTTGTAATAGTTTTTGTGTTATATTTTAATCAAAGAATTCATAAATAAAATAAAAATTAACTACTATGAAAGTTATCTTCAATGTTGTTTAGTATAAACATTGTGTGACATGAAGAAAAAAATGAATTTTTACTTGCAGGAGGGTCTTCGAAAATACTTGTTTGCTTCTCTTGTTCAAAGTTTTGTTTATCACAATTAGAATAACAAACAAACACAGTGTTAACAACTTGGAAAACAAATTGTAAATGAGACTGGAAAACATTGATCATGACTACAGATGAAAAATAATTTATTGCATCAATGCAGTCAGTAAATATATGGTCTTCCTCCGATTATCGTCTCTTGAGTCATTCGGACATTACAACTCCATTTCGTTTACTAATCATTTATTTACTGACATCCTTAGTTGCGTCTGCCAAGCTTTCAGAGTCAGAACATTGCTGGTTTGTTTCCGTTTAATAGAGGATGGCTTCTCAAACAAAATCAATCATTCCATGGGTCATTAAGTCAACGAGTTCGCCATTATTTGCCAATTTCCTACTACCTTTTTGTCTTCAGCCCCAAGAGCTTGTTTTGTGCTAAAGATAAATATAAAATGCTATGATTATTCTGCCTTTAATTTGTAATATAAGTTATTCTTTCAATTTCAACCAATAGAGCAAAAAATTGTCCAATATTTATTTTAAATTTAGTAGTGAATATAAAAAAATTATAAGAACTCTATTAGTAGAATACTCGTGTAGGATATATAATAATTATAGGCTGGAGGAAAATGTAGTTTTTAGAAATAATGGTTTTTATAATAATAAGAATAATGAAATATTTGATAAAAAGTATAAAGTATAGGTTTTTGAGAATTTATTGTTTTTACTGATTAAAATAAATTAAAAATGTTCTCTTAAATATGACTCTGGAATGTCATTTTTTATTAAGAAAGCTATGTTTTATTTTTTAGTCAAAGTCTGATTATAAATTATAGTAATTTACAAAATTAGTAATAAATGTAAAAATAACATGTTTTTGACGTACCTGTTTAAAAGATTTGTCAATAGATTACAAGTTTGAATAAAATTTATATCTGTTATAGAAAATTAACAAATAAATTCAGAAACAAGTATAGTGATTTTTAAGCACTATTAATAATTATTGGAGGTGAAACAAAATGTTTCCTTGTGCATGAAAACATTCGACAACTCACATTTATGTACTTTTGCCTCATTAACAAGTTCTACGATGCTGTTATAAGTTGAGACAATACAGTTACCTCTCTTTTCTCACATTATTTATCGTTGTTATTGGAATTTTTTATTTTACATTATATACATTTGTGAATGTTCTTCAGACATCATGGTAACTTTTTATCATTAATTGGTTTTTCAGGTAATTTATATATTAAAGGTTAGTAATATAATTAACTTGTATGTTAGTTAAATGTGTTTTTTTTTTTTTTTTTTTTTTTTTTTTTTTTTTTTTTTTTTTTAAGAGATAATTTAAAACATACTTGATGATTCCATAACTGGCTAAAACTGCTTATTTCAAATTAAAAATTTCTTTGTCTAAATTCCATTAAGGAATAAATGACGAAACCCAGCTTAAAAAACGGTAAAATAAAAATAAATGAAATGTAGGCTACAACTAGAATTCTAACAGAGGTTTCTCCTGTGGTAAGACTCAAGTGTTGTTTTGGTACGTATTAATTGATCAATACAGACAAAATATTTGTAATTGCAATTAATTTCTCTCTATAGATTTGGTAGAAGTCGACATTAAAAAATGTAAAATTGATGAAAAGCGAATTCATAGATTTATACTGTGTTTCACTGACTTCATTTTTTACTTGTTTAATATTTCGCCTTATTGAAGGCTTTGATAGATTTTAGTTTCTCCAACAAATATTTAAATGATGAAGGCCAAATAAAATTACTTGTATAGATAATGTTATTGGGGAAAAGGTTCTTTGACGAGCCATTTGATGTAACCTTTAGGGTAGATTTTAAGTAACTTTGCGTTGCACCTCTTAACAACATTTATTTTAGAAATTTTTTAATTTATAATTTTAATCATATAAGAGTTCTAATTTTATTAACAACGTATAGTTAATTTAGTATAAAAATGAACTTTTCTGTGAAATACTACTCATATATATCATGCAATTAGTCATCCTCAGTTACTACACTTAATTATCTTGAATAAAAATAATAAGCATAACAAAATAAATAAAACACAAGATGTTATTGTTTTATTTTAGTTAGGTTCAATAATTAAAGATATCTTAACAAATCGAAACCCCTGTAACATTTTTATAAAATGTACTCGCTACCATTTTTATAAAAAATCAAACTTAACAAGTAATTAATTATTTCTACATAATACTATTTAAGTAGTAATTTTTGCATGAAAACCAAACAATGATACATTAAGTAGGCTTCATGTTACAGCAAACTTAATTACTCAATTTCTTCTCTCTACTTTGTGTTCTCCTTGCTTTGCTGTTGTCCACCACAGAATCATAAATCTCAACGTTCAAAGTTTCCTACATAAACTGTGCTCTGGTTCCATCTTTGAACTATGACTGAACTTTGTGCAGAAAAGAACTTCTCCCTATAACCTCTGTTAAATTTTTTTTCTTTTGTTAAGTGGAATATTGAAGTAATATTGATAGTAAAATCTTTTAATACTAACACATTGTTATAAAACAGCTTCATGTTACAATCATGTCAATATAATATAAAGTACTATTTATAAACAATTGTTCATCATATAAAAAAGTTGTTACGCTTAGCGATATTTTCAAGTACATCCTTTAAGTCTTAAATATTATTATGACATAGTTGAAAATGTGGTGTCTCAAAAGTAATTGGCTTGCCAAGAACTGAGCAAAACATCATGTTTCAAAAATGACGGATGGCTGCATGTCTCCAGAGGACAATCGGTCCCGAGGTTAGATGCTTTAACAAACAGTTTACTCCCCACATTTGTCATTTGCAGGATAGAACTTTCTCCGGGGGTAAATGAGTTTTTTAACATGTTAGACAGTTTTCATTTACTAGTTTTTCTCTAACCAATTTAGAGTACTTTATATTTTGTTTTAATCAACCTAAATCAGTAAAAAAAGTCTAGCTGAAATGTTATCATTTAATTGTTGTTTACTGGCAAGAATAAATGTTTTGCATAAATAAATAGCGAGGGAATTAAAAATGTTAGGCCTACTGTCCTGTATTTTGAAACAAATATTTTTTTTCAAACACAAATATCTTAAAAGAACAATGTTCCAACTATGAGACAATTTGATGTTTCAAACAAGAGCCGGCGGGATTGTGCCTTTACTGTTATTGGTCTGATAAGCGAAAATACAACTCTGTCGGAAAACACAAACAACTGTTTTCTAATGACTTCATTAAACTTATGAGGCAAATTATTGATGTTAACTCAAAGTGTTTGTTTCTCGAAATGTAAATTAATATTTTTATTCCAATCAGCATTAAGGTTAAGTAACATTCATTTAATATTATTTTTTTTCAACTCTGAAGTTTTATCTGCTACTCAAGTCAGATGAGACATTTAAGAATCAGGTTCTGGTATTTTGAAATGGAAATCCATAAAAATAAATAAAACTTGAAGAATAAAGAATGAGTTGTTCACTAAATTAAGCGTGCTTAGTTGTGTAGCATACAATATATATCAATAAACAAACTTATTTACTATTATCATATTTATATACATAAATTTTTTTTAAATCTCATCCACCAGTTCGCATGGGCCTGTAGAGTTGTGCGTGAAGTTCTTCAACAAGTGAAGCACTGACCGTTAGCTCAGTCAGTGATTTTCAATGTGAATTCTGTATATACTAGTTCCTGGCCTAATGTCATTTAACCTAACAAGAAAAAAAAAGAACCTGAATCTGCAATCCATGCCTTAGCCACTGAGCTACTCATCTAAACTTATACTCATAAATAATTAGTTAAGATTAATTTTGTTCTTATTATTGTTCTACAACTTCACTGGAATTATTTTTTTAATAAACGCAAACTTTAACAAGCCTTTAACAATATTTATCTACCATGTACTAAAAAGTTACTCTATGTTTATATTGCAACATATGATCAAAGGATAACTAAAAGAGTATTTTCAGAAAACTAACTTAGTAAAATACACAAAGAGTAAAATACTTTTTTAGTTGCAACGAAATTAGTCAATAAAACTAAAAAAGTAAACTCACTAATTTGGTGCTCACCACCCACAGAGTTACAGATAAAAAAAGGTTCAACGGTATTTTATTATTCTTTTATTTATTCTTCTATTTTTTGTAATTGATATTATTTCAGTGCCTGATATTGACTTTTTTCAAATATCTACTTTAAAAGCCAACCTTTTTTTGTGTTGCAGCCTCGCGTATTCGATATGAGATCACAAGCGGTAACATAGGTGGCGCCTTCGCTGTGAAGAACATGACTGGTGCTATTTACGTGGCTGGTGCTCTTGACTATGAAACTAGAAAAAGGGTGAGTCTCAACTGTTGTACTTGTATATTCTCATAATTTTGGTGCTAATCACCATGTTTCTTATTTATTCGCGATTTGTGAAATTCAGTGCTATGTAATTTAGGCCAAGGAAATTAAATACTTTACCTAGAAAGCGTTTTCATTTTAATTGCTGATTTAAAGAGTTAATAGCTTGAGAAAAAGCGCTCATGGAGTTACACTACTTACTGGTTGATAAGGAGTACAACAAGCAAACAACAATACAGTTGGTATCAAAACTGAAAAAGGAACAAATTTCAATAACTTCTTTGTAACATAGTTTTAATCAAAAGCTATGTTATTTCTAAATAGTTTTTTACTTGATCTTGAGAACCAAATTTAAATTAGCTCTTACTTGTTTAGTGTTTAGGAATTGGTTTTATAATCAAGGGTATTAGACATAATAAAGCATTCAATTAGTTTAATTCCTGTGTAATTTATTAATTCTTGAATTGATATTATTCGTTCTACTGTAATTTTTCAAGCTAGAGCTTTTATTGATAATAAAATCACAACCAGCCTTTGATGGAACTGATTATAATAGTATGGCATGATTAAAAGTCTACCATTTATTAATTCTAACGAATTTGTTATATTTGATAATTTCTTACAGGAATTAACATGTTTAATTTATAGTCAAATATATTTTATTGTATTAAAAAATACAATGGCACAATTTGCATTTTGCAGGTATTAAATTTAATAAAATTTCCTTACTTATCAATTTGACACATTAAATGTCTTATTGAATGAGGAATAAATGTTTTGAGACCAGATAAGTCTAAAGTAAAATCAATTGAAATTATTTTACCTCTTTTATATAGTTTATTTATTTTCATAACTCCCCACATATTGGTGAAATTGAGACAAAATTTGTATTCAATAGTTGAGAACTGTTCAAAACTTAAATTGAAACAACAACAAGAAGTCGGATGAACCAAAATATAACTGGTAAGATATTACAGAACTTTTGGCAAACGGAAGTGCAATAGAATAATAAGTACGGCATTCAAGAAACAATCAGAGCTTGCGACTGAGGTGTTTTTGGCATAGTATCATAATTATTGTGAGATATTTGCTGTTTCCTGAACTTGAAACTTTTGCTACCTCAGTGATCATTAATACTGATACTCTCTATAATGTGAAGTAATAAACAATTATGTATTGTATTTCAAGGTATAAACTAGTTAGATTTTTGGTTAATGTAACATTTTCATGTTTATGTATACATGCAAATAGTTATCTATATTATATAAATTCTATAAAATGTGTAATTTTAAAATAAATGCTCTATAGCTCTTATGTTCAGACAAAAGCCAGTTTTCATGAACTATGGCTAATGTTTGAAATGTATCATAGTAAATATCATTGACAGGATGAAGTCTGAGGCCTACTTGACGTCGGCACTAGTGGCGTAACTCAGCTAATTGGAGACAGAGTGTTGAGGATATTGTAGGCGATAGGTTCAATCCTCAGTCCTTTTAGTTTCGACATGGCGTCCGCTCAGTGGTTACCATCGACATGGACACTACTAGATAAGTCTGTGGTGTCTATGTTGGATGGTAGTCAAGGTTCAGATGTTGTTTAGGGAAGAAGACTAAGTGTTAGTCGAAGTTAAGACCAATATTACGTGGTTTGGATTCCACATAAAGCTGTAGGTCCCTTAATTGCCTTTGGTATTGGGTGATTAATAGCTCTTTCTGAGGAATAATCGACTTAAGTAAGTAACAATGACTACACTCATCCATCTTCATTCATCACACTCATTCCATAATGAATAATGTTAATAGTGCAATCATTAACAGTAAGACAAAAGTGTTGCCTTTCAGTTTTCAAATTTAATTTTAATTAGTTTTGTATATAGAGAAATGAGAGAATTGTTTAATACATTGTTATATAATATAGTTAATGGAAAGTTCGCTTCATTATTGGTAGATTAAACCAGCTGTGTATGAATTCAATGAACACTAATTCTACCTAATGGAGCTATGATTAACTCATAGTAGCTCATCAGGTTCAGCTACTGTAAGCTCCTGATTAATATTTTCAGTTTTAAACATGCACTGTTTATTCACTGGTAAACCAAATGCAAGTAAAATGATTTCTTATTCTTTGCAAAATAGTAAGTAAATGATCTCTATACCGCATTTTGAAGTAAAATAATCTTGTTTTAGTATATTTCATTTTTACTCTGTCAGCTGTCAAACTACCAAAGAATAAGAATAACTACCAAAGAATTTATAGTTTTTTTTCATTGTGACATTTTTCAAAAAGTCACATTGTGTGACTTTTTTTCGAAATACCACCATACGTGTATGTGTGGGCGGGTGGGTTTATACCAATGTTGGTGTACGGGTGGGTCAATACCACCGTACGTGTATGTGTGGGCGGGTGGGTTTATACCAATGTTGGTGTATGGGTGGATCAATACCACCGTACGTGTATGTGTGGGCGGGTGGGTTTATACCAATGTTGGTGTATGGGTGGGTCAATACCACCATACGTGTATGGGTAAGTTCATCTCATAAATGAAGTCCTGGAAGTTCTTAAAATCAATACACTGTTCTTCTTGATTAACTTAAAACCAAAATGTGGTTTGTGGTTGAAAAATGAAACAGTCACATTGTTGTTGTGATTATTTCTGACTGTGCTGCTCTAAACACAAACTGATGCTTTAGGGCAAAATAATTTTACTCTATTTATACTAAAGAGTAGCAGACAAATAGTTTTTGTTGTTTCTTTGAAAGAATAATCGCTTATTTAATCCAAAGTACAATTGGCTTTGATGATTTGCAGATTCAAATTGTAAGGATTTTACATTGTGTAATGAATTTCATCTATGGTACAATTTGTAAAATGCTTAAACTAAGAGTCTGAATTTGATACTTATATATTGAAAACAGATTATTATTTTTTTTATAATATGCAAAATTTAGTACCAAGAATTGTATATAGGAACCAATTATTTTATCAAGATATACATTGCTTCTGGTTAACTAATGAATGTCCTGCACACATCAACAGTCTATGGGGAATAGGTAGAGTAAGCTTGAAGACGAGATTGGTCGCCTTTAAAAACAGCAAATTAAGGCTAAAAAAATTTACCAAATTAATAAAAATTAAAGAAGTTCGGTGATTGGTTTCATTAAATTTTGAAAACATGATAACATTTTCCTTTTTTTTATATGAAAACAAATAATTTTAATATATTTCTGCGTCTGACTGGTTTTCCAGTTAGAGGGATACTTTTTATTTCAATAAGATAATTGGAAATGAGTATTCCTAAGGGAATTTAAATTTATTTATTGCATCGTTAAAACTTCTCAAATAGTTTTTCTTCACTTGATTTATGCTTAGCGTTTTCCCCCTTTAATGTTAATATTGTACCTTCAGGCAGTGACCACAATTTATTGGCCTCATCAAATATGTGAAAAGTATCACTACTTTTTAACATTAATCTTTAGTTTTTTTTAGAAAAAGATCAAGTGTCTGTAAGTTAAGCTACAAAGTTTAATATCAGATTACACAGTGGATAAGTATAAAGTGAATGCCTAGTCTGATGTTCAAAGCTGTTGGTACATAAGAAGTTTGGTTGCCTACCAACAATTGTACTTACTAAGATAAACATCACACGCCTTGATTGGAGATTAACAAGAGATAAGCTTTGTAGACACTTTTAAAACCAACTCAACTTAGCTCTACGTTTCTGTCTTTAAAATCGTAGGCTCTGCAGATTTAGTGGCCTATTACAATGAACACCTTTGTGAAATCACTGTTCTTTTTGGAAACTTCATTGTGTACGTGTGACTCATTTTGTGGTTAAAAAGGCTTATTTGATGCGAAGATGCTTTACTCTTGCGTGCTGAATCAGTATGAAGGTTATAAACAGCTGTATTTTGGTGCTCCAGTATGAGCTACGCTTGGCAGCCTCAGACAATCTCAAAGAAAACTACACCACTGTTGTTATCCATGTAAAGGATGTCAATGACAACCCACCTGTGTTCGAACGGCCAACGTACCGCACCCAGATCACGGAGGAAGATGACCGAAACCTCCCAAAGCGTGTTCTTCAGGTCACCTAATGTTTTTGTTTTTTTTTTTCAGTGGATGTCAGAGCATGGAGTTTGATGCATCAATGCATGACAAGTCCACATCGTTTATTTTTATGTGCTTTTTTTATGAAACATCGATTTTAGAGTTTTGTTACTATGTTTCATAAAAGGAGGGTGAATTCAAACTCAACATCAGCTAAAATTTTAATTTCATAATTGCAGTCGTTTTCAAGCTAACTTCTCAGAATTTCATTGCTTTTGCCTAATAAATGTTGCATAGTTTTGTGGTGCATTTTTATATTTAATGTTCCTTCAGAAAACTGAAAATAATATTTTAGTATTTTGAGCTATTAACACTTTCAAAGAAAATGTTAACTGCCATTAAAGAAACTGCTTGGCTATTAAATCAAAATTGATTCACTGTTTTATGCTTACAGTTTTAAGTGTTCAATATTACAACACTGTAGCTTTGATATAAAATTATCAAACTTATTTTTTACTAAACCTAATTGATGGTTTTGAAAAAAATGCATATAAACGTAAGCGTGAGGAAATGATCTTGCAGAATGATTGTCTTGCAGAACAAAACATTTTCTGTCAATTGTTTATTCAACTCTTAAAAAATGCAAGAGCTACAATTAATCACATTTTTAGTTACCCAGATTTTTATTTTACTTCTCTTTTTTATAATTTTTCTTGTTGGTTTCTTTGTAGCAAACATATATGCAGCAACTTGGCCTTTTCAGATTTATTTTGTTTTTAATTTATTATGATTTACTTTCAGCATGAGTGGGTTTAATTGCTTTTACTTGTTTTCCAAATCTGCATGAGCTTACAAGTGTTTGTTTTGCATGCTAGTACGAGTTGACTTTGGTAGCTTCCGATGGGTTGAATGAGAAGGACACCACTGTTATAATACACATCAATGACGTAAATGACATGATGCCAGAGTTCAGTCAGCCGCTGTACCAAGCCGTGATGGCAGAAGAACTAGCAGGACCTTACCCGTACAGGCTTCTCAAGGTAAAGTACTGACAAATGTTAAACTTCACACCTGATTCAAGTAAGTCTATTTGATTAAACATTGTAATGTCTGCTAATAAGGACTGAGTGGGTCCGTAGTTGGTTCTATCTCTGATTACTCCATGCATATGTCAAAATAGTTATTTCATTTTGAACTCATTTAGAATATGATTTTTAGGCATAGGCTGTGTGAGAGTAAATGTTCTGACTGTTTGGTTGATAGGTTTTTTGTATAGTCCTAATTTTTAATAAAAATGCAGACATTTTGTAAATAGTCTGTAAAATGTTTCAATTTTCAAAATTTTTCATATTTTGGAAAATGATACAACAAAAATATATTATTGAACATCAAACAAACTATTTATTGTTTAGTAGTTTGAAAGTTATTATGATTGAAAATATTTGTGGGGAGATTTCCGACGTTTCAAGTGTTTTGTGAAATAAATACAAAGTAATAACAGGTAGGAAAATGTCAGGTTTTACCTTGGACTTCTATCTACCAACATTAATGTAAGAAAACCCTTAAATGAAAACATGATTGTTTTAAAAACAAGCAATAGAATTAAAGCTATTAAAATTATTTAATTTTATCTGTAAACTTACATTATTAAGCCTAATGTATAAATGCATTTCAAACTAAGACTTTTTATTATATTTCCAGTACATTTTATTATATTTTTATTAAAATGGTTCCAGTACATTAAAAAATAGTCTTGATTAAAAACCGCATAATGTATTAACTAAAGTTTATGTACATTTTTTTAAACTGTCAAGTTTGCAACGATAGTTTATTGGAGTGATAACTCGCAGAAACGTTACAAGATTGTGACGGTTTGAAGTATACATCACTATGTAGCTTTGTATTTACAATTTCTGTTTCTATCTAAGGACGCATTATGTTAGTTTATCAAATATATTAATAATTTCAAAACAAGTATTCAACAATTCTTTGTAGTATAAAGTTACCCTATTGACAAGACAGATTCAGTGTCTTTTTTTCTGCAACAGATGTTTGAAAATAATAAATGTTTATAAACACTCAGAAAACATTATAAATTCTATTTTAATTGTTCTTTTTTATAACCCATTAATTACATTAAATGTTTTAAAATTTACAGGTAGTATTTTGTTTGTTTTAACATGTGTCAATAAAATGCAAATTTTATTTCAATTTAAACTTCTTTGCATTGTAATGTTTATTGTTAAGTGTTTATTTAAAAAAATGCTTTGTCTACATTTATAGAGAACAGGATGAAGCTATCTTGATAAATTACAAAGATGTATAACTATATAACAATTATTGTTTTGGAGTTATTTTTATCATTAAAGAGTGTGTAAATATTGAATGCATGTGAGCGTGTATGCCCAATTAGAATTGTATACTTTGTTTGTATAGTTTGTTTATAAATTAAACAATCAAGCACTTAAACCTCCCGATGTTAGTTGTCCATTACGTGACAGCATTATGCGTATTATGGATGTTAGTTGTCGCAAAAACGACAACTACATAACGGTTCGTTTAAACTACCATAAAGACGTTACTAACAATAAGTTTGTATACATATTTAATATCATTTTAATCGTCATTTCTCCATGCATCTCCCAATATCTGTGAGTAGACAGATATTGTTTGTACGTGGAACACAGATTATCATATGATAATCAACAACACTGGAACAGCTGGTGCTGGAACAGCTGTAAATGGTGTGTACATAGTTTGATTTTCTCATTGGATTGTTTTGCTTACATTAAAATTGTTTATATAAGTTATATTTTATAATTGTGAATAACATTTAGAACAAATTGGCTATTTCAGAATGTTTGCATTGTAAATTTAAGCATTTCTCAAGGTATCGTGATCCTGAAAATATGTTTTGAAAAAAATATTTTTTTACCTTCTCTTGACCTCAACATTTCAAAATAAATAAATCAACTTATCTTTTTCATGTACAAGTTCTGTAAAATTTTACAAATAAAATTGTGCATATTATGCTATGATTATGATATTTTAAATATTTTATATGAATTTTTTTAGTTTGTCTTTACACTAGTGGCAAAAATTAACTAACATTATAGAAACACATAGTGAACAAAGTGGGAGGGTTAATACACAATTGACCAAATGTTGATTAGTAAACATAATGGTTTGAATGTATTTAGTTGAAATGAAGATTCCTTGAAATAAATTAAATAATGTTCAATGATTTCAATAAATTAACTATTAACACCCTTCATCAATGCAAGGTTGAAACGTAATGACGGCAACATTTACTCTATACAATCATGTAACACATTTTCATAGGAAATATTCGTTTATTCGTGTATATTGCAGGTTGCCAAACAGCGACGATCAAACTTTGCCAGTAATGTAACTCACACACAAAACCAGTATAAATATTGTAGTAACTGTGAACTTGTTTATACCAATTGAAACCTCACGTATGTTCCAGCTACATTAATAATTTAACAAAATTAACTCTCGTGAAATGCTTGTTGTGTTGCATGATGTATGTATTATTGTTGAATTGATGGCATGTTATGATTTAGGCTTTGTCAACATTCTTTTTTTTAATGAAGTGATTATGTTTGTTATCATTAATCATGGCATAAATATGTGTACAGTGGACTCTTGACTATCAGGATTGCAACCATCCCGATTCCGTCCTGTCTGGATCAAGTGGAAATTAAGATGTCTTAATTTTTTAGCTCTAAAATCACGCTGTTGTTGAACACTGTATGCTGTATAGAATGCTGCGTTATGAGTTGTCAACAAAATTGTAGAAAGCGTCTAACAGGAATAACTTGGTTATCACTGATGTTTAAAAGGTCATCAACCTCGCACAGACCATTTAACCTTGATCTCCTATATATCCGGAATTGAAGCTATCCGAATCAGACTGCCGCCACATTGATCTGTAGTCAAGAGTCCACTGAACTTATATATATCATACAATATACTGTCACATGATAATAATGTATTTTTAGTGACAAGAAATATGACCATTTAATTGTTTTTGCTACCAAAGTTTAGCTCAACCTCTCAGATGTTGTAAACTCAGATTACTTCATTTCAAGCCTTAGTGAAGGTTTTTAAAATAATTTCCAGCTTTCTGGAATTAATTTCCAGGTTCCCCTACTTTTAGGTCTAATTTTACTGCACTGATATATGAAACAGTTATAAAAATAAGCATTGGCTTGCCACCAGTACTACAGTAACATGCTGACAGAAATGCAGCATACCTTAGAAGGGTTAAATATGTTTTCCCCATTATTTATGAGTGGATTTGGACAAATATTTTGGCTTGTTAGATTTGTTATTACATCTTGCAACTTTTTTATATTTTGTAAATTTCATGAGACTGGTTTTTTCATTAATTCACGTTCAAAATATATAAATTGCTCTAATTTAACCTCATTGTAAAATTAATTGCACCCTTCTAAATTCACTCAATATTCTAACCTTTACTAAATTTAAAACATGTAATATCATCAGTATTAAAAGTGTTTTCCTTATTAAACACAAAAAGACAGTCGGAAAACAAAGTATTTTAGGTTTTGGTATTTAGGTACAAAGTATTCTTATGTAAGTTTATAGAAATATTTTATTGATTTAGATCCAAACAACCATATCCAGAAGTTTGTAAAAGTAGTTTAGGAACACTTTGATTTTTTTTTTTTAACTACAGGGGTAATTGCTAATAGTTTTTCAAAAAATTGTTTAAGTGCAATATTAATAACAGGTGACATCTTAACAGAGATGTTGTGTTACTAACATGCTGTACTATTATGAGATTTAACATTTTCTCTCTATCTAAGCTGTAAGAAAAATAATTCAGATTTCTATGGTTTAAACAAATGTACTTGTATGTAAACAGGTGACTGCTTCTGATGGCGACAAAGATCGTCCACAAAACATTGTCTATTTCCTTACTGGCCAAGGTATAGACAGTGACAACCCAGCCAACAGCAAGTTCGACATCAACAAGACAACTGGGGAAATATTTGTACTTAAGGTAAAACATTTAACAAACATTTTTACCAATTTATTTATGTTTCAATGTATAATTTGTTGATGTCTGTATAATGAAGAAGCTAAAAGTGTCAACTGATGACGATTTTAAATGATGGCCAGACCCTACCTAACCTAACTTGACCCAACCTAACCTAACTTTAATGCTTATGAATGTCATCTTATAATACTGGTAACAGATCAAACAAATTATCGGTTAATACATAGTCACCACAATAATAGTTAGAATAAAATCTTTGTTATTGTAAAAAACCTGAGAAGAATTGCATTCTGCCAAAACACTCATCATCCTACCCTCTCAGATGGTGACAGCTGATATTTCACCCTGTCAATAATCCTGTTCATTTTTGTTTGAAATGTTGTTCTAACCTTATGAACTTGCTGGAGTGTTCATAGTTAATGTTGTGTTGTAAAGTTTGTTGTGTAGTCCAACAATCCATAATCAGGTAGAGGAGAGAGAACGATTACTTCCTCACAGTTTCTCTCCAGCGCCAGTGGGTTAACATACACATCCAACCATTGAGCTTGCAATTAATTTCAAACACAAGTATTATTTGTAACAGTTTTTTTAGTTTTCTATTGCTTGCTTTAAAATTGTAGCCTTTTTCCATATTAACTTCTGCAAAAAGCTAGCCTTACTTGAAAATAATAAATTGAGGAATTGAGACCTCTCTATTTATAAATCATAAATCTAATAACTTTATTGGATTTATAATATATATCACTTCTACTATTTCATTACTACAATCATATGGCATATTTAGGCTTCAATTATTAACCTAACAAATTCAGGCTGTAAACAATCAAGACAGCCAAGTTACCTTGTTCTTCTTAAGGGTCTGCAGAGGCTGTCGGCCATGTTGGTTTCAATCCCAAAAGAACAATGTTATTTGCGAATTCAAATTTTTTCGTTATTTGTTGACCAAACGTTGTGTATGAGGTGTCTTTTAAATGTTATCATATTGCACATTGGATACGTTTTTGGTATTTTGAATACATACACCTAGTTTTGAAAAATAGGTGAAAAACTTCAAACTAAACAATTTTTATATATTTTTCTATAAAACTAATTAGAAATTCGAAAATCAATTCCAAAGTGAAATTCCTTCTTGATTAAAAGAAATTTGTGTTGAAAAAATTCTGTTTAAAAATACTAAACAGTTTTAAAAAACTATTAAACAATTTGGATATGCGTGATTGTAGTCTGATTAAAAAAAACACTGTTCTTATGGGATTTAAACTAGCATGGCCGACAGCCTGTGCAGACTCTTAAATATACATCCTAAAAACAATCAGAATTACCCATCTGATCTCAAAATGGATGTTTCCTTGGTAATATTTCATAGTGCTAAAAATGAATGTTTCCTTGATAATATTTCATTGGGCTAAAAATGGATGTTTCCTTGATAATATTTCATAGGGCTAAAAATTGATGTTTCCTTGATAATCATAGGGCTAAAAATGAATGTTTCCTTAATAATATTTCATAGGGCTAAAAATGGATGTTTCCTTGATAATCATAGGGCTAAAAATGGATGTCTCCTTGATAATATTTCATAGGGCTAAAAATGAATGTTTCCTTGATAATATTTCATAAGGCTAAAAATGGATGTTTCCTTGGTAATATTTCAATGGGCTAAAAATGGATGTTTCCTTGATAATATTTCTAGGGCTAAAAATGGACGTTTCCTTGGTAATATTACATAGGACTAAAAATGAATGTTTCCTTGGTAATATTTCATAGGGCTAAAAATGAATGTATCCTTGGTAATATTACATAGGGCTAAAAACAAGAGTTTTGTTAAAGAGTTTCGTTTAAGTGTTGAATTTATATTTTTAGTTTTAAGTGGTTGGCCACAAATACTGGTAAATGTGGCCACCTAGTATTCCTATTTGTAATTCAAACCTGTAATGTGTTTTTTTATAAAGGAATAAATTTCATTATTTCATTAAATTGATGTTTCCTTGGTAATATTTCATAGGGCTAAATTAAACAATACGTGTAATTGTTGAACACATTAATATCAATGACGGTAAAATATTTAACAAATTTAGCCAAGGTTGGTCAAACTGGTAATTGCTCTATCATTCAAACCATTAAGAACAAAACAATACAACTCAACTGATTGAACAACACAATAGCATATCCAATGTAAACACTGTGGCAAGTGGAATAATTTTTGTAATGGAAGGTCTTTACTGCTAACAGTGACTGTACCATGAACATATGACATTACGTGGTAGGGTCGAAATCACACGCATGCGGTGTCCACAGGCCATTTACCATGGGTTTATATATAATATATATCAGTAATAACCAAGCTCCAATAATACTATATTTTCTGACCTGTTATTATTGTATACCTGTAATTCTGATAAACATTGAAACCTAGTACAAAATATCACATTGAACGATAAGGCCACAAATTGTCATCTTAATATAAGTCCTGTATCGTAGTATTGAAACGATACAAATTGTTATGCTTTTTACTGAATTCTAATCATTTATTAAGAAATGTTGAGCAATACTCTGTATTGTGAAAACCAATAAAAAATATATGAAAATATTATTGTTTTAAAAAAACAAAGAATTTGTATTTTTAGAAGAGCAGTAATTGTATTTTGAATAAAACATTGCTTACAATCAATTTATTTAATGTTAAAATCATTAAAACAGCATTTTTATTGCTTATTTTTTGTTTGACTTATAAATATTTGATCATGGTTTTAGTTGGTCAACTAATTACAGAGTTTTAAAGGTTGATCAAAAGTAAACAGTTTTGATTGTGATTAATTACTTGCCTGGTTGTGACTGTTGTAAAGAAACTTTCCTTTATCAATATACTTAGAAGTTGAGAAGAGTTTGAAACTTAACTAGCAATCATGATCTCATTTAGGAAAGTTAAGTCATCAGTCATTGCTAAAAAAAAGGTGGTTCTGCGAAAACTTTGTGTTCAGATATATGGTTACTTTGTTTAAACATTTGTTAATATTTTGAAAATGTCTGTTCCGAATGAAATGCTCAATAAGATTATCTCTTGTGGCATTCTCTGTGAAATATAAAAACAATAAATATTTCTATAATAGTTTGATTATAAATGATTTTTATTTGATAGATTTGAAAATGGACCGTTAATGTTTTTTATAACTACTCATTTTGAATCTTATATTTTCGTCCCTCTTATCCTCTCTGTACATAAAAATTGATAGTCTGTAAGCTTCCATTTAGAAGTGTTATATCTAGTATTCAGTTGTGTATGTAATATGTACAGGAGGCCTGCGAATATTTGTTTGTATGTATACATGGCTGAGAGAACTTGTATATGTTGTATACGCTGAGAGAATCTGTAACTTGTGTACATTGTAAATGCATTTTGGAGTCATTATCTGGCAATACTAATTCTTACGGTAGAAATTATTCGTACATAGTGTGGGTGACTTATAAGTGTTGGTATGGTAACAAATGTAAAACTGTATGTCTCTGGCCTGATACGTATCACAAAATATCTATATGTGGGCGGGTGGGCCATCCAAGTATGTGGGCCCTCTACGTGAATGAGTGGACCATTGTTATTGTATGTGTATAGGTGGATGAGTGGTCCATTACCATTGTATATGTACTGTGGGCAGGTGGGTGATTACCACTTAATGTATAGTAAGGGAGGTAAAGTACTTACAAACTTTCTTTTGTCCAAGAAGGATGACTTGCCAAGGTCAGCTGCAGCCGGATGAATTGTGCCAGGCATGGCACGTACAAAGGCCACAAATCGGTTAACTTGACATGGACATGTAATCGGTATCAGGACTAGTATCCAAAAACATACATCAGCAAACGGTTCCACATTAATATTTTGAAAATGTCTGTTCTGAATGAAATGCTCAATAAGATTATCTCTCGTGGCATTCTCTGTGAAATATAAAAACAATAAATATTCTATAATAGTTTGATTATAAATTTAAACACAGTGGTAAAATGACGTAATGGCTGAAGTAATGTGGTAATGACGTAGTGGTCAATACCACTGTACGTGTATGGGTGGGCGGGTGGGTCAATACCACTGTACGTGTATGGGTGGGCGGGTGGGCCAATACCACTGCACGTGTATGGGTGGGTGGGTGGGCCAATATCATTGTACGTGTATGGGTGGGCGGGTGGGCCAATATCACTGTACGTGTATGGGTGGGCGGGTGGGCCAATACCACTGTACGTGTATGGGTGGGCGGGTGGGCCAATACCACTGCACGTGTATGGGTGGGTGGGTGGGCCAATATCACAGTACGTGTATGGGTTCAGCGGGTGGGCCAATATCACAGTACGTGTATGGGAGGACGGGTGGGCCAATACCACTGTACGTGTATGGGTGGGCGGGTGGGCCAATACCACTGCACGTGTATGGGTGGGTGGGTGGGCCAATATCATTGTACGTGTATGGGTGGGCGGGTGGGCCAATATCACTGTACGTGTATGGGTGGGCGGGTGGGCCAATACCATACTATGGACAATATGTGTATGGGAGTTCAGGTGGGTTAGTACCATTGTACGTATGGGAGTTCAGGTGGGTTAGTACCATTGTACGTATATGGGTGAGCGGGTGGGTTAGTACTCATTTTTCGACTTTTTCATAAAAAAATTCATTGGGAAAAAAAGGTTGCCAGGATGTTTACTGAGTGTGAACAGGCTTGCAGGCCCATGTGAACTGGCGAGTGATTTTTATAGTTAAAGTAAAATAAGAATACTTTACATTCGAATTTTTCTAATATTTTGGCTTTCCTTTGTTCCTCAGTACCACTGAGCTAGTATGGGTGGGCGGGTGGGCCAGTACCACTGAGCCTGTATGGGTGGGCGGGTGGGGATGTTTTACATATTATTATCATTTATTTGTATGGTAGTAGAGAAAATTGGTATTGACACACCCGCCCACCCATACACGAACACAATACCATACTACGTGTATAGGAGGGTGGGTACACGTATTCAATATCACTGTACGTGTATGGGTGGGCGGGTGGGCCAATATCACTGTACGTGTATGGGTGGGCCAATACCACTGTACGTGTATGGGTGGGCAGGTGGGCCATTACCACTGCACTCAAGATTTTGGAGGAAATGTGTACTAATTTGAGGTATTTTAAGATTTTACATTCAAAATAAAGTTGAATGTAACTATCACGTGATTTAAATGATACACTATACTTGTAAAAAATAAAAAAATAAAAAATACCACTGTACTTGTATGGGCGCGCGGGTGGGTCAATACCACTTTACGTGTATGGGGGGGTGGGTGGTTCAATACCACTGTACGTGTATGGGTGGGGGGGTGGGTCAATACTACTGTATGTGTATGGGTGGGTGGGTGGGTCAATACTACTGTACGTGTATGGGTGGGTGGGTGGGTGGGTCAATACTACTGTACGTGTATGGGCACCCACATTTTCGCCATTAAAATAGGTACAACAGACTTGTAGTGGTAGTGGTGGTATTGTTATGGCATGGTGTGTTTGATCGTCGGGAAGAGTTGACAGATAGGCCCATGCCATGTGGGCCACTCAGGGCGAATACCTAGGACACCCAAGCCAGACTTAGATAGATGGGGCCGATGGACAGTGACTGCCTTTACATCATGTGCAAGTGAGCAATACTGAACAAGTCTCCTGAATCCCCCAGGACAGTAGGGGTGGGCTTTCTTTGGCCTCCTTCAGAATAGGGGAAAATCTAGAAGCTTAGCACAGCCGTTGCTCCCTATGCAGGAATAATGTGTAAAGTATATGGACTGAACGTCAGGAGTGATATTTAAATAAGAAATTGTTTGACTTTTTTTAATGTCCATGATGATAGAGAAGTGGAAGACCATGTACTATTACAAAGAAAATTATCTGATCGAAGTGAACTTTTCCTAAGATAGTAAATAAGATAAGCTCATCACAAATTTTGGAGTATGATGTGTTATGTAGTTTCTGAAAATTCTAAGGTTGGAATTTTAGTTGGTTTTTCTTTTGCAAATTTATGATGAAAATTATTTCCAAAATAATATTATGACAAGGTATAAAAGAACAGTATCAGTCATAATTTTGTCTCCCTACAATGAGAAAGATCAATGGTCTGCAGCTTAATGTTTTTGTGGCCAGATTACCATGAGAACATTACAGTTGGAATATTCAATAGTTTCTCAGATTCAGTAACATAATTGGACACTTCCAGACTTGCATGAAGTATCACTCCACTACGCCATTCTTTTGTGCTGATTGCAGGAATGGAATTACTTTCTACATAATCTTTATTATAGTCTTCTATAAATATGACTTGGTTTATGATTGATTTTAAGTTATACGTTACATATTTTAATACCAATTGCTTACCATCCTAGTTCATTATTGAAATGTTACTTTGGAGGATTCAATATTTGTTTAATATCATCATTCTTTGATAAATCAGCAATCTGGCAAACACATAATAGACTTAATGAATAATGTTTACTACATCTGTTGTTTTTCCATTAAGTTTTTTGCTTGTTTCATAGCCATTAGACCGAGACCAGCCGAACGGCAGACCACAATGGAGGTTCACAGTGTTTGCCCAGGATGAAGGTGGGGAAGGCCTGGTCGGCTACGCTGATGTCCAAGTCAATCTCAAAGATATCAATGATAATGCACCAATATTCCCTCAAGGAGTCTACTTTGGCAATGTTACTGAGAATGGGACAGCAGGTAAATGTTCTCTCAAAAATAAAACAAAGTTTGGTTTATAGATTATTATTTAGGTGCACTCTGTTGTGCTCGTACAGCTGAAAATTCTATATAAATGAGCTCATTTTAACCGTTGTCCCTCCCTTTATATACTGTTAAATATAAAGTTAAGATTCAAAGTAATTTTCATTTATTAAATTATTGTTGTATTAAAAATTGATGTTTTTTTTTCTGGTGCTCTTTAATTTTTAACTAAAAACCCTAATTGCTGTTTTTATAAAAGAATCAAAAGCAAATAGGTAGAATTAAAATCCATTTCTAGATTAATTGTGTTTTCTGTTTTCATTGAAGTTAGAAAACTGTTGAATGAAGTGAACAATCGAAGTTATCAAGTGATGACAATTTGATTCAAACAAACTTTAGACAGTAAACAAAATAAACATTTCATCGTTCATTCTAGAGCCTACTTACTGCGGTTATATTTAGTTTTGATTAATAGTTGTTTAGAGGAGTTAAAAATAACAAACACAATGAACTTACATTAATTCATTTACAGGAATGGTTGTGATGACGATGACAGCAGTTGATTATGATGACCCGACTGAAGGAACCAATGCAAGACTTATATACTCTATTGAGAAAAATGTGATTGAAGAGGAGACAGGATCACCGATATTTGAAATTGAATCAGAGACAGGCGTGATCAAGACAGCAGTCTGCTGCTTGGACCGGGAGAGGACGCCAGACTACTCGATACAAGTTGTAGCGATGGATGGTGGGGGGTTGAAAGGTAAGAGCAGTGGTTTTATACACTCAGATATCAGCTCAGTTATTTTACTTTCATATCTTACAATAATAAAAAATAGTATCTAAATAGAGCTACGCAGGTGTGATGGCTCAACTCCTCAGTGGCTATGGCTCCGTACTGCTGAGTACAAGGTTCAAAGTTTGAATCCAAACTGCCAGTATATTGGTAAAAACATATTTTATACTCACTTCCATCATGAAATTATCCATACCTATACCATATATGTAAAGCCATCATTTTTGTAAATTTGAGCCAAATACATTTAGGCATAATAAGAACCAAAGAACCATTCTTTTCTTGTAGGAACGGGAACGGCGTCGATACGAGTTAAAGATATAAATGACATGCCTCCGATGTTTACCAAAGACGAGTGGTTCACAGAAGTGGATGAAACAGACGGGACAAACTTGCCAGAAACACCTATCCTGACAGTAACTGTGCATGACGAGGATGAGACCAACAAATTCCAGTACAAGGTAATTTATATGCATTGACAAAATGTATAAATTAACTGAAATTGTTGTTTTTAGATAGTAATTTAAAAAAAATATTATATGTCAATAGCAAGAATTCTGGGTGTTAATATATGAGAGATAAAGCCTGATTCAAGAAAGATATTACTTTTAATTCATATGATAACCGTTCAAGAGATAAAAATCAAAATTAATTTGTATGGGAAAGATTAGTAAAATAGACAATATTATTGCATAAAAAAATACAGATAAATACTTTCGTTTCCAGTACCACAGTCTAACACTCTGATATATTAATTTTAAGTATGTATTTCTTACGTATTGGCTTACGGAAATTCATGTTTATGAAACTAGTTGGTACTTTATTTAAAATCATACATTTTTTTTAATTCTTAGTTTCTAAATCTTATACATTTACAAAATGCATAAGAAAGCAATACATATTATTTATGATTTCAAATATACAAATGGAATATTTTTAACGAAAAAAAATATTTGTACCAAATTTATACTTAGCTTAATTTTAATAAACTTATTCATCTTTCACTTTAAAATGCATCTCATTATTTATATTTTTAACTGTGACTATTCTATGTAGATTATAACCTATTCTATGTTGAGACATTGTTATAATTGAAACAAAACTAATTACATGTAGCAAAACAATTCAGTTTAATTCTAATGTATTAAAGGTAAAATTAAATTTTTAATTTGTGTGCCCTTTCAGTGAAGCTACCCATACATTAGGCGACGCGGTTGCTCGTCGATCAGCAATCTGATTGCCCGGCAATCACATCGCCGGTCGAAAGATGTCTTTGTCCGAGCAATCAAGCAATCAATCGATCAGCAATCTCTCACTTGGTAATCTTCGGTATAAATTTATAAAATCGCTCATAAAAGAACGTTTAGAAAACTCTTTATCGATTGCAATTTTATTTTATCCCTCGTCATTTTTCTTTTTTTGTGTTTTCTAGGGTTTTTACCTTTTTTCAACATCAGGCTGTTGTTCAGTTTTAGGGGATTGTTCTGCTGTATGTGCTGTTCTTCAGCATTTACACTGAGCATCGTGTTGTCAAAAATATTATTTTCCATAATCACTAGGTGTATAAAAATACAATCCACAAATAATAAATAAAAGAAACTGCAATTAATGGTAAGGGACAAGCTGCCAAATAAATAGTGAGTGATGTGAGAATATGTGTTACTGTCGTAGACCTATATTACAGTACTATATGATTTGTTAAACCATTAAAATAGTAAAAATATAATTTTTGAAGGTTGGTAAAAAAACATGGTTTTATAAAATATTATTTTAGATAGATCTATTGTTGTTGCCATGGTGATAGAGAATGTTACACCATAGTGCGCATGCGCTGACCTCGGATATGATGGTCTTGATGCCACAACCTGGTCGCCAAGCAATCTCCAGATTGCCGGCAACTTGATGGATCGACTTGGAATATTGAGCGATCTGAAGATTGCCGAGCAATCTCGATATTGTTGGCAACCTGATTGAAACAGCTCCATACATTGGACGATATTTAGGCAATTTTGTCGCCGGCAATCAGATTGATGGTCGACGAGCAACCGCGTCGATGTATGGCTAGCGTAAAAAAATTACCATCATCAGACACTACACTAATGTTTACATTTTTTATAAACATTTTTTCAATATATTAAAATTAACAGCTTTAATAATTTAAATGTATAATATGCCAAATTAATTAAAAATAATAATAGTAAGCTTTGAAATATTCCTGGTACATAATTAACAAGACAGAATTTCTTCATTTTTTTTTTTTGTAGATGCTTTCATAAGCATATAGCTGTTCTTTATTCCTGACTTCTTTAACACGTTGACTGCTATACATGTTAGACCTATACCACGTCTATATCTGAAAGTTAAAAACAAAAAAACTACTCAGCATTAGTGTTTTCAGATGCTAATTTGAGATCAGGAAGTCGGTGGGATGGTTTATTGTTCATTCCCTGTCAGTAAAAATCCATGGGTCGGATCCGGGTTGTCAGCTCCTGGGGATGCGCCAAGAAGGCAAATGTATGGCAACATTTTCAAAATGCACCCAAACAATGTCACAAACACTTTATATTTCACTAAAAACTAATTGTTATATATTTACAATATTTACAACGCCATCAAATAATATTTGTTCCTGTTTCCGGTCACTTCCAAGGTCATCATCACTTTCATTACGATCAGCCATTTTTATTTAAATTAACACTATTACTTCACTAAATGATAATAAGCTATATAAAACACTGATAAAAATAAACTATATACAAATATAATATAAGCAACTACTCACTAAATACTATAAAAACAATAGCGTGTATAAGAAAACTCAAAAAATCGCTAGGCGGAAACGACGAACACAAAAATATAGCACGTGTTGTACTGAAGGAGCGGGCGACATACAGTCCTCCCTCCACAAGAGCTGAGCTCACACTGCCTAGTATAAGAGAACATTGCAGCGCGACACGGATCCGGGGCACGCGCACTCGGCGCTCGGCCACGCGGGACCCGGAACCGGATCGTCAGCACTCAACGTGTTAAAAGATTATATTTTGTAAAAGGATAATAACCAATTTATAATTTAAATATTTAGTTGTGTGTGTGTAATGATGGTAATTATGTACTTTGTTACTGAAAGGCTTCGCAAAATAAATATTTAATTTTACTGGAGTTTTGAGCCCTTTTATACATTAAAATTATAACATTCTGTAAAAAGACCTTCAAGAATGATATATTCAATGTACTTCAATTGAAATATCTATAAATAATAGCTGTTTAATTACATTAATACGTTTTCTATGGCTGCCGACTATATGCTACTCTATTGCTAAAATAAAATAAATATTTTCATATGACACTATGAAAGGGACTGGTGTAGAATTAAATCAAGTTTTGCTCTCATAACTTATTTGCAGTGCTTTATTGAATGATCAGATAATTAAAAAATGGTTTTCGTATAACAATTATACTTTGTTTGTTTTTGTTCTATTACTTTAATACAGCTGATAAACCAGGTTTGTTTGTAAATGTATTTTGTTGTGTTCATAGGTAATAGAGAACAGCGGCTACGGAGCAGATAAGTTCACCATGGTCAGGAACAATGACGGTACGGGTTCACTGAAAATAGTCCAGCCATTAGATTACGAGGATCAACTACAAAGCAATGGTTTCCGCTTCAGGATACAAGTTAATGACAAGGTATGCGTATTGTAATAAAGTACTCATTTTTTTTGTCTCTCAGTTAATTTCTTAGCACTGTTGTTTACCTTTAATTTGATTTATTTCTTTATGAATAAACTAAAATATATTTTTACGATGCATTACACAGTTCCTTGAGAATACTTTTGTTTACAGTTTTTTTTTTTTTTATATACTTTTTACCAAGTTAATAGGTTTATTGAAAACCCAGTCTGCCATAAAATATGCAAGTAAAATAAGAGATATTTGTGTACTTGATTGTCATAGTTATTAAAGTATGGTTCTCTAAAAAAAGAACAAGATGTGAAGAAAATTAATGAAAATTGTAAAATGAGAGCTTATTGAATCAATAAACAACCTATGTACCTTTTGTGAATTGTAACGTTCACATATTCCAACTTTTATATCCTCCCACTCATGATAAACCAATCCACTCCATTCTTTTAACATCCAAAGTCAAAATCTCTTGGATGTATTTTGACTACAACCATCAGAATGCGGAGTTCTTTGAATCCTTCCTGACAGCTGTCCATGGGTTGTAGCCCTTATAACTTTCTTTTGAATTACAAGGATTCTTTATAAGTTGGTTATTGTAGTGGCTCCCCATATCGCAATGATGTAACTTAGATGTGTCTCAAAAAGGGCGTAGTAAGTTGTTTTTGCAGTGTTTAGATCACTGATGTGGTTAATTCTTTTTATAAAAAAGAGGCTAGTTTAACTTATGTAAAAACTACCATATGATTAATTTCTTATATCTGGTCACAGAAATTGTTTATTTTAACTGTGAAACGCTTGGTTTAGGAGAACACATTAGACAACAATCCGAAAAACAAACTTCCTACCTTGAACACTATTTTGACACGGTGAATATTTGTAGGGATTAAGAGACATAGTTAAAGAAAACAATTTTAGAAAATAAGATGGAATGTGGACAATTCAGCAGTTTTTGAAATGTGTCATCTCAACGTACATAGTTCTATATGAACAGAATTATTGATTTAGTCGAGATTACGTGGTTAGTTTGTTTTCCAACAAGAGCCATTGGCTCAAGTCAGTCTATGTCAGATTAAAGAGATTCCCCTAGCATCAATAACTAATAACAATAAAATTGATTAACTGATCTTTAGTGACTTGCTGTGGTGGGTTACCTTAGTGGACAACTCAAGTAACATTTAGAATCTACAGTTTCCGGTGACAACCGCGTCAAGGTACTATCTACAATATTTACAAGATGACCAGACGTTTGCCCATACTGCGATGTGGCATCCTCAGTGGTTTCTCTGAGACTGAAATCGGCAAGTGA
This sequence comes from Stictocephala bisonia, assembly GCA_035578905.1. Taxonomy (NCBI): domain Eukaryota; kingdom Metazoa; phylum Arthropoda; class Insecta; order Hemiptera; family Membracidae; genus Stictocephala; species Stictocephala bisonia. Next base: position 3,429,187 of record JAQJVL010000039.1, read on the forward strand.
CCTTCCAGCTTTATAACAGGTGGTGGGGTGGGGACTGGTTAGCAGGTATGCTGGAGAGGGGGGCGGAGGCACGACCCACGTGACCTACGGTCATTGGCCGAAAAATCAATATGGCTGACTCTTCCATTTTATTTCAATTTACTTAAAATGGGTTCCCATGTTTTGGCAGCCGTATACTATCATCCTTATTAAAATTATTTCTTCTTTTATATATTTCTATGGCTTCCCTTACGATTCTCGGGTAGTAATGTGGGATGTTGGCAAGGACTTAAGTTTTGTCAAATAAAATTCCATGATTACTTTTTGTGCTATGTTCAGCAACAGCAGACTTTTCCGTATCTTCATTCTTAGTATGCCTTGTAAATATTGTAGATAGTACCTTGACGCGGTTGTCACCGGAAACTGTAGATTCTAATTATGACACCGGCCGCTTAAGCCTAAGTTCTAAGATCAAGTAACATTTCTCTGAACTCGTTAAAGACTTTTTTGAGTCTTCTTCATTGTTATTTTTCCTTAGAAGACATTCATATAATCAGCTGTCTGACTGCAAAGTGTTGTAAAGACTGAAAATTCTTTAACTATATTTACTTTTTTGCTATAAACTTTCTACCTTCTAACAGGTCAGACAAAATTAACAACTGTTTACTTGTTTGCAGGGAGAAGATAATGACAATGACAAGTATCATGTGGCGTACTCATGGGTTGTTGTAAAACTCCGGGATATTAACGACAATAAACCTCAGTTTGAACGGCCTAACATAGAAGTGTCGGTATATGAAAATGCTGAAGTAGGAAAATCGTTGGAAACGTTTAAAGCAAGTGATCCAGACCAAGGTGGAAAGAGCAGGGTTTCTTTTGCTATTGACCGTACATCTGACAGAAAAAGACAGTTCTTGATCAGTCAAGAGGGCACTGTGACCATTCAACGGCAACTTGATCGGGAGGAGACACCAAGACATCAGGTAAGATTAGTCTAGTATACTTGTTTATTTGTAAATGGAAATGTTTAGTATTATAAGTATATGAAAAATCACAGTTTTAAAGTAAATACTTAACTGTCATATTTAAAAAGGTAATGTTAATAACATTTAACAAACCTTCAACATTATTTATATTCATTTTAGCAATATTTGATTTAGGATATTAATAAAGAAAATTTAGATTATACCATGTAAAAATAGGATCTAATAATAATTTGATACAACTAATTTTGTAACATACGCCTAGTTTAGAAATGTTGCTTTAACTGAAGTATTCATTCAATGTGTCCAATTTAAACGCACTTAAATTTACAGATATTGCATGTTTATACATGGACTTCATGTGCTGTATATTCAGGTACTGTTTTTTAAGGTTAGGTGGCAAAGAGGACTGTCTAGTCATAACCTTGCCTTATAATAAAAGAAAGAAAATTATTATTTCATTTACAGGTAAACTTCATTATTAATTATGTGTGTTATAAGTAAGAACAAGTTTTTTTACCTTTTTAAATCTACCATGTTGTATTTAAATAGGTCTCTGAATGCCAGTAAAGTATAATAATCTATCAAACAATTAATTTGATAGTAATGCACAATATTTTTAAGAAAGTATTACTTGATAAGGTACTTATCCTTTATAAAACATGTTCATTTATCTAATCCATGAAATTGAGTCTTTAAAGCATACTAGATACAAATATTGTATTAATAATTTTCCTAATTACTATTCAAAGGTTAAAATACTGGCAATTGACGATGGTGTCCCACCAAAGACAGCCACAGCCACTTTAACCGTCATTGTACAAGACATCAATGACAACGCTCCAATGTTCCTCAAAGAGTATCGGCCAGTCTTGCCAGAACACGTTCCACCTCGTAAAGTTGTAGAAGTATTGGCCACTGATGACGACGATCGATCGAAAAGCAACGGACCTCCCTTCACTTTCAGAATGGACCCCAATGCTGATGACATCATAAGAGCTTCGTTCAAAGTTGAACATGATCAGAGTGAGTGACAGATAAGAAAACTTTTAGAACAGAGGTTTTTAGATATAAGTTGGAAAATTTGCTATCCACTTTTCATCCTAACAAGTTAATTACAGTTTGAGTTATTCAAGAAATTCTGTACATTTCAAGAAAATCCACCATCCATCGTTTATGTTCTGCTTAATATGAGTATTATTTGGTGAATTTATAATAATTGACTCTAACTTCTTATAACAGTTATAACATAGATGGTTTTCAAAACAAAAACACGATTCTTATCAAAATAAGACAATAACATCCAGGATAAAACTTAATTTAAACATCTGTATTGTTTAAATATCTGAAGCTACATGCATGTTTAGATTTACGTAACATTTTTCAGTTGTTGTTTTGCATATGTAGGACAAGCTTAACTGTCAAAAACTAAGATAACCATTGATAAAATACCAAGTTCTTTCTTCTATTACCTGAGGGGTAAACTAATTATGTTTTCAGAGGGTGCCAATGGGGATGGCATGGCTGTTGTGTCCTCTCTGAGGTCATTTGACAGAGAACAACAGAAGGAGTATCTCATCCCTATTGTCATCAAAGACTCTGGCAACCCAGCAATGTCTGGCACTAGCACTCTGACAGTTGTCATCGGCGATGTCAATGACAACAAGATGCAGCCTGGCTCCAAGGACATCTTTGTTTACAACTACATGGTACGTTACAAACTACTGTTGAGAGAAAGTGACCTGTGTGTTACATTTACCTGTGTGTATTTCAGCGGCGGGTCATTCCACCACTCAGGTGCCTAAAACACGGGTGTGACTAACTTTCATCTTCAAGTGTTCAACTTCCGCAACAGTGTTTAGTTGAAAACTTAACTGTAATGAACTGTTCCAGTTTGTTTGGCTGCTATTGTTTAAATTATTATGTATTGTTGCTATTAATTGTTAGTGTTAATCAAACCAACCAATGACGTAGTAGTTGGAATGACACAGAGGAAGATCTCTATCTCACCTTCATCACTGAGTGCATCTCTCTCCCACCAGTGCATTGAGTAGGTGGGAGTAGCGCCCTAACTACAATTTAAGTAATAGAATCAAAAATGCAATACAAGATTATAATTTATTTTCCTATACAAAACGGCAATTAGAAATTTATTTCTTTTTTACTATAATTATTCATTTATATTTAGTTTACTTGAAACATCAAGTTTTAGTAGTTTTCCTACTTCACTTATTAAATTTCTTCTAGAACGATAAATGAATTATAGTTATACAATTTTTCAAACTTGAAATCAGGGCAAAAATTGACTGTGCTTGTATAGCAATATGTTTTACTTTGTTACGTATGTGTTAAATAAATAAAATAAAAATAGCGAGGTCTTATTTTTACCTTAACTGTTTAACATTTTGCTTTCATATTTGTTTAACACAAGCACAGCCAAAAATATCCTGGCTGGTTGTCTGAATTTTTATTTGTACTTCAGAACTACTTAATGTTTTTTTTATTTTACTTTAAACTCAAAATATTTATCATTAATAAAATTAGTCACAATACATTGTGCATAGAATTGCCTTCATCACATTAATTGCGTGTTATTGTGTCTATGTGGGGGCAGCACATTCAACAAAATATAATACATCAAGTAATAGAAGAACTTGGAAAAATACAAGTTCTTAAACATTCTGAAGAAGATCTACTGTTCTCTAAACATCTTGTGAATTTATTTTAGATTTGTTTTAGTGATTACTTTGACTGATACAAAATTAGTCATGTTGCATTGTTGTGTATCTATTTAAATAAATAATTCAAATGTTATTTGTAACTATTAGTCATGTTGCATTGTTGTGTATCTATTTAAATAAATAATTCAAATGTTATTTGTAACTACATGCCGATACTTATTCAGTTCTTTATTACAATATAAATGTGACCAATAAGGAATTGACAAGTATTTCCTTTTAGTCAATTATTTGTTGACAATGAATTCAAATATATAACTACTTGTTGTATACCTTTCTTTAATGTAATGAAAAACAGATATGATCTATTTTGCAAATACTATCTATTTTTTTAAATCTGTTGACCTATGAGCGGCATTTTTGTTTATATCATAAATGACATCTTACAGTAATATTATTTTGCTTCAGGGTCAGGCGCCAGACACAGAAATCGGCAGAGTCTACGTGTATGATCTTGATGACTGGGACTTACCTGACAAGAAGTTCTATTGGGAGAGCCAGGAACACCCAAGGTTCAAGTTGAACGAAGACTCTGGCATGATTACAATGCGTCAAGGGACTCAGGGGGGTAGATATCAGTTACGGTTCAAAGTGTACGACCGGAAACATACACAGACAGATATTCCTGCGAACGTGACTGTGACAGTGAAAGAAATACCTCACGAAGCTGTTGTTAAGTCCGGTTCTGTAAGATTGGCCGGCATAACAGATGAAGACTTCATTAGAGTGTGGAATTACAGAGTGAGTACAGAGTTGTCACATTGTTGTTTATAGATGTATGTTTGTAACTGAGTTAATTAATGACTTCATATGATCTGAAGAGTCGATGTATCATAATTTATATTATATGACTATTTTATTACTTCAATATTGTACCAAAAGATTAATGGCTACTTATTTTTAAAATCTATATTTTTAACTCAAGATTATTTGTACAAATATTTCTAACCTCTTAACAAACAAGGTCTCCCATTTGTGAAACGAGTACAGTTTTTTTTCTTATTTTCAGTTAATGTTCTATTCTTCCGCTTTTATCTTCCAGTACCTCAAATCATTCTCCTCCTTTTCACACATCAGTCTACATGTCTTGATCCCATTCTATAGTAACTCGCTCTTCTTCTATTATTCTCAATTTTTATCCAATTCCCTTCTCTTACCTCCTAAGCTACTTATAAAAAAATTCATTCCATACTTGAATTCTCCTGTCTTCTCTAAACCCCCTCTGTCCAGGTCTCCAACTCATTGGTCGGTACAGCTGTGCAGTATGTCAAACACAGTAATCTTATACTTTTCCATGATATACAAAAATGTTATGTGGAAATTTATCAATTAGGAAAATAATGTGTTGATAAAAATAAATTAAAGTAAATTGGCTGTATCACCTGATAATAAAGCTGCACTTAATGCCATATAATACTTTTTATGATCCAAATTTGCAGTTGCGAATGTAAACCCCCAAAGTACCATTTGTTTACTGTCCATCTGCACTTGACTGTGGACCATATTCAAACCACTTACTATATTTACAGCACTTGAAATAATATGAAATATCTTAATAATTTACTATTATTTGTCAATATTATTATTATTATATAAAAATCTAATAGTGTCTGTGTGTGTGTTACTCAATCACGCAAAAACTACTGAAGCCATTCATCTGAAATTTTGCATGGACGTTCTTAGGGTCTCTGGTTAACACATAGGCCTATCTTTATTTTGAAATTCTATCAGGAAACCATCCCAGGGGTTCTAAAAAGCCACGGCAATACCAATTTGGCAATTAATTGTTTATAATAGTTTCACTAAACAGCTATTGGAATAAATAAACAACTTATATAGTTCTGAAGTAAATACCGTAAAAAACCTAACCACAACCATGGTAACTAGAAAAGACGGTATCACAATGAGGCTGCGCAGTAGTCTGTGGACGTCACAAGGGCAAAATCAATTGATTTTTAATTCTATTAAATACTGGTAACTAAATCTACTAATTACATAGAAGCATTCAACTGAATAGTAAGCAAATTACTTACCACTTATCAGCTGGAACTGTAAACTACAGCAATTAGAACAGTATTTTTGTGTTTGTTGTTACCATTTCGCCCATGTGACGTCATAGAAGATGCGTGTGATACCTACCGTCTTCTTTCCTCGGGGTACCGTGACCACAATGCTCTTTTGTATTATACAATTGCCAGTAGGTACATGTTTTGTATTACTAATTTGATTTGTACTGTGCAATAAGCACAATATTTAATTTAGTGAATCTAGAACCATTTTAATATTGTTTGTATTCTGTTATTTCTAGACACAAAGCATTGTAAGAAGTAAAGCTGATAGATTCAGAGATAAACTAGCGGACTTGTTGAACACGGAACGAGACAATGTAGATGTGTTCAGTGTTCAGTTAAGGAGGAAGCATCCACCGCTCACAGATGTCCGATTCTCTGCTCACGGCTCTCCTTATTATAAACCCGTTAAACTCAACGGCCTTGTGCTGATGCACAGAGAAGAGGTTAGTCATAAAGCGCTAGAATAAATGAATTATGTTATTGTTGTTTTAATCGTTTTGATCTAACCTTCTGCAACTTTTTTTCATTAAAAGTAAAAATAAAATGATACTGTCACATGTAATTTTCTTCAAGAGTTGTTCAAATGTAGTTATACTTAAAGAGGGGGAACTACCCTGATATTCTGAATAGTTTTGTATTACACTAAATTTGATTTTCCAGATCGAGAAAGATGTCGGTATCAATATTACCATGGTTGGAATTGATGAGTGCCTTTATGAAAACCAGAACTGCGAAGGCAGTTGTACAAATATGTTGGACATCAGTAACTTGCCGTACATGGTGAACGCTAACAAGACGGCATTGGTAGGAGTGCGGGTGGACGTTATCGGTGAATGTACCTGCGGAGCTCGCAACTTCAGTAAGGGAGAATCATGTAGAAACAGTCCTTGTCACAACGGCGGTCGGTGCATTGAGGGCAGATATGGACTTTCGTAAGTCAACAACAATGAGTTAGTTTTGAGCTTTTTCTTTTTTTTTTTTAAGTTGTGTGATGAATAACTAATGTTAAGATTGTTAAGGTGTTAGTTGATAGATACGTAAATTACAATGGCACATGTTCATTACTGGGGAATTTTGTATTTAATATTTTGTCTTTAAGTCTTGAATGCTTCTGGCCAACTGTTTCAGGATAGCTAATCAATCATAATCTCTTTTATTCATAAATGTACAAGAATTGAGTCAGTATACAACAATATATTTACAAGAATTGCAAACATTATCTATGTTATGTTGTATCAAAATATTCATGAAAAGAATAAAGTATTCTTATATCATTTTTACTATTACATTCATTTTATAATTCTTATTTCTAAATGCAGGAATCTAATGAAATTGAGACCTTTATATAATACTCTTTTTATACAATGTTGTAAGCTAAAGTTGTTTTGTATCAAAGAGAAACTGGTAACTGTTTTCAAATTGATTTTCATGTATCATTTAATATGATACAGTGTAACTTGGTTATAACTTCATTGAAGGGACAAAAAAAACTGATATATCAGAGTAACGCTACAAAAGAGGTAGTTTTTTTTAACCTAGTAAACATATAATATTATTTATAATGTGTTATTTAAATGAGGAAAATGAAACAGATGTTATTGATTTCAAATAAAACACTATATTTAAACGCTACATGAATAATTTTACACACTTTAAGATACAACAGTCAAATACAGTAGGCCCAAATATATAAAAAGGTAAATGATAGTTTAATGATTTAAAATACAATACAGTGATGTATTACTTTGGCCTATTTCTGAAAAAGTTTGTAATTTTCCTTTGTACAGTTCTTTCCTGAAAATAAATTTGTTCTGTACTTATCTGAATATGGTGGGCTGCTTCAAGAGTCTTAGTTAATGCTTCACTAAAGTGGAAAAAATGAGAAATAGTTTCAGCAGCCTTCATAGCTTCTTGGATTACAGGACAAACAATGTTATCCTCTTCTTCACAGCTATCTTCCATTTCAAAATGTTGAACTTCTTCCACGATTTGTTGAATACCACTGTACGTGTATGGGTGGGCGGGCGGGTCAATACCACTGTACGTATTGTTTGACCCCTTTACGTATCAATACCCCTGTACGTGTATGGGTGGGTCAATGCCACTGTACGAGTATGTGTGGGTGGGAAGATCAATTTGAAATGTCTCTACTTGGTCATCGACTGAAGCATATGAGTCAAGATTTTCAAATTCATGTTGGCCTACATTATGTTTTTTAACCATTCTGACAGTGATAAATCATCTTCATCTTCAACATCAGGGAGCTATGTCATTAGTTTCACTGTTCAAAAGCACTTTGAAAATGTCAGAGAAGTTACATTCCTCCAAGCAGTGTCAAGAAACTGAATTGCATCAAGTACAGAAATGTTGAGAGTCTGTCCATTGTCCATACAAAAATCATCCTTTTTAACAGTTGTTGTCGATATTTACAGTTAGACTTCTGATGACACCTTGGTCCATAGGTTGCAGTACACTCGTAGAGTTGAGAGGAAAGAACACAAGATTAATGTTCATCAAATTAAACTTTGGATGAGCTGTACAGTTATCTACCAGAAGTAACATTTTTCTGTTTTTCAAAGAGAGCTCCTTATCCCACATTCTTAATTCTTCTTCAAAAATGTCTGACGTCATCCATGTCTTCTTTTTTGCTTTTTAGTTAACTGGTAGTTTTTTAATGTTTTTAAAACATCTAGATTCTAACTTTTTCCAATAACCAACAGCTTCCTTTTCTCATTTCCAGTCATATTAGCACAAATGAGAACTGTAACTCTTTGTTTGGAAAGCTTCCCACCGACACACTTTTCATTCTTAAATTGCAAGGTTTTGTTCGGAGTTAATTTATAGAAAACTCCCGTTTCATCACCATTGAAGATATCTTCATCTTTGTATGATTGTATAAGCTCTGGCCATTTACGCAGCCAATCACTTGTTACGTATTCGTCTACGCATTTAGCCTCACCATAAATCTCTGCAAAGGAAATGGAATGTCTGGTCTTAAAATGATCTAGCCAACCGTTAGAGCATGTAAAATCCTCACCAAATAATTTTCTGAATTCCGTAGTCTTCTCTTTTAAAAGTGGCTCACTCAGAGGAATGTCGGAACTACGGCATTGTTTGAACCATTTTAGTAGGGCTGAGTCTACATCACCACAATTGCATTTTCTAATTTTTTTAACATTTTCTCCATCTTCCTTAAAATATTTTAAAATCTTATCTTTGTTTTTTTTAATTGAACCCACAGTCGAATTTATAAGTCCAAATTCACAACACACATCAGCAATTTTTTTTTCATTTTATAATGATCTTATAAAGTTAACTTTGTCTTTAATTGTTAACACTTTTCTCTTTGCACTGCTACTAGAACTTGCCATGATATCTTAAGTACTACTTAAAATTAACTTAAAACAAATCAAACACATGTTAAGCTACACTACTGTATGAACATGTGTCAGCTTTTCTCTATGAACAATTACAAGCCATTTTTAAGAAAATTTGTTTTATGCATGAACAAATTCTTTCCGAATAAATCAATTAATTTAAAAGATAATAAGAAAAGATTATAGATAACAAAAGGTATAAAAGTTTCTGCTGCTAAAAAAAGAGAATTACACAAGCTGGCAAAAAGTAGTAGGCAAAAATCCTACATTCTTAAATTATGTAAAGAGATATAACAAAATTTTCAATAATATAGTTAAAACTGCTAAGAAATTGCAAAATGATAAATTCATACAAAATTCTCAAAATAAATCTAAATCAACTTGGGCATTAGTAAAAAAAGAAATTGGTTTTGAACAAAAAAGATGTAATAAAGTTGTTTTGAAGCTGCAGGACAAAGAAATTAGAAATTCAAAACAATTAGCAGAAGTTTTTAACACTTATTTCCAATGTAATAAATTCTCTTAAAATACCCAATGTTAATCCAATGTTATTTAATAAAGACACAGTACAAACAGAAAAACTTAAAGACTTCTGTCCAATCACAATTGGTGAAGTAAAAAAGATTATTTGAAGCTTAAAAAATACTTCATCTTGTGGGTGGGATGAAATACCAGTTGTATTATTGAAGTTGTCATCTGAATTTATAAGTCCAGTCATAACAGTCATTGTAAACCAGTCATTTAAGACTGGTATTTTTCCCAATAAATTGAAACTGTCAGAAATAAAACCCATCTTCAAAAAAGTATCTACAAAGGATATTACAAATTATCGTCCAATTTCATTGCTAAGCAATATATCAAAAATCTTTGAAAAAGCTATTAACCATAGATTAGTGAAGTATTTGGAGGATAATGGTCTGTTTTGTGATGAGCAATTTGGATTTAGAAAAGGAAAAAAAAGCTTAACAAGCATTAATCTCTTTTATAAATGAAATTTCCAAAGCTTTGGATGGATCCATGTCTACTGCAGGCATTTTTTGTGACCTATCCAAGGCATTCGATTGTGTAGACCATAGATTACTACTTAGGAAAATAAGGAACCTAGGAATAGATGATAAAGCCTATGCTCTCTTGGAATTACACTTATTAGAACAATATCAAAGAACCATACTTATAGAGAATACAGTAACCTTTGAATCTAAATGGAGCAAAATTAAATACAGAGTCCCACAGGGTACTATACTTGGACCTATATATTTTCTTATTTACATAGATGATTTGCCATCCGAAGCTTTTGGAAGGTTTATTATATTTGCTGATGATACAAGTACTATGCTAGCCAAAAAATCGTCTCTAAACTTAAATAATAAAATAAAAGACACAATAAAAGAACTATAAAATTGGTTTCTCAAAAAAGGCCTATTACTTAACCAAGAAAAACCCAATATCATTTTAGAACAAGTAATATAAGTAAAAACGAAATATTAAATGAAGGTAACATAAATTTTGTAGAATCCCACAAATTTCTCGGTGTACACATTGATAAAAACCTCAATTGGAAAATTCATATTAATTATCTGTTAAGCAGATTGAGTACTTATAGATTTGTTTTCAAAATATTATCAGACTCAACTTCACTTGTAACCTGTAAAACTGTTTATTATGGATACGTACAATCAATTCTCAAGTATGGCATCGCTGTGTGAGGCTCGTCTACAGATTTTGATAAAGTATTTAAATTTCAGAAAACTTTGATGAGAATAGTATCCAAAAGCAATTATAGATCAAACTGCAGACCCTTGTTTAAGAATTTAGAAATATTTACACTACCAAGCTTGTACATTTTGGAGATTCTTAAATTTGTTCACAAAAACTCCTAAATATTCCAACAATTTAAATTAAATCATGACTACACTACAAGACATAAAGAAATGCTCAGCTATCCAGTCCATAACAAAACAAAATTCAAAAAAATCCCCTGTACATAGGAATAAAAATGTATAGTAAAACGGACAAGTTAACTAAACAACTCAATAACACTCAGTTTGATAATCTAATTAAACAAATTCTATTACAAAAAGCTTATTATAGTACAAAAGAAATGTTGGATGATACAAAGTTTTTGTAATGTTAGTGTGATGATAATTATTTTCAATGGTACAATAACAAAAGATCATATTCTACCATACCCCAGATCCTATCATTTTGTTTTATTCTACCAGTTAATTGTATATTTAGAGAAGCAAATAACCCATAAAAGAACACAATAATTTTATTAAAATTTAATCTTGACAATGATCATTGTAAGATCTGTATTTAATTTTTATTGTTCTAGTTAAGTGTAATGTGACAATGCACCAATTGTAGTTATCTTTGTAACAGAAACAATGTTATGTGCAAATAAATGTTTTGACTTTGAACAGTAAACATTAGAGATTATGAACCGCACTACTGTACAGTAAGGTCACTGGCACACTGAGTACTGTACTGTACTGACTGACTGGCTAGTGGCTGCACCTGGCTGTCACAGACAAGACAAAATGGTGGAAGGTTATCTGCTGTGAGTCAAGTAGTCACTCATGTCCCTCACAGTGCCACCTGTTGGTCTATCCCTGCCCATTGTTGACCGTCGGAGCATTGTTTTCGTCATTCCTGGCCTTCTAGGAAAGGTATCAAGCCTCAACTGCACGTGATTTTACGAAATGGAAATAAGTTGATTGATATTTTGTTGACGCTGTATCCGAGAATCAGCGATTTCCAAACGATAAAACCGGGTTATTTATAACGTTAGTATTTTGGATGTGGCCGGACGTAGTAAAAAGTGACATTACAACCAAGATAACGTAACAGCCTAGGCCATAATAACCAAGTTACACTGTAGTTAAGAATCATTTTTAATAATTCCTCGATTTTTAATTTTTAGAAAATAAAAAATTCTGGAATTATTAAAAATGTTTCATTTAAATCCATTGAAATTCCACCAAGGACCAAATAAAGATGATATAAGACTTTGTTGATATTTGTAATCTTTGTTCGATGGTGAAATTAAATTTATTACGATATTATCCTTTCTGTCAGATGTTCATGTCCAAGTGGCTACACTGGACCACGATGTCAGCAAACCGCCAGGAGTTTCCGAGGCAATGGATGGGCATGGTATCCAGCATTGGAGATGTGCGATCACTCTCACCTCAGTTTAGAATTCATCACAAGGAAAGGTGATGGACAGCTACTTTACAACGGACCCATAGTACCCCCTGAGCCTGAAGAGGTCATGGTGTCTGGTAAGTTCAGCATTTTTTTTTGTTCATTACAGTATCTACATATGAAGCATGATCAATAAAGTTATCAGACCTCCACATGTGCAAAGATCAAGTTGAAATGAAATGGAAAATGGCTTTATTGACAAAGTGTACAAATGGCGATTAAGTACTCGAACCTCTTCCGTTAACACATTTGCCTACCTATTATTTCAGCACTATTTGAGACTAAATGAAATATGAAAATTATATTAACCTAAACCCTAAAACCGAAAATTGTAAAAAGCAATTGTTTAAGAAATATTTACAAGGCAATTTTATTTCAATGTAATTTAACCTTTGTTTAGTTTTAATATAATTAAATGCCTTAATAAGATCATAAAAAGTAATTCAAATACCCGTTCTAATAGTGTTCAAATATTTATAGATTACATTTCTCTGGAATTGGAAAGAGGGCAGCCAAGACTACTGATCGATTTTGGCTCAGGGACTCTGGAGCTCAAAGTGAAGACCAAGAAGAGCCTGGATGATGGAGAATGGCATAGGATAGATATATTCTGGGATACAGAGGTAATTTTACAATATAACAATGAATCTTGTCGATAAAAATATTCCATATATGCTCTTGTAAGAGACATAAATAGTTCTATTTATTTTTTTCGTCTTGTCAAAAAATAAGGTAGTACAGTAATAATTACTACATTAACAACAAATATATTGTTAATAATTTTTTTTTAATTTGGTGATATTGCAAAGTGAAAATTATTTCCTCGGCCTCTCAAAGTTGATGAAAATTCATTAAATTATAGGCCTGCTATTAAAAACTCAGTTCGTGGAATCGGGTAGTTGTTTTAGAGCAAAAGTTAGGTTGTTGGGGGGTGCCTTGCTCCTGCTCAGCTCCTTGCAGCTTCAAACCATACTATACCAGTGCTTAAGATTAATATGTTTAACTGATTGTACAATCAAAAAAGCTACTCCTGTGTGCCATTGATTTAAAATAATAATTTCAATGCTGTCAAAATTACTTTGATTTTTTACAAATGGAATTATATTTTCTTATTAAGTCTTTTTTCACCCTAATTTTTACTGTTGATTTTAATTATTAAAACCCAAAACAAAGAAAGTTTTCGAAATATATACATATCCCTGTGGGTTGGATGTCACGTTAAGCCAGTGGTCCAACAGGTCCACAAAACAAAAATGACAATGGGAACTCTCTTTATCTGGCATCTCTCCTCACTGAAAACCTTATTATTCCTTTTTTTTAAGAAAAAATATTAGAGCAAAGTTTAATTTCTGTGCAGTTAAATGTAATGATTTGAAATTTTATCATACTGATGAAAAAATATATGATACTTTGTCACAGAATGTTAGGTTGGTGGTAGACTACTGCAAGTCAGCTGACATCTCGGAGCTGGAGGACGGAACACCTCCGGAGTTTGACGACTCCAGCTGTCAAGCCCGCGGCACCATCCCACCCTTCAATGAATACCTCAATGTCAACACACCACTGCAGCTGGGTGGCCGTTACGTACAGGAGTTTGATCCCACCCATTACCACTGGCAGGCAATGCCTTACGGCAAAGGGTTTGACGGATGCATCAGAAACCTCTTCCATAATAGCAAGGTTAGTTTGTTTTACTTTAAGTAAGTTCTTTAATTTAACAAATATCTTCTGCTTTCTACAGAATAACATTTTAAAATCACGTATATTCATTTTATATGTTTTAAAAAATATGTAACTTACCTAATTAATTGCTTTACATATTTTTGTATTTGTTAGTAGTTTAAGCTTTGCAGATTTGTTACATTTTATACTATTTTTGGACAAATCAATTTAATGGTTATGAGCAGTGGCATTAGGAAAGACTCCTTGTGGTCAGTAAAGAAGAGGCTTATTCGTAACTAAATTCAAATTTAGTATTACTTAATATAATATAGCAGTGAAACTGCTTGTCGAACGATGTTAGTTTCATATTCTTTAGAAGATTACATCCAGTTTTAGTTTTATTTTCAACATAAAAATATTGTTTATAGCAAGTTATTTGAAAATATTACAGAAATGACACTTAGATTTACTGATGATGAGACATGTCATATACTGAAGATAGTAATAGTTCCGTTATTAACCCATTATATCTTCCCATAATAATAAAACAAAAATATCAAACACCACATTTTTTTTAATTTATTGCTTTGACTTTTAAAGTACTATTGTAAAATGTTGTATATTTTTCAGAAAATGTGTATTTTTTATTTCAAATATCATGTATTTATGTCATTTAAATATATATAAACATTCATTTAAATGAATGTTTATGCAGAAAAATGTTTAGTTATTGAAAAAAAAAACAGTACTATCAGTGCAAGCCCTATGACAATACCAATTTTAGAATTGTTTATAATAGTTACAGTACACTCTTAGAAATCCGGATCGGCCTAGTCCGGACTCCGGGTAGTCCGGATCACAGATCGTGCAGAATTTTTTTTTACTTAAAATGAAGAAAAACTCCATGTTTTACCGCCTTAGTCAGCTGCGTGACACGTTCGAGGCAGTGGAAGATTTTGTGTGGTAGAGGGGCGGGGCCAGAGCAATGACCTCTGCGTCACACCTGTTAGTGGCCCCGCCCACCCGCGCTCAGTTGACTGCAAGCGCTTGGTCAGTGCGGAAGTCAGTTTGACCTGTGTAGTTTGTGTGTGTAGTCTTTTTGTTGTTGTGTTGTTAGTATTTTTGCCTCGTATTTAAAGCGAAATGAGTCAAAAACGTAAAAAGGTTTTTGTGGCGGTGGAAGAGAAACTCCGGGCCATTAAACGTATTGATTCTGGTGAATCGGCTAAAAAAATTGCTTTAGAATTAGGAGTGGGAACAAGTACTGTTTCGGACTGAAGAAAAAATCGTGATCAAATCGAAAAGTGGTGTTCCTCTCGAGACAGTGGAAGTGACATAAAAGTTAGAAAAACCATGCACAAAGGTAAACATGTAGAAGTTGAAGAGGCATTATTTTTGTGGCATCAGCACTTAAGGGGTAAAGGTGTTCCGGTCAATGGTCCTATGCTTCAAGAAAAGGCGTTACATTTTAAGCGTGCAATTGAAGGAGAAGATGGTGAATTCACAGCTAGTGACGGATGGCTCGACCGATGGAAAAAGCGTTATGGTTTTCGGCAGCTTTCAGTAAGTGGGGAGGCTTTATCGACAAACAAAGAAGCTGTTCCTGAATTCAAAACCTTCCTTTTCAAACTCTTAGATGAAGAAGGAATTTCCGGCGACCAGCTGTACAACTGCAACGAAACTGGTTTGAACTATAAAATGTTGCCCACGAAAACTCTCGCTTCAAAAAAGGAAGCATCAGCCCCGGGTTATAAGAAAAGCAAAGAAAGAGTAACTGTGCTAGCTTGTAGCAATGTGACCGGCAGCCACAAACTCAGGCTTACATTGATTGGGAAATCTAAAAAGCCTAGAGCTTTTAAAAATTTAAAGAAAACCGATGTGTTGCCACTTTGATATACAAACCAACAAAAAGCGTGGATGAATTCTTCCATTTTTAAAACTTGGTTCTTTGATGAATTTGTTAAGACGGTAGAGAAACATCTGGCTAAAAACAACTTGCCACGAAAAGCCATTCTTTTGCTAGATAACGCAACAACACACCCAGTGGCTGATGAGTTGAAAGACGGAGATATAATAGCTGTGTTTTTGCCTCCGAACGTGACAGCTCTTTGCCAACCAATGGACCAGGGAATCCTTCAGGCACTGAAGTCTACTGTACATTAATCCAACGGTTTGAATAAACAAACAACTTACATAGTTCTGAAGTAAATACCAGATCAAACCTAATCACAATGCATTTATGCGCTCACATGTTTCAAGGAGAAGGAACCTGCACATTTTCACAAAGGGAAACAGAGCTGTAAATATTGTTTATAAGTTTGTTTTTAAAATATTCTTATTTATAAACATGATCATATTAAAAATTGTGTATCTTTTTCATCATGTTTTGTACTAAATGCAATAAACACAATATTAATCTATATTTAGATTATATGAGTCTAGTCTGGTTAATAACTGAGTTCAACTGTTCCTCAGAAAGGGCAATTTATTAATAGCCCAACAGCCATGGCAACTAAGGGACCTACAGCTTTACTTGGAATCCAAACCATTTAGTGTTGGTCTGATTTTCAGCTAATTGACAAGCCTGATACTCAATTCTCCTCAATACATAGTTTATTAACCATGTACGAAGGACAGGTACTCTGCTAGTAAGAGTATATAAATTTTTCATACATATAAAATAAAGCTACAAATTAATATATAGTTTCATTATGCCAGCGTGGTAGCCTAGTGGCTAAGGCTTAGACTGTAGAGCCCAAAGTCCAAGGTCCGAATCCCCAACTGAGCTAACAGTGGGTACTTCTCTCGTTGAATAAAGTTCGCACACAGGCCTGCAGGACCACATGAACTGACAAGTGAAGTTTAAAACGTATAATTTCTTTATTTTTTTTAATTAAAAAAATGGGGACTCACATAATTATAAACTGTCAAACAAGAAGTTCTTTGACAGTATATTTAATTCGAACTTCTTTACTGTCTGTTTTAATATTTAAACAGTTCAAATTTTAGCAAAATAATAAAGGGCCTTGGGAAAACGTTATGGTAAAAACTGTAACAACCCTTTGCACACTTTAGTTTTTAACGTTCTGTGTAAAATTTACGCAAGTGGTAAAGACCTTGTATTTGTTTCTTCACAGCTCTATGACCTTGCACATCCTGGACTATCCCGCAACAGCGTGTCCGGTTGTCCCCAGACAGATGAGGTGTGCAACAGTCAGGAGTCCACCTTCCGCTGTTGGGAACACGGCGTCTGTGTGGGTAGTCTCTCCGAGGCGAGGTGTCAGTGCCTTCCGGGCTTCACCGGTCCCTCCTGTAATACCCCAACGATCCCCACCACCTTCAAACCGCAGAGCTACGTCAAGTACGCACTTAGTTTTGAACCCGATAGGTTCTCCACACAGATGCAGCTGAGGTTCCGCACAAGAGAAGAACACGGAGAACTCTTCCGTGTCAGTGACCAGCACAACAGAGAGTATGCTATTCTTGAGGTAAGATATCTAATAATAGCACACATTTTCAACGAATTACTCGTATCAACATGGATTTTAAATTTTCTTGTCACAAAGTACTTCAGCCAGATGGGTGTTAAATTCAATATAAGATTATCTTTATTTGTTTGAATAAAATTATACTACAGTCACTCTTAAATCTATATTTGTAAGCTATGAGCTAGTATTAGTTTATTGCTCCAAATGCTAAACTATATCTTAATCAACTTAATTACTATCTGGTTTGTCCTAACTTATTGTTCTTATTGTTTAGTTTCCTAAAAATTTGTATTATTCCTAAACAATTGTGAGCATTCCTCCTAAAATCTAGTGCAGTGAACTGATGCAACTGTTTTTGGAGTAGTGTTTAGTTTTTATTTGTGGTGGCAGACCACAAAATATATAGAGAACCAAAAATGTAATATTAGTACGTATTAGAATTAATATTTTATTTCAGTCTCGCACTCAACTAATATGATGAGAACAGTATTAAAAATACCCTTTTTGGGCCTTGCATTTTGATTACTACTAATCAGAAGTTTAATGTTATGTAATTTTATTAATAAGCATTTTCAATTTTATTAATAAGCATTTTCAATTTTTAATATTAATCACTCAATCAAGACATCATCATGAAATAATACTTAATATAAATTAAAATTGAGAACTTACTAAACATATTGTCTAACAGAGTAATTATTAGCTTGTAAATAGTAAATAGTTTTTTTGATTTTGTAAACATTTTTATTGTTTGCAGATTAAGGATAGTAAATTACATTTCCGCTACAACCTCAATAGTCTTCGGACAGAAGAAAAGGATATTTGGCTGAGTGCAATAACAGTAGATGATGGACAGTGGCATACAGCTAAGGTATGCTTCATAGCTCATTATTTTGTGTTAACATTATGAAATACATATTGTTTGATTATGTAAAGCAGCTACATGGTAACGCCAACTATGTTGGCCCACCTTGAGTATGTATTTTTGCTTTCTCCCATATGCATCAGCATGGAGAAAGTATTGTGAACGCACAAAAATTGTTTTACAAGTTAGTCTAAAAATCCATTTTAGAGTCCCCTTAACCCAAAAAAGTGGTTTTTACGAAAAAAATGTTGGTGTCTGTCTGTATGTGTGTTTGTCTGTGTGTATGTGCAGTTCACTGGACACCAAAGGGATGGATCAATTTTTTGAAATTTGGTATGTAGGTGTATATCAATATCAGTATATGTAGGTGTGTATGCAATATTACAGAGCGTGTATGGGTGGGCAGGTGGGTCAATATTACAGTGCTTGTATGGGTGGGCGGGTGTGTGTGTGTGTGTGTACATGATACTTGATATTTCTACGAAATATCAGCTAGGGGATTGAGTTCGGGGATCAGAGGGGGAAATGAAATGAAATGAAAAAAGTTTTATTTTGTGAGGCAAAGTTAGGAACTCTCTTACACTTAACCTCATAAAGAAAAATTAATACCTCCAGACTCCAATATCTCCAGACCATTCTTTCACTTTTTGAAATTTTATTTATTTTTTATTTTTGTGGGCAAAAACATACAAACATGGAATTTTCTCGAAAACGGCTTTAATGGTTTTGATTATATTTTCGGGAAAGATGTGAATTACAATTTAGAGTATTTTAGTAAAAACTGCATGTCTCCAACTTGACTAGTTTTTTAGTTATGGCAAAAAAAAGTATGTGGGAATCAAACTAGTAATTTTCAAACTGGGAATCAAAACTGGTAAGTTTTGATTTTTTTAATGTTTAATATGGGGAAAAATTTGTACCAATTCTTTGGCACCGTCCCCCCCCCTAGATGTCCCAGAATTATTACTGAGCCACAGGATTTTATTTCCTGATCAAAGGGCTAAACTCTGTGTTTTGAGAGACCTTTAATATATATTTTCTATGGCTTTTCTCTATTCAACAAATGAAGATGCTTCTATTGCTCTGTTTGCTATTATTTTGAGGGAAGAATGTTTGTTTTTCTGTTTATGTCTAAATTTTGTAGAAATAAATTCAACAAATTTACTTCCAAGTACTCTTAGCAATTTCATTATCTATTTATATATTTTAGGATATGTTAAAGGGAATTAGGCCAGGATTTAGTATATTGGAGAGATAGGACATCAGCAAACTTACCTTAGAAGATAAGTCTACTTGTTAGTAGACTTATCTTCTACTTCCACCTTGTTACTCACCATATATACATTGTTCACGGCCACCTACTTACCCTACACATACACAACCCACCCAAACCCACTCGCCCACCCATTTACGTACAGTGGTATTGAATACACGTACAGTAGTATCGACCCACCCGCCGACCCATACACGTACAGTGGTATCGAAAAGAGTAGTAGTAAAAAAATACAAAATAATCACATTTTCTGTACCACTAGCACTTTCTTCAGGTGAGTAGAGAGAGATTCTACTACTCTCTAAGTAATTAGTACAGTGTTACAGAACATTTGTAATTATTTTGTACTTGTTTTCTACTACTCTGGTGTTAGTAGACTTGTCTTCTAAGGTAAGTTTGGTGATGTCCTATCTCTCCAATATATTTATATGTTGAACTTCCAAAAGAAACGTAAGTTCAGTGATCAAACTGTGTATTCTTTTTTAGAAAACTGAAGCATGTCAGGGTCAGGACAGAGTGATGTATAGAGTTCTACAGGAAATGTCTGTTACTTATATTTTTATTAATACGTAGGTTTTAAACAAAAACTATGCAACTATTATGCTATCATGTTATCCATCTTTAATAAATTTAATATTTTGTTTTGATCACCAGCTGATTTTATATTGATTAAAATCGACAAAATAAGTTTCTCTCTAACTATTTTAAGTACTTGGTTATGTCTGCATGTATACTTTATAACCAGTACTGCTACATTGATTACTACTGAAATTGTAGTCCCAGAGCCGTTAAAGTAACCTGTATGTTTATAGCCAGTTAGAATTTAGCAATTCAATTTAATATAGTGAATGTTTTATGTAAAATTATCTTTTATCTCCGAAGGTGTCTCGGTATGGATCGTCTGCCACCTTGGAGTTGGATGGAGGGGAAGGGAGGAGATACAATGAGAGCTTCACCTTCGACGGCCATCAGTGGCTCCTGGTCGACAAGCAGGAAGGAGTGTACGCGGGTGGCAAGGCAGAGTATACGGGTGTACGCACATTTGAAGTCTACGCTGACTATCAAAAAGGTATAATTTTTTCGGAAAATGCAATTTAAATTTGTATTATTTATTTGAATCGAATTGGAAAATTGTACTTACAATACTTACAATTAGAAAATTTTGTTATGGTATGCATTTTATTTTGTTAAAAATAGAATGAATCATTATAATTATGTGCTGTGACTGTCAGCTGACTTATTCTTATGGCTCGAATTAAAGTTTATTTTAAGAAAAAAGGTAACATGTATGAAATATTGTTATAAATGTAGTAATAATAAATTAATTCTAACTTCAATCGTATTAAAATGGACTACATCATCTCTTATTTTAAATAAGTACTGAATATCTGAGTATTTATGTATCCTAATAATTTCATAAAAGATGTAATTGTATGAGTTAAGAGGTAGTATTGCTCTATGAGTAAACTGTGTAGTGCATGTAATTATATTATGGTGTCGTTATGTCACATACATATCTGCTACCATCCAGTTCATTCCTGAATCTAGGTCTGACTCCATCTACCTCTGTCTCCACAGCTCTCTCACACACACTTCAGCCCACACTAATTCTCTTATCTCCACATTCCTTCTCACTTCATCAATAAATATCTGAACTAAGGCAATTCCATTCTGTAAAACGAACAATGTTACTAACAAAAATAACTTTCAGCCAATTTCACAATTAATTGTGTTTTCTTAAGTTGTCTTGGATCCATTTTGAGTTTAGAAGAGACAAGGGGTTAACTCAGGCTTTATTTGACATCACCAGAGAAATGTATTTATAAGGAAAAACAATAATTATGTATGTTAATTTTTCTTGACATGTATGGCAGTTAACTCTGTAGATTGAAAAAAATGTTCCACCAAATTATAAAATTTGGGAATACGAGAGAATTGGTACATAAAATGTATTAATTGATTAACATCTCATTCACTATTGTCAGGATGCCTCGATGACATAAGGCTAGAAGGGAAACATTTGCCACTTCCTCCAGCAATGAACGGCACCCAGTGGGGACAGGCGACAATGGCGAGAAACCTGGAGAAAAACTGTCCATCGAATAAACCATGTGCGAATGTCATTTGTCCAGATCCATTCGAGTGTGTTGACTTGTGGAATGAATATGAATGCACGTAAGTATATTCAACAACAATCAGATGATAATAGAAATGTAAGGATGCCACATTCATACTGAAAACAACTTGTGATGGCAATGCAACTTCAACTGGAGTTGCATTTAGGTTTTTATTATCTTCAAACTGTAAGCAAGTAAACAGTAAATGGAGTTCACAGCAGTCATGAAATGTTTGTTAAACTTGAGCAGCTTAAGTTTAAGTTGCACACATCAGTTGCTTTCAGAATAAACTAAGTTTACGTTCATCTTGGCGTGGGTCAGAGAAGTAAGTGGGAATAATTCAGTTAAATAACTTAATGAAAAACTGATGGTACTACTGTTAGTGACTGGTATCATATAATGTGTCTTAGCATGTTGTTTTGTGGTTTAACTGTTAACAGATGGTTAAATAATTTTTTAAATCTGAGCGTATCAGATGATAATAGATATACCATTCACATAATATGTTTAGGAATCATCTTTTATTTAAAAATTGATTTTAATTTGATAAATTTATTAACACATTTATAAATTGTATATGGTATTTTTACAAAAGAATATCTAATGTACACAGGTTGAATAATATAATCAGTTCATAAAAAAATGTCTCCCATCTTCAAACTGGAGAAAACATTTTATTTGATATGTAATTTGGCAAAAATTCAGGTTCTAAAGATATCACCATCATGAACTTGCACTACAAGTTAACCATTAGGCTGCAAATTCTTGTTTGTTAGAGGGTAGCCTAGTTATTTATCCAATGTAACAATAATAATTATTTTTAAAATGATAAGGTATTTTTTATCATGTTATAATCTGAGGAAAGTGTCAACTGTCTTTGTTTTTGTTCAATTACTTCCCCTTTCCTAAATTTCCAATCACTTCTGTTTAGTATCTTATAATTTATGAGTTGTAATATATATCTATTTTTAATGTGATATATATTACAATTTTCTGGAAGTATGTAATATGTTCCATAAATCCCAGTGTCCTGTTTACCGAACGTCTGAAAAAGGCTGCTAAAATCCCAAAGTCTGGTTATCCGGATGTTTAGAAAATAATTTTGTACAAATATTTAATAACTCAAAATGTATATTTTAATGCTATAGAAAAGTTTGGAATAACATTTTTTATTATAAAAACATTGATTTGTTACGATATACTGCTTCATTACAGAACAACAACTTGTATTATTTTGTTGCCTTTGTTTTGCATTAACAATAGCTGTATTGATTTTCGTCAGATGTGATCATCAGCTGAGGTTAATTGTTTTTTCATGAGTAATGTGATTGTTTCTGTAGTATGAGAGGTGAAAAGAACTTTATCAAAAGTAGTAGGTTGCCAATAAGTTATAATACAATCGCATATTGCGTGTATGACGAAAGTGATGAATCGGACCACATATATGCCTTGGTTGTTATGAACCACAACATAACATTGTGAAAGATGATTTTTTTTTAAAGATAACTAGTGTTTTAAATGGTGTTATTAGCTCTTATATTGAATTTTTTTGGTGCCATCCACAACGCAAAAAACTCGAAAAAAGTTTCTAATTTTTTTGTAAATATATATAAATACAAAAAAAGTTGTACATTTTTAAAGTCCTTTTTTATTTTATTTTATACTACAGGTAATCATCTCTTTAGAAAACTAATAAATTTCCTTCATAAATAGAATTTTTATAAATATTTTAGTAAAATGTGACAAAATCGGCTAAAAGAGCCTGGGATTTTGGGAACAACTTTATAAAAAATTGTCTGGGATGGAAAGGGTTAATTTCACAACAGAAATTTTAAAGTAAAATATAGAACAAAACAAAACTACTTTTGAAGTAAGAACGTAGTACAAAGAAAAGCTGACATCTCTTCAGAAATTGAACTCTACTAACATGGCTCCTCACTAACACAATGGTATGGATTAGTTGTAGTAAGAACAGGGTGGTCTCACTAGATAGCAAAGAGTGGACGGGCAAGAATGAGATAGCCTTGCCGTAAAGGTTGCTCTCAGATTGTGGTCCCGTTACATGAGCTAGGTGTGTTTTGAAGTGAGAACTACGAGTTAGTTCCAAAAAGACCAAAATCTCAAGCTGGGCATTGGCCGTTTTAGCATCTATACTCCTGGGTACTATAATTGGTTTGAAACAGTCTGGACGGGTGAGAGTACAGTATGTGGGCAGTATAGGTTTGTGTGGATTGGGTGTGTTAGAATGGGTAGTTAGTCTGGGAAAGGAGGAAATAAGTGAGGGTGTAGGAGGAGGGATGTAATAACCAACCTTCTGTGTGGGAGCTTGGGTAAATGGTTATTTATCCAATGTAACAAAATATAGTTTTTTTATGGTGACAATTTTTTTATCTTCAGAAAGAGTTATCTGACTTCTGTTATGTATCTTTGCAATCCTCCCAATTTTATAATTGATATTTTTCAATAAATTTTTAAACATATAAATATCATATATAATTAACCCTAAATTCACCTTACTAGAAAGCTGAAAGTAATATATAAAACAAAACAAACACTTTTTCAATGTACAAATAACAAGAACTCTTACAAGAAATGCCGACCTTTTCTGAAAATCTTATGTTTACTATGTTTGCTCCCACTAACACTATGGTTTTGGACTAGTTGTGGTGAGGGCAGAATAGTCTCACCTGACGGCAAAGGGTGCACGGACAAGAACGAATGCCTAGATAGCCCTTGCCGCAATGGCGGCACCTGCATCAATCAGGACCCCAGGCTGCGGTACCGTTGCGTGTGCCTAGATGGGTTCTGGGGCGAGAACTGCGAGTTGGTTCAAGAAGGCCAGACTCTCAAGCTGGGCATGGGCGCTTTAGCCGCTATACTCGTCTGTTTAATCACCATTCTTAGTAAGTCCCACCAACCCCATATTCCATCCAACCCTCTTTGTTGTGTTTGTCTGTACATGTTTGTGTATTATGTTTACTCATTTGGGATGTTATTAAAACAGTGTTGTGTACAATTAATTACAAGAACCTTACAAGACCTCTTGCGGTTTTTTCTAAGGTTATTTTGAATAAATAAACTGTCTGAAATAATCAAGTATCCTGTTTGGTGAAAATATATTGTAGTTTTCGATATTGTGTTCGTTATAATCGTATACACATTGTGTGGCAAAATGTTAAATGATTCAAACAAAGTATGTATGTGGGAAGCTACCGTCAGCTAATTGGTTGTATTTTTTTATTTATTATTTTTCAAAAGCATCTGCCATTTTTTTAGCATCTATATATAAGTTAGGTTCTATCTAAATTTTATTTTCATATGAATTCAGAGCATTCTTCGCTCATGAAACATACTTTTGTTTTATCACTTAAGTTGGCAATTATAAATTAGTTAAAAATTAGCAGTTAAAAATTATAGTTTTATTTTAGTACACTGTTTCTATTTGATTCAAATTAATGACAACAATAAATATGCTGTACATAAAATCGAAAATCTGTTGTTTTTCTAACCTCCCAAAAGGGTAGATATTTTAGTAGTATTATGTCTGAACACCTGTAGATGTTGAATATGTGTCAGTTGTCCTGTGGGATTTCGAGCACGGGGGATCGAATGTATCAACGAGAATGAGTGTGAGTGGGACCCTTGCCTCAATGGTGGTGTTTGTCGAGACTTTGCAGATCAGCGCCACTACGCTTGCAAGTGTCCTTCTGGATTTACAGGGATGCATTGTGAACTGGAACTCTCACAGGCTGGAGTTATTCAACCTTCTAAGGACTTTATCATCGCTGTTATTATCTGTTTGATTTTACTTCTCAGTGAGTTTTATTTCAGTTTTATTATTTTATTTTAGTTTATAAATTTATTTTTTACTTTCTTACAAAAGTTTCATAAATTTTGTTTTTATAGAACTCAGATTTTCCCTATGTTATTCTTGCATTGGTAACTGTAGACATGTTTTGAATTAAGGAACATTTTTTTTTTTTTTTAATGTTGTTAGACTTTCTATTGCAATTTTTGGTCTAATTTATTAATTTTATTTATAATGCAGTTTATAGAAATGTAAAAATCATGTCTTAAATGTTATAGCCAGATTGTCATTCCGTTAATGTTGTATCTCAATATTTAACGTTAATGTTCTTATTTATTCAGAGCTTTTGGTAATCGGTCGGTAGCCCAGCTTCATAAGCTAAAGGTTCTCAGTTTGATCCCAAATAGAGTCATAACAAATTTTGGAAGGGATCAGCTGATAACCACCAGCTGTTCATTTCTCTTTGGGTCATACCACTTAATAACACTTTCTAAGCAATTATCACATTTAGTTTGTAACAATGATGCATTCGCTCATCTACACACGTCACATTTATTTGACATCTATATTCACCCATAATTTGACAATTGGCGTTTTAAAAATAAATAAATAAATTAAAAAACTGTTCAGGTATTTTTAAATTATAACTAATTACTTGTATTTATCTCTTTAATCATAATTATTTTTTAGATACACGTACAATATCTTTGGTTTTAAACTAATTTTGTGTTTCTATTCTAGTTCTAGTGTTAGTGTTTGTCGTGTACAATCGACGAAGAGAAGCGCACATAAAGTATCCAGGACCTGATGACGATGTGAGAGAAAACATTATCAACTATGACGACGAAGGTGGTGGGGAAGACGATATGACAGCTTTCGATATCACACCTCTTCAGATACCCATCGGAGGGCCCCTTCCAGAAATGGCCCCCAAGTTGGCATGTGAGTATATGTAATTGATATTATACAATTGTTTCTACAATGTGTTTGAACAGTACTGAATTATTTAATTAGCTCAAAATGAATAACTGTATGGTTTAATTCCTTTGTAGTAGCGAATGAAGAAGTGCTACTTGTCTGCATTAAACAGAAACTTGCAAATTGAAACTGGGAAGTAACTTTTCAACAGAAACCAAATAATTGAGTATAGAAAATGTATTATGTTGGATTCTTGGATTTTATTCCATACAAATTTGTATCCAGCCAATTTTTTAAGAATCAACAGTTTGTCAGGAATTCTTTTTCTCATTCTCTAAATTTGAAATTCAACCTCCAGTTCATTAATCCACATACTTCATTATCAGAAATAAATTTCAAAAAAGAAGTCAAAAAAAAATTTGGGTGTGCGTCGGACCACACGGTGGAATTTATACTTCTTTGGCCATTCTCATACACCCACTCACGCACACAAACAGACAGGATATATAAATGAAATATACGACATTTTTCAATATTATTCAATATATTTATCTTCAATATATTATACGTGACTTCATTATTATATTATACACCTATATTATCATTATCAGTAATTTCTTTGATTAAATTTCTTCGATTAACAATCGATTAATCGATAGTTCTTAAAAATTTGTTCTTACTTTTCAGCGTGACGCGGTTTCTCGACCAACATCCCATCCCAAAGTGTCTAACGGGCGCAAAGAAGTATAACTTCAAAAATTACAGCCATATCAAATAAGAATGGATATTTAACTGAATTTATTGTTAATTTAACTTTAAAATTCTAATATAAAGAAGGAACGTTCAAGAATAACATTATAGAGAAAATAATAATTATGAATAGTAGCAATTACAATGTAAAACTCAACAAATCAAAAAATAAAATATTTTAAAACAATACAAATCAGGAATTATAACTGTAATTAGTGTAAGCATGTATGTACACGTAGACTAAGTAATAAGAAAAATCAAAGCTTGATATAAAGAGCTAAAAACAAATTTTAAATACAAACAGACTGAAAAATCTGCAATGGCTAAACATGCTGTAGAAAGAGACCATAGTTTCTCATCCTTTCAAATACCAAATGGAGTTTAAAATAATCAGTATCTTGATGCATACAAAACAAAATACATGAATAAATATTTAGAAAAATTAGTTAGAAATGTAGCACCACCTTTACGAAATTTGTTTTTTGTTTAAAAAATTAAAAACAATCAAGCCATATTGTTGTTTATTTATTAAAAAATCTTCCAGCAGTTAATGCATTGAGATTTGTTGTTGACATTGTTTAGTTGTAAAATGCAAAGAAGCAGTATGAATATTATAATTAACATTTCAAAAGGTCGCCTTGTATCCCAAACATTTGATTTAAATAATAAATATTATCATCTATAAGATTAAGTACTGAGGTGTCATTTTAATAATGGAATAATATTTGAAAATTTAACTCAGAACTCTTATATTTCTGATATTTTGTTTATGTTTTTTCTGATAAGTTTGTTTTTCTCTAAAAAACTATCTATCATGGTGTATTTATTGTGATATTTCCTTAATACTAATATTTCTATTTCAGACCCTCCACTGGGCCAAGAACCCAACGTTGGCATGTTTATAGAAGAACACAAAAAGCGTGCAGATTGTGATCCAAATGCTCCCCCATTTGATGACTTGAGAAATTACGCTTATGAAGGTGGTGGCAGTACGGCAGGATCACTATCTTCATTGGCTTCAGGTATAGTAGCCTTCCATCCTTGCGGAATTAAAACATAATTGCCTTTTGTGACTGTAAAAACTTATTTATAGATATTTTCCAACTGGCTTTAATTATCAGATACCTTTTGCTGCTTAAAAAGTTTTAAGTACTCAATTTTGTTATGTTATGTAAATATTTTTAGTGTATTTCCATTCACTAAAAAGTTTAGTGACACCCCTTAAGTTATAGATTAGTGTTGAATTGCAGCTATGAAAAATATTCCTAATCTGAATCCATACTATAAGTGTTCTAATCAACAATGTATGTAAGAACTAGAACTTACACTTTCCATAAGGCAAATGCAAAGCTCTGCATATAATTATTTTATAGTTAGCATAATAAATAATTAGTTTAGTTTTTTATTAAATGTTTTGGGTTTATTTTACAAAGTATTCTTGCAGGCACAGTGGGCAAGAAGGCTAACTCTGTCGTTACCTTGCTTATCAATAAAAGATATAATTTGTAATTGGAAAGGGTAAAAGCCCAAGGAATGTTAATGAACCTGTTACGATAAGGTTCATTCATAAATATTCATTAACAAGGAATGTTAATGAAAATTTACGATAATATTTTAAGGGATAACTCTTAGAGATTTCAGATAAGAGTTTTAGTTCTTAAATAAATAATGTAATGGTTGATTAAATATACTTCTTTTTATTCTAGGAACGGATGATGAACAGCAAGAGTATGACTACCTCGGAGCTTGGGGTCCTCGGTTTGACAAGCTAGCAGACATGTATGGACAGGATGGGGAGAGTGAAGAAGAAGAAGAACAATAAATTAAATGAAATCTAAAGTCAAAACGAGAGAATGAAGATTGCGTCTGTTCTAGTCACTCCCCTCTCAGGACATAGTCGTGTAAATTGTGTTCTTCTGCCAACATAAATGTAGTGGGCACCACCATGCACGTACCGTATTTATACAGGAAACCTCTAGTTAGTCATTACCCGCTGTTTTGTACATACTCTATGTAGCCACCGTATTTGTATTTGTGGAAAATAATGTCTTTGTTATTATCAGTAAGTAGTAACAACTAATGTAAATAGAGGTAAAATTTTAATGGACACCTTTAGGTGCTAGGTCTCGGGATGCTAACATGAAGTACATTCCATATCCGAACACAGGCATCAATCAAATTTGAGATTTTTAGTTTCCCTCATGTTGAGGTTTGTGCCATTGTATATTTGACGAGGCATTGTTATGACAAGTGTTTACTACTTAATGGGTTTTTCTTTATTATACAAGGCCTATTTAAAGTGTGGTTGCCAACTGAGTAGGTATAGATTGTTTATTTTCCTAGTACGAGACAAAGATGTTAATAACAAATAATATATTACCCAAATTATTGTGTATAATTTACGCTATTATTTGAGTTGTTCCTGGAAATGGTTTTAGTTTACCTTAGTGTTAGGGATGTCCCACTTGCCACTAATTGATATTTAGCTGTAAGTTATTTTATGTATCTAACCGCACTGAGTACAATGAAGAGGGGATCTGAGTCTTCGAAGGGGCAGATCTATTACGTTTATTTTGTGTGAGTGAGTGAATGTTAACGTATTGGTGACTGAATTAAGGACAACATGGTGTCACCTCTGCTCAAAAGACATGCTATTAAGTATTATATTTACTATACCAAAAACATTGATTTGTTTTTCCATCACCATTAGTTTTAACAAAAGTGTCATAAAATGCTAAGTAAAAGTATACTATACATATTTTTTATTATAGTTGTTTTTTTGAAAGAAATTGAGATAAGCATTAGTGATTATTTTAATTTTAAGAGAAAGGTGTCAAACTTTTGTTTAATTGATATTATTTATATAGGCATTAGGAATTTGTGCAACTCGTACAATCACACATTTTGTACGGCACTTTTACATAAATAATATGCTCGGACAAAGCACTTCAATGTAATTTTGACGTTTGGTGTGATGTTTCCTTTTAACAAAGCTATACTTATGTTTGTAAGTATACTGTTTAAAAAGTCAATGAGCTATTTTTTATCAAAAATTTGTGTAATCTTTTTATGAGAAATATTTCAGGTTGTCTGAATTAAATCTATTAGATACCGTATATAAATGTTCTATTTACAGAATCAAACCGATCTTATAATCTATTTTTAATACCCATCACATCAGTGTTCTCAACAATTACAACAATATAAACTATGGAGCTGCTCAAATTGTACATTGGTTACCAGTGTATGAATTGTATTCTTTTACAAACTGTAACTTTGTATAAAGTTAGCCAACAAGCAATGGAAGATTAGTTTCAACACACTGCCACCCGACTCAAAAATCAGCAATATTAAACTGATATTCCCTCTTTAGTTTAATTAATTTCTCTTAAAAAAACACACACACATGATTATTTTAGCAGTAACATGATTTTATAAAAACTCAATAAAATGTAGCGTAATTTAATATGTTTTAGTATTATCTTATTTTACTTTTTAAATATTAGTTCCTATGGATACTTATACTGTTGTATTTGTAATATGAAGGATAATTTATATTGTTTTTGCCATTGTATCAAGTTTTACATACTTCATTTTTATATACCTAAGTCTATAGAAGTCTCGTTTTATTGTTTTGGAAATGTATTTTTATATTTGCAATTATTTATTAATATTTTAATCATTGTATATACACACTATACATTCTTTTATAAGTACATTTTTACACAAATGATTTGTTAATTACAACAATTCACCGACACTTGTAAAAACCATAACCTAAAACACATATTTAAAATAACTGTAGAAATAAGTGTAAATAATTTTAACAATGACTATTTTGTGCATTGTTTCAAATATTGATGTTTTTTATCTGCATTTAATTTGTTTGTACATGCATTAATATAATAAAACTACAACCAAACGAAAAGCTAGAGCAAACATAGAGTATATTGTTGTGTTACGGCATTAGAGTTACCCTATATATAGTTTTCAGTTGTATATTGACTGCCTAACCATAGAGACTGAATTCCCTCTGTTTTCATGGAATTATTTTGTTTCGGTGTGTTTGTAGCTGCATTATTATGTTTAATTTCAATATCTGCGTCAACTGCAGCATTCCTAGATTAATTATTGTTAAAACTAGTACACATCTATCATTATTTATTTTTGTATTTAGTATGAGTGTTGTTTTGTTTTACTTGTGCATTGTGTGTTTTGTACAATTAATTATTTTTAAGTTCAGCTGTGATTTTCTCCCTCTAGCTGTATAGTTTCAACATTGGAAAATAATAAATTCTCACACCTAGTTTTAGATATTTATTTACCTGCTGTTCTTTGTGATATGAGGTAATGATAAATACATAGTGGATAAATAAATGTACAAAACATTATTGAGTGAGCTTAAAAAATTATAACTAGACCAGTTGTTAATGTGTTTCTTTATGAGATATTTCCACTTTTTCTGAAACATTTAAAATATATTTTGTTAAATATGCTTACCAGCCGATCTGGCAAAATAAAAATACTTATTACAATTTAAGTCGTCTGAACTCCCTCCCAAAAACATCTCCCACTCAGTACATGTCTTGAATGTAGAGTCAATGACTACTTCCAGATATAAAATGATTTCTTGCTCTGACTACTTTCAGATATAAAATTAATTCTCTCTCTCCCTATCCCTCTCCCTCCCACAAATCTTTTTAATTTGTATGAAAAGGCTTAGCTCGCTCATTTTATCATAAATAGAGCATGTATAGTAAAGAAATAAACGATTTAATTAAACTACAATTTTATAAGATAAAACTATAGATAAACAAACTGCACAACAGTGGGATAGGTGCTTGGCAATCAGCTGACATTGCAACAGCAAAACTTATCCCTAACCAAGGCACACACTAGACTTAATCAATATACAGGAATGAAAAATAATTTTGTTCAGTTTAGTTTACTATAAAATAGTAGCCAACAGCCCTTACTTTGTCGGCACTGGTGGCGCAGTGCTGTAACTCAGCTACTTGGGGACAAAGTGTTTGGGAGATTGTAGGCGATAGGTTGGATGCTCGGTTCTCTTAATACCGACACGGCGTCCGTTCAGTGGTTGTCATTAACGTGGACACTACTAGAGAAGTCTGGAGTGTCCATGTTGAATGTAATCAAGGTTCAGATGTTGTGTAGAGAAGAGAACTGAGTGTCAGACTTGTCAGTTAGCTGAAAATCAGACCAACACTGCGTGGTTTGGATTCCACGTAAAGCTGTAGGTCCCATAGTTGCCCTGGCTATTGGGCTATTAATAAATAGTCCTTTCTGAGCTAAGTCGAACTCAGATAGTAACAATGACTACACTTGTTCATCTACACTCATCACACTCATTCACTCCTCATATTCGCCCATATCTCTACGATCGGTGTCTTAATAATGAATAATGAACTTTGCTTCATGGTGGTTCTCTACGTTTGCATACCCTCCCCTCCATGGTTATCTTTAAGTCACCACATCAATTTTAAAGCCCAGCCTGCTGCTGTTCTCCTAGATCACAAAATGTCGTCGTCCAGAAAATCCTATATGAATTACTTTAGGGAGATTTTAATTAGTGCAATTATGTCAAAAGTACTACTAAGAAATTATCTTAAACATTTCACAATGAAAACCCAAATTAGCCAAGCATTTGTGTTATGTTTATGTTTTTTATGTTGCAGCCATTCCATGGAAAAGTAATCCCAGCTATAAAATTAAAAAAACATTTAATTTAATTTTCATGTTACTGGGAAGAAAAATGTCTAATGTGATAGAATAAGTAAGTGCTTTAAATTTTTTTATATCTTTAAGTGTATTTTTGATGCAGTTAACTAGCATGTTCCTGTAAAGCCTCTACAGATGTGAAGTTACAGGTGATTTGAAAAAAAAATAAGCAGAAGGAAACCTTCCATCATCTGTTTGCTAACTTTTGGAGGGAAACCCTTGTTAAGTGTGTTTTCAGTTGCATAGTTGTTTTAGTTCAACTGATTATTAGAAACTTGGAATTTTACCTTGCTGTAAAGGCTTCCTGGATGTCCCGTAACAGAAAAGGTAATAAAGTTTGTTCAGATGATTAATATTAAATTATACCTGTAATTAAACAATGAATCCTGTATTAAAAATGTACTTTAATTCTAACCTCAAAGTGGTAATTTTTTCTTAACATTTCTTTAAATTTATATGAAGTATTAAAATGTGTCCCGTCTGCAATGCTTTTTGATAGGTAGATATGATATAGTATTTATGTTCACAATTAACTGCCTACCATTACTTGAAAAATATGAGTTCATTTTACTATATATTTCTAGATAAACCTATTAATTTCTTTTTCTTTTTTTTCAGATATGACTTCAAATATAGAGAAACTTGAATGCCAAGAAACAAAATTCTGCTACATCTAACAAAATTAAGATTATCTTCATTGACAATCTAAAAATAGACAAATCTGTGCAGTTATTGGAATCCCGATGGTTAACAGTACAGGCAATACGTGACATTCAGTCAAGTCATTACTTCAGACCTTCACATACATTGTTATTCGGGTAGAATTGTTGTAGGACGAACTGTCAAATCAGAGTCAAGGCTCTCTGAACTGTGAAAGGATGAAAAAATGACAGAAGCAAATCAGCCAGAATGATTTAATGAATATGACACCATTCCTCAGTCAAGATGCAACGATTTAGGTATTCTGGCATATACACATATTCCGAAGAAGATTAGTTTGATATCTTGGCTAAACCTAGTGTATCCAGAAATGAGATTGTGGCAGGACAGTTTGTTCTTATTGAACTTGTTAGGGTAAAGAATAAAAGATAAAAATATGTCGGAATTACACAAACCTGTGTCGACCAAGATGACAACATCGAAGTTATGTGTACATGACTACAGTTTCTGGTCCAACAAATAATGAACAACTATTTAAAATAGAGAACTCAAAGTCTTACATTTAGAGAATCCCACATATTTCTTTAAAAGTAACAGTGGGGTTCTCAAGTATCCTGAAATTAAAGAAACAAGAAATCGAATATTTTATAAATTTGAAAAACCATTGGTTTGTAACCTGATATAACATGACTCAAAAGTCAAAATATGTATAAAGAAACATTTATATTGGTTCTAATGTTAATAAGTACAGTAGAACCTCACTTAACCGACGTATACGGGCCGTGATGACGT
The DNA here is from genome assembly GCA_035578905.1 of Stictocephala bisonia. Lineage (NCBI taxonomy): Eukaryota > Metazoa > Arthropoda > Insecta > Hemiptera > Membracidae > Stictocephala > Stictocephala bisonia. The sequence goes on from JAQJVL010000039.1 coordinate 3,463,615, forward strand.
TGGATAAGTGAAACTGTCGGATAATAGAAAATTTCAATAAAAACGCTAATTTTTGTATAACTAAGTACTTTAATGCATTTTATTAGGAATTAACACTTGAGTACTGTTTAAACAATCTTTACTTTGGGTTATAGGACACAAAATAAAACTAATAACAATAAGAAATACAACGTAATAAAATTTCAGTATAGTATAATGTATAAGTTGCAAAATACAGAGTTATTTAACAATACCTAAAATGAAAGGTAAATGAACTAAATATAAAATTAAACAATTACAATGAATTTTGATAAAAAATGACTGTATTATTTGTTTAATTTAAGAAGAGTAGTTTAGGATTTTGAAAAAAAGTGTTATTGTTAGTTTCTTGCCTAAAGATTGTCATTTCTGAGCTGCGATATTATGCCATTTCATTATAAAAACAGGGTACAGCCCGCGCTAAAACTGAACGTAAGGTCGGACAGTACGTAACAAAATTACTGTATCTGCTCATTCAAAATACAGTAGCTGACCAGTTACTTATTGCTGTATTGCATTGTTACTTAATTCACGTAATACAGTAAACAATCAAATTAACCAATTTTCGTTGTATAAAGTCAGTTCCATCTCGGAAAATCAGACGTTTTTATGGTAGCGATTTCGGAACGGGTATGTCGGTTGAAACGGAATGTCGGATAACGAGGCTCTACTGTATTGTGTAATTTCATATGGTAAATAAAAATAATCATTATTTTACTTTTAGCATGTGATTTTTAAATATTATCCATAATGTCCCGTCTGTAGCATGTACTTTAATTTCATTTTAATTTTGTATATTAAAATGAAATAAAATTATTCAAAGTCATATTATTTTCTCCTAGATTTAGAACAAGACATATCCTACATATATGTAGTATGGGCCTGTTAAATACTGATTGTAATAGTTTTTTACAATAAAATTTTTAACACCATCTGTGAACGTTTAAAGACTTGTTGTTACAGACGGGTAAAAAAAGAAGTCATAGCAAAAAAAAACCTAAACTTAATCACGTTAAATGCCATGCTGACCCGATTGGGTCGGCAGTCTGATGGCGGTAAGCGGGAACGTGCTGGCTGACGACAGTATTTTGTTTTTCTGCCACAGAGCACTCTCAACTGCCGTCTGGTGCCAATCACCCCAACTAAGTGTGAAAGTAAGACACCATGCTAGATGCAGAACATTGTCTTTGTGATATTCATCAGTTGATTTTTATGAAATATGCATTGGAGTTTTGCATAATTTTTTTTAATAAAAATGTGTTTAATATAAGAAATAAAATTGCTAAGCTTTACTTTCTTAGTTATAATGCCTTATTTATATTTTAAAATATCAAATAAGCCTGTTTTACTTGTAAAGTATATATAATGAAATTCTTATAAACAAAACCATTTCGAATAGTCTATGGTTTGCTATTTCGTGTAAATTAGCAGAAAAATAATATTCATATTCGGCAATAAACATGTTTATTTTACATTTCAATAAAGAATACAAATAATGAACATAAATATAAAACGAATTATGACAGTGAAATAATCAACATTTACAAACTGATTTTACTTATTACTTGTGTATTTGTTTGAAGCAGTCTTTGCATAAGAAAGGTTTCTGCGGACACTCTTCACAGTGTTGTGATTTTCTTCAGGTTTTTGGATGCCACCCATCCTTGTTCTCTTGCCTTCTGATAGCATACTCAGCAATTCTTTCTTGCACGTCTTTTATTTTTTCCTTCTCCAACGAACGTTGAAGTTTCACTTAGATAGTGATGACCAGTTACTCTGACTGGTTCGACGACTTCATCGTGAAGGCCTAGAAGAGAATACACTAGCTTTTCCGGGAAAGTAGTGATCGAATAAATGTTTTTTCGTGCACGTTGAGCATTGGCCCCAACCTTTGTATTCTTTGTAGCCCAATTCTTTGTAGGCTAGCCATGCATTTACCACCGCGGATAAGTTCCTCTCCAACCTTGTGGTACCATCTTACTGATTTCCTGACTGGTCTACTGTATGATAACATCTGATCTGAGAGATCAATTCCCATTTTAGCCTTATTATATTCTTGTACAACTAAAGGTTTGATAATAGGTTTTTCTTGCCTGGTTTTCTTACCAGTATCAACGAAATCAGATGGGTGTTTTGTGGACATCATCTTAACTTCCCTTTTGTCTTGCCAGCGAGTGTAAACTAATCCGTTCGGATATTCCAAGCCGACCATATCTCCTAACTCTACTTTTTGATTAGTGATTAGGAGATATGGTTTTTTTGTGTGGGCACCATGCCCGGTTACTTACCACAGTGCCAACAACAGTGTGTACTTCTTGCCAAAAGCATGTTGGCCAAATCCACTGAGGTATAAAAGTTGTCAATGAACAGCACACAACTTTTATCCAGATAATCGCTCATCAAATCTATAACGACTGATGTAGCCAGTGTTGATCCGTCATCTGTACCGGTACCTTTACCCATGTATACTTTCATTTTCAAAGTGTATCCGATCGTGTCACAAATCTTAAAGACTTTGGTGCCGTATTTGTGAGTTTTTTTAGGCAAGTACTGCCTAAATAAGAGACGGCCTCTAAAAGGTATCATAGTCTCAACGTCTACCAGATCCATACCGGGAGACTTTTTCTCTTTGAACTTTTGATTCAAGTGTGAAACAAGTGGGGCAATTTTCGCCAATCGGCCATCTTGTGCCATGGTTTAATTGTTATTAAAATGCCAGAATCTTGATAGCAACTGGAATCTATTCCTTTCCATAACACGGGGTGCAACCAGATTTCTGTAATGTGAATTTCGTGACCAGTAGCTATTCAATTTAGGCATTGGGGATAATCCCATGTACAATAACAGTCCCAAGAACTTTTTAATTTCTTCTGGATTGGTTGATGCCATTTACGTAACCTACTGCTACGATTCATCCTAATTTTTGCAATTACTTGTGCAGCATTGCTGTTAGTTTCATTCACCATAATCATGATTATGTGATCATCTAGTTATGAAGAGAAAAAATCAATTGGCTGTACAAATCAAAATGAAACTCCGACCTGCCCTCAAAAACAAAATTGTTTTGTTTCTCCTCACATAGTTGCCATTTTTCTTCTTCTTCCTGTTTCATTCTTTCTTTCCCTGCTTTATTAAGTTTTTTATATTTCTCACTGAAACTAGCATAAGGACTTACCTCATCAATGCCATCAGCGTTAGTCAAAAGACCATCAAGTTCCTCGTTATCTACATGCTCAGTACTAACACTTCCATTTCTATTTTCTTCATTCAAACTAATATTTACAATTTCTTCATTCACGCTCGTATTTACAATTTTTTCATTCATACTATTATTTACACTTTTCACACCCTCCATTTCATTCAAAAACGCACCTTCATTTGTCTCCATTATCAATAAATTCATCGTCACTCGTAACAATTTATTCGTCGTCAGTCACCACGTAGTCCAGATCGTCATCTGTATCATCCGCGTCACTACCGATGTTACAATCCCATTCATTATCACTAATAGGCTGATCAGGTTCACTTGACATGGGGATATTAAAAAGTCAATACCACTGTTCGTGTATGGGTGGGCGGGTGGGTCAATACCACTGTACTTGTATGGGTGGGTAAATACCACTGTTCGTGTACGGGTGGGTCAATACCACTGTTCGTGTATGGGTGGGCGGGTGGATCAATACCACTGTACTTGTATGGGTGGGTGGGTGGGTCAGTACCAATGTACATGTAAGGGTGGGCGGGTGGGTAAATATCACTGTACGTTATGGGTGGCCGGGTGGGTCAATATCACTGTACGTGTATGGGTGGGTGGGTGGTGTACTTTAGTGATGAACCTGTAAAGTGTCATCTCGTGTGAAGAAACATTTTGATTTTTTTTAAGAACTATCATTTTAAAGCAAAATTTTATTTTTACTTTTTTTGTTTATATTTTTCTTGTGGGTGCTAAAGAACAGGGTTCTTGGGTAATTCTTCACTTTGTTGTTCCCATTATGAGTCGCCCAGTTTAGATTGCTGGATTTCGGCATGATAAAATACCTGAACGTCCACCTATATCTTTATCGTTAAGTTTATCGCTCATTGTAATAGGTTAACATTAACAAAATTTATATATAACTGAATTATTCACATCAGATATAAAGCTTCCAATTCTTATGCAGCCAAACGCATCACATAGCCTACAGAACAGCACTACTGAGGATGGGCGTAGGCAGGAACAAAGGCGGAAACCACATCGTGCTCAACCAAAACTGACAGCCAGAGTTTCAGCAGCAGTGCTACCAACCAGGAATAGTAAAATTCCCCATTTACTCAATAACATCCCTGTCGGTCCGATCGGGTCGGCAACATTATTTTTCCACCTCATAACGTTGGAAAAAATTACTGCCGACCCGATCGGTCCACTATTACCCTCTTCCCCCAAAGAAATATTTGCATGGAATGGTCTTTACTACAGCTTACTATCACGCAAAAACAGTATTATAAATAAGGAATGCAACAAAAATTTGGCACTGCAGGATATACCACAAAGCTGATATGGTGGCAGTTAACGTGTTAAATAACATTTCTGTGAAGTTTATTCATAATAATTTTAAAATATGTACAAATGATTTTTAAATGTTTATGAATAAACTTCACAGAAAATGTTATATAAAGTTTAGGTTTTTTTGCTGTGTCTTTTTTTTACCTGTCCGTAACAAGTCTTTAAACATTTACAGATGGTGTTAACAATTAATTGTACAAAACTATTACAATCAGTATTTAACAGGCTTATATTAACAGCTTACAGGATATTTTTATTTACATATTCTTACATATGAAACGCCGACACAACGTTGAGCATATTTCAAGGCGAATATGAATGATGATATGAGTGTAGTCTGGTTACTAACTGAGCAACTGTTCCTCAGAAAGGGCAATTTATTAATAGCCCAACAGCCAAGGAAACTAAGGGACCTACTGATTTACGTGGAATCCGAACCACATAGTGCTGGTCTGGTTTTCAGCTAATTGACAAACCTGATACTCAGTTATCTCCCCCACACAACATCCGTACAATGATTATCACCCAACATGGACACCCCAGACTTCTGTAGTAGTGTCCACGCAGATAGCAACCACTGAGCGGACGCCATGTCGGTATTAAGAGAACCGAGTATCCAACCTATCGCCTACAATCTCCCAAACACTTTGTCCCCAAGTAGCTAGGTTACAGCACTGCGCCACCAGTGCCGACATATATGTAATACTACTTCTTAATATTTTCTAGTTTATCCTTCAGGATGTCCCGTCCGTAACAATGGAATGGCTGATTAGCTGTTTGAAGTAAATAAAGCCAATGCTACTCTTTTGGGCAAAAGGAAACATTAAGGGGCTGTTTCTATCCCTCAGGGATCGAATTTTGAGAAAACTTTTATTGGTGGGTCTTAATGATATAAAAGTTAACTTCCATCCAAATTTTACCAAAATCTGTTCAATGTTTCCAGAGTTTTTGTGATAAGTGAGTACATCGTTTTTGGATTTTACATATTAAGATAACTGGATCGCATTATACACAATAAGTTTAACTATCATCTCAGTCCAAGAGGTTAGTTCTTTGAGAGTTAATTACCGGTACTTGAGACTCTAGTGCAGGGGTTCCCGAACTGGGGTGGCATGAAAACAAAACAAGGGGACCTGGTTGGAAATAAGATATGAAGCGCTGATACAAGACCAGTGAAAATGCAAGATCATCAATCTCAATAACAAACCAAGTTATTTTTCTCTACCAGCATTTCTTTACCTAGTAAATTAAAATGCAATATGTTATGCCATGTTTCTTGTGAAAGTATAAATAGATTTTAATCAGTGTTGTACTTGTTTTTTTTTATATGCTTAAATATTCCATACTAATTATTGTGTAAGGGTAGGCTTTCATTTGAACAGGACGGGACGTGGTATAAAAAAGTTTCGGAACCCCACTCTAGTGATTCAGTAAGCTACACTACCAATTCAATAATACACTAAAATCACAAAATTAAAAAGCATTCTAATTGTTTTATACAGCAGAACTCCATTGAACTAAATGAATGCTTCTATTACTAGTTTATGGATGTATGTAATGATCAAAGCATGCTTAGTTTTGTAGTTCAGGACAGGTTAAATATGTCCTTTTACCATTCAATGAATATTTTCAGTAATTTAATGCTACCCTCAGCTGTATAAATAAAAAAGAATAGTGGAACCCATGTATGATTCCCTTCCTCTGGGACACAATTCACTCAGCGAGTTAATGAATTTCAAATGTTTCTAAGTATATAATAAGGCAGTTATTTTGTGGAAAGTCAAGGGAGTAATTTTTAGCCTATAATGTTTGCTGTATTATTGTAGGTCTAGGTGAAATTCTACTCCATAAGTATATGTGTAAGTGGGAGGGTCATCTCCACATAGTGTATGGGTGGGGCAATACCACTGTACGTTGATGGGTGAGAAGATGGGTCATCACCATCAAACATGTGGGTGGATAAGGTGTAAGGGTGGGGCAATACCACGTGAATATTGCGTTTAGCCAACAAAATGTGATTTCCTTACTCTGTAGTGTAAAATGCTGCCAAGGCTTGTATGGAAGACGTTGCCCCAGAATGGGCATGTCTGGAATGTGCAGGTAGCATAATATTATGTCTTTGGTGACCTTCAGCTAACAACTCCAAAGAGCATTAGCTGCAGGTGAAATAATTCAACTAATAAATAACTGGCTTGATTTAATGAATGCATACAAACCTGAACATAGCAGTCAACTGTTTAGAAAGGTTATGTTCAAAACATGTACGACGAAGATAAAATATGGGATTACACGTTTGAGGTAGTGAGAACAATGTGTTATTGTGGGTAAAAGAAACTCCCAAATGTTTCAAAAGGAATGTATTATATCTGAAACAGATTCACATATATTTTTTTAGTTTTTTGAAAAAAAATCATTTATAAAATTACATATCTTTTAAGGTGGTGTAATCGGTTTTCAGTGATTTGATTATTTTCCAATTTTATTTATAATCAAAATTAGTTTATTATAAAATTGGCCCTTCAGACAGGAAAAATACAACAAAAATTTTTTAACCACTACATTAGAACTTGTGGCTTTATAAAGTGGTGAATTTAGCTGATTTTAAATCAAGCGTATAATACAAAACTCTTCAAAGTAGAAGTTTAATTTTTTATAACCATGTTTTTTACACATAAATTGCACATAAAAAAGTGTTTACACATAAAAAAAGATTAAGAAGTTTTTTATTTTTTTTTTTTTAATGTAAAACTATTTATCATTTTAAAGGTTAAAAAGAGGTATTTCTTTACCTTTAAAATTAAAAATATTGTTATATTTTTAAAAAATTAAAAACATGTTAATCGCTTCAGATATGTGCAATAAACGTAGTTATAAAAGATTAAACTTGTATTTTGAACGGTGTTGTCTTATGCTTGATTTAAAATCAGCTAAATTCACCACTTTTAAGGCCACAAGTTCTAATGTAGTGGTTAAACAATTTTTGTTGTTGTTGTATTTTTCCTGTTTTAGGGAAGGTACATAAACTAATTTTGATTATAAAATTAGAAAACAATCAACTCACCGAAAACCAATTGCACCACCTTAACTCTTTGCATTAATTAGGGGTATTTAAGAAGTGACCTCCAAGATCGTACGGCTAGTGTGAAATTCTACAAACCTGCCTATGGTCATGTCACAGTTCTCTGTACTGTTACCTGACAGATGCCATATCCAACGAGTGTTGGCAAATGGCCAACAACGAGGGTCAGCACTGTTCACAGTGGCTGTGTAACTTGAGGCCAGTTCTAATAGTAAATAATACATGTTGTCTAGGAGTGGAACTGGCCACTGACAATTGACTTTCGAATGCAAAGTTTTAACCTATAGATTGAAGCATAGGTTCCATTCTCTTCCACTATAACAAGGTCCTTTATGTTTTTTTTAACAAGGTCTTATTTTTTTTAGTTGGAGTGAGGTTCTACTTGTTGCTACTATAAGAAGATTTAAAACTTACGTTCAAATTTCAAATATATTATTTTTATCATTGGCATAATTTTTATTTTGTAAACACTACTTAAATCCCCTTAATCCTAGATTCATTTACATGCTTCTAAAATGTTTATTTGAATGAGATAGAACACATTTTGAGTTCCTTTTTTCTCAAAATGTGAAGTACATTTCTCAGTGTACATTTCCCTAATAGATATCATGCTGAAAATGGTGCCAACAAATCCAGGGTGTATGCAATACTTTCTTCTTACTTCTGCATTAGTTTCTCTTAACAAATCCTTCTGTTAAGAGAAACTAATGCAATACTTTTTTTAATTTTATGTTGTTGATTTATTATGTTATTTTTGTATTATGACTTGCATAGAAAACTGTAATTGTTGATATCGTGCAAATAAATGATTCTTGAAATAATTTGTCATAAGTAGTAATTTTCAAATGGCTTTACTCAGTTTGGCATTATTTATGACTTATGTCTTATTTCCCCAATTTTACAAACTATAAATTGAACTGATTATTAAATGATTTGATTGAAAAATTGTGTTACAATTATAATAGTATGTCAATTTTAATTGTTTCTAGTTTGCGTGTAGATTTTCATTCATTCAAAAAATGTTGAAGGTTTACCCAATATCAGTTAAGCACATTAGTGTTAACTAATAAGGTAGGAAGTGAATATAGCGATACAATGAATTAAGTGTAAATTAAATCTTAAATTATTATAATCAGATTCTTTGATTTTAGATAAAAAAACTTTCTGCTATATAAGTTAGCAAAATGAAGCCCTATTTTGATTTTCTTTGTAAGAGTGTTGTTTTATCTCTTCACAAAAATAAGTATTTGAACTTTAATTCAACTTTGATAAATAATACAACTAAAAGCAATCTATAATCAGCAACAATTTTTAACACACACTAATAAGTATCAGTGCCATGTTAAGTTTCAGGTTAGTTTTTCTAGCTAATTAGCCATTCTCACATCGATTTAACCATAAACAATGTGGAAAACATTAAATGCCCTGAAGAAATATAATCACAAAAGGCAACGAACTTCAATGACCTTTCATTATTTTGATCTCCCTCAGTACACAAAATACATCCATCAAGAACTGGTCCATTACATTGTCTACATAGTTTGAACAAGTGAAAATGAAACAGTTGATTATAATAAGTAAGTTATTCTAGATATATTCTACTAATATATTAAAATTTATTGTTTATTTCGTATATCTTCGTAATTGGTTATTTAATTATTTAGTCTTTTTGTAGATTTGTTTCAAACCTTTTATTTAATCTCAGCCTATAACATTCACTAATTTGCTTTGTATTTCAGATGTTATTTTATATACAGTATTATTCAAAGAAGAGGCACTAGAGTAAAATAATAATAATTTTTTAAGGGAATTAAAGCAACATTTGTCATACAAGTGATAAATATGAACAATGAGAGCAGTTGTCATAATAATGTGCAATCACAGAGAAAAAATAAATGGAGATCACTTTCTTATAGCTGCAGGTAACACCTCAGTGGCAGTTACTACTAATGTAATCTTTATAAATTTGTATTGACCCTAGATCCGGGACACTAGAAAAAGTGTGTACAAAGGGTCGCCTGTTTTGCACATGCCATTAGCCTTTTTTGTAAAATCACTCAAAAACAGTAAACGAAACATATTAAATAAAACTGCACCTCTTTTTTCTTTTCACGAATCATTCTCGTGAAATTATTATAGTTGAGGTTAAAACATTGTAAAGAATTGTTATCTTAAGTAGAGTGAAAATGTTCAATTAATGTGCATTGTGTTTGTGCAACCCTTATTGCAGGTATACAACATTTTTATAAAACATTCCAAGATGTCCAAAATGTACCTATTTAGTTGCCAAATACTAACAACTAACTAGATTTTCAATAGAAATATAAAATAATTTATTGCAAATAGTTTTATTATAACAAATAAAGTTGAACATTTTTTAGTTCTAAAGTGTTATGTATTTTATACACACAAGTAAAAGCAATAAAATGATAAAAAATTTTGTTTTATATGGAATCATTATTAGTCATAGACTACATAAGTGTTTTTTACTTTTAAATAAGTGTAGATTTTTTTTATTGCGAAGATATCATCAGTTTTTTCATTGCACCCAAAACTTATGTAAAATTTCTGAATTTACATATAATTCATATCTAAATATTGTTTTGGATTACTTTGTACATATACAGTATGTATATATCCTGAAAGTAAATTATATTGTGAACAATAATCATCTTTCAAATAGAAAAAAACATATATTGCATTTTTAGAATTTTATAAGCGGAACATGTACGAGGGTCATTTTTAAAATAAAGCCTGTTTTCAAATAGTGTACGAAAAACTTTATTTATGGACAAACTAAAATATGAACATCTTTTCACTTTTCTATGTAGTTAAAATTAACACATTTTTGAAGTTGTGGTACCAGCTTTCGAATCCCATCATCAAAGAACTCTTCCTCCTGACTGTTAACCAGTTCGTAACTATTTCTTTCAACATGTTATCATTTTCCAAGCGCTTTCCACCAAGAAATTCTTTAAGTTTTGGAAAAAGATGAAAATCCGATGGTGCCAAGTCAGGACTGTATGGTGGATGATCCAGTATTTCTCAACGAAACTTATCCAGTTGCGTCTGTGTCCTTGCCGCAACGTGAGGCCGAGCGTTGTCGTGAAGCAGAATGACGCCGCTAGAGAACAGGCCCCGTCGGCGATTTTGAATAGCGCGCCTAAGCTTCAATAATGTTTTGCAATATCTTTAAGCATTTATTGTCATTCCTTGTGGCAGAAAGTCTATGAGAAGAATTTCGGTCCCAAAAAAAACCGTGGCTGTGATTTTTCTTGTTGAAGGTTCTTGCTTGAATTTTCTTGGTTTCATTAGGGAGTTTGAATTCAGCCATTCACTGGATTGACGTTTCGTCTCAGGAGTATAGTATGCAACCCACGTCTTATCACCGGTCACAATGTGACTTAAGAACTCATAGCCATCTCTATGATAGCGCTCGAAAAAGGACAACAAATGTGCCATACTCTTTGCGTAAACTACTGATCTTGAAACTTGGGGACATTTCTGACTAAGTTCATCAATAGTGAAGCGCTGATTTGGCGAATTTCCTCGTCAACTTTTTGTGCCAACTCTTCATTGATGGCAGTAGGCCGTCCAGATCACTCTTCCTCATGAACACTTGTCGTTCCTTCATTAAAAAGCCTACCATTTTCGCACATTTATATCATTCTGAACACCTCACCGTAAACTTCAAGAAGCTGTCGGTGAATTTCAGCAGGACGAACATTTTTTGCGTTTAAAAACCGAATAACTGAGCGTACGTCACAGTCGGCGTAATTATTTATTGACATGGCGACAAACAAAGCAGTATAACGACACAATCAGCATCGGCAGAGACGTGAAACGTAATGGCGGCTTTGACTAGGACACAGGCCAATAAGGGCTGACCTTGAATAGACGTCACGTGACCGGAGGCGTGGACACGATGCGCAATCGGTATTACTTAAAATGACCTTAGTATTATGAAAAAATTGTCTAAAAACGCATATAATATTTTTAAACAGTTTTGAGATTTTTCTATATTTTTATTGCACAACATATTCTCCCAAGTAAGTATAATTTGAGAAGTAAGTATAATTCTCGTATATAATTTGTTTATTTAAAAATATATTTTGTAATAAAAAAAAACTATTGCAAACTAAATATTTTATACAAAAATTGTTTAAAATTTGTTATAAAAATGATCTGAGCTTATAATAATTGTCTAATAATACTATTTTATTGTCAAAATAATAATATAGAAAGATTCTCTGATCCATTCCGTTTATGAGGATGAATTTATTTTCCTAATATCTTATATACACGCTTATAAAATGGCGAGAGGTGTTTTTGAAAGCTGGGAATATAAGTAGGACGTCTTCGTCTTTGTCCAATGATTTGCCAGGATCACCAAATTACTCTCAATTTATACCAGTAGAATTTGCCAATCTATAGTGTAACGACTTATTCCCGACAAGATGGCTAAGCTTCAGTTTTAATCAAAGATGACCAATTACAGCGCGCGAAAGCTGTCAGCGGCGTGACTTTTGAACGGTGTGCTTGTGTTCTGCGTTCGTTTTTCGCTTGTCATTTTTCTATTATTGCAGTCATCAACATAAAATCTTCTGATCTGTAAAGATAATTACATTTTGCATAGAATGGTACTATTTTCGTTTCGCTGCACAGATAAACAAAAAAATTGGTATCATCGTCCAAAAGTGTCATGATCCCGGATGAGGTCAAAATTCCTAACACACGTTTGTTTTATTGTATTGTATTGTCATGATCCCGGATCTAGGGTTAATAATTACTACGTTTATCAATACGGATTTGGAAGGGATGTACTGAAAAAGTGCTGGGCCCTGGAATCCTTACGACGAGCTAGAGAATTAACTACTTGTCACATATTCAGTGCACTATTGAATGCAACTTCTGTTTCTATGTTCTTTGTGGTTCAATTTATACCGTTAGAATATTTTGTGCCATCAATAATGAAATCAACAATTTGGCCATAGACAAGAATGAGGGATGGGGCTGGAGACGTATGCATCCGATTTTGAGAGTGACGGGGGCATTAGAGCTGGAGTTTGAATATTGGACGTACAGAATATAAATCTGGAGGATAATGACAGCAGAAACAGAAAGCTTTCCTCTTTGTCTATACTGAACGCCTTTATACACGTATAATGTCTGATATTATAATGAATATTAGAGCCATCGTGAATATTGAATGTACAGTATATAAATCTGGACGATAATGACAACAGAAAAAGAAAGCTTTCCTCTTTGTCTATACTGAATGCCTTTGATACAGGTATAATGTATGATAGTCTATCTGCAGGACTTTGATAAACAAACGTCAGACTATGGCAAGATTGAAATTCTAATGAATGCAATGTGAATAAACCAGGGAAAACTACTAATATAATTATTAGATCCTACTTCCAGCATAAACACAAAATCTTTAGAAATATATCTAATGCAATTATTTAAAGTTCAAAATTGTTACAGATCTAATACAATTAACTTAGGTAAAGTTCAAGAAAATAAACCCAAGCGTATACTTGTGTTAGTAAATTAATGTTTGGGACTCATGTAACCTCAAAAACCATTCATCAAGAGAGACTACCGGCTTCTTGAAAAGGTAAAAACCACTTTTCAAATCCATCACCAGTTATAAGGCTGAACAAACGTGCACAACAAGGCCGGCTTCGTTTTGGACGAGACAGTAAAGATAGCTTATGGATCGGCGTATACTGTGTAAGAGACTGCTGAACTTTTGGTCAAGATTTTAATAGGCTATATAAAAAAAAGGAGGAGTTGGGTGACAAAGGACATTTGTTTGCACCATTATAATGTCCGCCCTAATGTTGCCAGAACCAAGACAGATCTCATTGCCAAATTTGGGTGGTAAATCATTGAACATTCTCTATTCAGCCCTGATTTGGCCCTTAATGCATGAAACAACATTTGGGGAATTAAATTCTCATGTGAAAAAGAGCTGAAGGCTTGATTCCATCCTGTGCGGCTTGACAGGGAGTTGTATGTCGTTGGTATGAAAAAGCTGCTGTAGTGACCCCAAAAATGCATTGATCAAGAAAGACGCTACGTTGAAAATCAGCTAAATGTCCTAGGTATCAGAATCTATAATTAGTTTTGTAATATAATTATGTTATTTATTTATTCTTAAGATTCTGATAACAAAATATGAGCGAATGAGGTCATTGTTACAAATTAAGGGCGACTATTCCATAGTAAGTGTCATCAATTAATAGTCTAATGAAAAATGATAGCAGGTGGTTATGAGTTTACTTTGTGAAAAAGCAATGGAGATCTTAATTTACAGACAATCGTCATATGTAGTTACATTTTGTAATAACGATTACAATTTTATTAGAAACTATGTTTTGTTAAGAAAATAATATGCTACAATAACTAAAAAATATATTCACCTTTTTGATTTAATTTTGATTCCAAAAAAGTTTGAATTTTTATAAAGTTTCTGGGCATTGGGTTATACAATTACCCAAGTCTAAGGTTAATATCAGTTTACTGGTAAATGAAGTCAGCATGCAATTGCTATGCTGCTAATAAGTTTTTACTTAACAAAGAAAAAACTCAGTTTATGACTTTTTCACTTAATAACTGTTTATTAAGCAGTATAAATAGTGAAGTTAACAGTGTAAAACTTCTTGGTACATATATAGATTCTAGGCTTTCTTGGAACATCCACATTGAGGTAGTACCTATGTAATAAGTTATCTAAGACCATTTTGTTGCTTAGATGCTTAAGAGATGTTATATCTAGTTTATCTTAAACAATACTATTAGGCTATTTTTACAGTACACTGTTATACAGTATTTTGTATTGGGGCAATAGAGTTGGTATAAATAGAGTTCTTGTGCTGCAAAAAAAAAAAAGGCTGTGAGAATTTTAGCCCTATGGACCCGAAAGCATTATTTGTAGTTTGTCCTCGTTGCTCGAATGGCCAGTTGTACTGGCCGCAGACATTTCCGCGTCAGCCCGGTCTATTTATTAACGCGATGTCTTGATTGCTCAAATGTCCACCTGTACTGGCCAGTATAGAATACGACTATTGCTCGTATGGCCAGTACTACTGGACACTATGCAAACATTTTATTTTTATTATTTTATTTTATACGTATATGTCCGGTGAATGCTGTAACCTATCAAGGAACTCGTAAACTAAATATGACGTCTGTTGACATTGGTTTCCCGCCAATTACATTTATTGTTCAGTAGATTCCGACAGCTGACGTTTAGCATCTCAGTCAGACAGTCACCGTCGCCCATAACTACTTGTGTGTACATTTGACTTGTGATCTATACTGTTTGATGTTATTCAGCTGTGAATTATTATTTGTAAATTATTACATTACTTGTACATATTTACAATATGGATGACTGTTTACGTTCTGATGATGTTAGAAATATATTAGCCAATGAATGTGACATTGATGAAGACAGTGGTTCTGAACATAATAGTGATTTGGATTCCAATTTCAATGAACAATTTGAAGATGAACTTCGTGAAGAATTTGGTGAAGACGCAGATTCTCTTATAATTGAACAAACCATACATGACGAGGCTATTCAAAATATAACATTTGAAAACCGTGTGGAAGAGGACAGTGGTGAGTTATCAGAAGAGGATACAGATGGCAGCGAAGAAGATGTGAATCCAGATGAATGGCAAGAATGGAAAACAGGTAATGCTAAATTTAAAAGGTTTAACTGGGCAGGTAACAGTGGCTATAAACCTCCACTAACACACACACCAAAGACCCCCTAGAATTTTTCCAGCTGTTTTTTGATTATACTTTGTTATCAGAAATCGTCAATGAGACTAACCGCTACGCTTCTGAAAAAATTCAGATGAAAACATCCCTCCAAAAAAGGTCAATGTGGCGGTCTTGGCATGACGTGTCATTATCAGAAATAAAAGCTTTCTTGGGTGTAGTTCTTAACATGGGAATGAACGAGAAACCAGAGCTGGACGATTACTTTTCAACTGAATGTGTTGATTACCAACCTTTTTTTAAGGACATATTTAGCAAAGAGAGATTCTTACAGTTGTTTTGGAATCTTCATGTCAGTCCACCCCCCACTGGACCTGTAGGTGGTAGGCTAACTCGCTCAGGAAAGATACGAAATGTGGTGGCATATATGGATAAAAATTTTAGAGAATTCTATGTACCACAGAACAAGGTGAGTGTTGATGAGAGCACCGTCGACTACAAAGGCAGGGTTGTCTTTAAAGTCTATAACAAGGACAAGCCAATCAAATGGGGGAATTAAAGTATTTCTACTTTCAGAGTCAAGCACAGGCTATATATGTGCAATGGAGCCATATTTTGGCAAATGTACCACTGATAGAATGCCACGGCAAGACTTGGGCGTTACCAGCCGAATAGTTATCCATCTGGTTACCAAACTAAAACAGTCATATAGAAACATAGAAGGACTTCATGTGTTCACAGATAGGTTTTACACGAACCTTGATCTCGCTAAAGTACTTTTTGATATGAAAATACATATCACAGGAACTATTATGACAAACCGAAAAGGTCTACCAGATCAAATAGAGTCAAAAGAAGAACAAAGCAGAAAAATTAAACTTAAAAAAGGTGACATTAAATGCTATAGAAAAGAAGACAAGTTTGCAGTGCTCCTGTGGCAGGACACCAAGTTGTTAGCTATGTTGAGTACCCTTTATGATAACTCAACCGAAACAGTTCACCAAACAAAGAAAAACGGACAAGAAGAAGACGTTGAAAAACCGACTGTGGTTTGTAAGTACAACGAATCAATGGGCGGGGTAGATCTCGCAGATCAATACATCTCCAGTTATAGCTTTACAAGAAAGTCCATAAGTGGCGGAGAAAAATTTTCTTCTGGCTACTTGAGACTGCAGTTGTAAATGCATTCATACTTTACAATCTGAACCAAGGCCAAAATAAGATACGGCAAAGAAAATTCAGAAAAATTTTGATTACAGAATTAGTGGGAGATGTAAGAAATTCAAAGAAAAGAGGAAGGCATTCCACTGTACATGAAGAAGAGAGACTGAACGGAAAACTGCATACCCCCTATCCACTTGATGGCAGCAAGACTAAGGACTCCGTAGTATGCAGCGATAGAAGACCTGGTAAAGAATGAAAACGCAGCAAATTTTACTGCAAAACATGTTCGAACAATCCAGGACTTCACATGGGATTGTGTTTTGAACAATACCATTCTGCAAAAATATTCAAACACTAAAGATTTTGCAAAATGTTTCATGACTATGTCATATGTTTCAATCAAGTTGTAATTTCAATAATTTATGTTAAATATTCAATTTACAAATGTATGTTTAAAACTAACATTATCAAACAGTTTGTTTATCTTAGAATAAGTTAGTTCCATTAAAGTTTTTCTATAATTATCTATTAATGGTTTTTACGTCATTTTTAAATACCCATGTCAAAAATACAAAGGCTATTTAAAAAGAACTACGCGCTGGCTGAGAAGTATAAACAAACATGGCCGCTAGCTGGAAATGGAACTAGCGCGGTCAGTACAGCTGGCCATTCGAGCAACGAGGACAAACAATGACGAGACTAATAACAAGCCGTCTAAAACTTTGCATGGCCAGTACTACTGGCCATTCGAACACAAGGGGTTAACTAATGCAGGTTATTTATATCATCATCGTAGGCCTTTATTTGAGAAACAAAAAAATGTTCACTGTTATTAATCTGTTTACGTCATGTACAATCTAATTTAAGTAAACTCGCTCTAGTCATATTCATAGTCATTTATACCAGATCTAACTATTTAATCCACTTACCTCATCATTGGCTAAGTAAATCAGTGTAATCTTTTAATTTGACCTTTTTTTAATAAACTCCCTCAATCAGCACATCTTGTAAGTGAAAGTAGATTTAGGAGAATTATACTCAACTGGCTTATGGAAAAACCATTTTATAATGCAAATGAGTTTTTAAGTACTAATTTTGATGATCAAATGTTGAATTTTTAATGTGTTAGTGTCTAATTTTTTTTATTATTTGTTTTAAATGTCTATTTTAACGTATGCATTTTTTCAGTTCATGTACATAATATTTATTTAGGTTAGTTTGACACTGTCTATTGCATTGTATGCTTAACTACATTAAAGAAATTTGAATTTAATTAAAACTAAAACAATTCACTATACACTTAAAAATTACTTTATAACTTAATCTCATTAAATGTAAATTAGGTTAATGGGCACTACGCCCAGAAGATATCATGAGAGAACTCTGGCTCTGAACACTTTTGAAAAATATGCGTCCAAATTTAATTAATTTGTAACTATTTTAATTAATGTAAATGAAATAGAAGTAAGGAACAGAGTTTAAAACTTATGTTACCATCTTTTATGGAATAGGCTCAAATACAATACCATTGATATTGTCATATTACTTTTAAATACTGAACATAAATACAGTAATCAGACCAAAAACAAACAGGCAAGGCGTGAGAGATTCCAGGTAGATGGAACTAAATATGACTATGTTTTTGGAGGGGATTTTTATATTCTCTTAGAAGTCCTTTAATCTGACAATGATTTTATTTATTTTTATCAATTGAGTTCTTTTTCTAGGTTTCCTGTTTTTACTATTGCTAGCTGATGCAAAGAGAACTATTTTAAGTAAGTATTTTTATTGTCCCTTATAAATTAAATCTTAATATATAAGCTCTTTATACAAACTTTATATAATATTTTACATGAGCTCTATAATAATTTGTAAAATATAAAGTCATGAACGACTCGCTGACTGCTAAATGCTAAGAACAACGTCTACACTTAAAACAAATATACAAACTAAATAAGTTTCAACAGTCATGGCTTCAGAAGAGGTATGCGGCATCCTGTACTTAAGTCCTGATGATTTAGATTTATATTATGTTTCCAATATTGTAAGTGGCAGGTCAATATGGCATTAATAAAGATAAAACCTCTAATTACTCTTAGCTAAAAAAAAAAATATGTATATATTACGTATAAAATATATGTAAAGACACAGCTGTAAAACGTAATAATATCAAACCGCATGACTTAGGGGTAACACTCTAAGGTTTGATAGGATGTCATGTTACAACTGGCTTCCTCGCTTTAGCATTGGCTGAGTGCCTTAATAGGGCAGTGGATGGAATGATAAGGTGAATGGTATGAGGGAGAAAACAACACCTTGTATCTAAAACACAACTTATTAGTATTATCGTTGACATTAAAATCTAATTGATAACATATGCTTGGTTATTAAATAACAAAAAATAATATTTTGTAATAATTTCTTTTATCTAGTGGCCATGAAACCGACCAGTCCCACCCATACACGTACAGTGGTATTGACCCACCCTCCCACTCTTACACTTATTAATGAAGAAATACACGTTCAGTCAACTGAAGGATAAAATAGAAGAATCAATAACATTGCTATAAACAAAAAAAAGTAAAAATGCCCTAATTATAGATCCTACAATAAGATTTGAAACAACAACAGATCAGGCTGAATTATTCAACAATGAAAAAAAAGAAAATTTATGAACCTTGTATTCCTCATTTAAATAAAAAATACGACATAGTAAAATGGGAGGTAATTGGCCTTTTATTTGGAAATAGAGGAACAATATCTAAATTTACTTCATTCTTGAAAAATTACAACATAACATTTTTCTGCTATATTATTAATTAAGTCTTATATTATTATTATATTATATATAATATATACTATTATATTATATATAATTAATATATAATTATATTATACATTTGTTATATTATTATTAAGTTAATTTTTTCCCTCTGGTAGGGATGGCCTGTAACCGAGGTCCTCCAGTATGAAACTTGCAAGGCAGTGGTCTCCCATATAAAAAATGTTTGGTTATATATAAAAAAAACCCAAACTGATGTAAAAGTCTTCTTTTAAATACTTTCTCCAAGAGCTCAAAGTTGGTATCAATGAAATTGGATGACAATTGTTACAATCATATTTGCTATACCTTATATGATCGTCAAGGCGAATCATATAAGGTAAACACACCTGCCCTCCCATACACGTACAGTGGTACTGACCCACCCGCCCTCCCATTCACGTACAGTGGTACTGGCCCACCCACCCTCCCATACACGTGCAGTGGTACTGGAGATTCACGTAGAGTGGTATTGGGCTATTATTATAACAGTATCACACTGTTATATTATTAATATAACAGAAAAAATACTAACTGAAATTATAAAAGACTCTACTTATATTTTGAACCGTCATTTATTTCATTTAACAAATTAGCAATTTTCTTGTACTGGATATTTATGGTCACCTCAAATATGAGGCAGTTGTCAATTTATTATTTTTAATAAATATGATTCTCTCTCTCTCTCTCTCTCTCTCTCTCTCTCTCTCTCTCTCTCTCTCTCTCTCTCTCTCTCTCTCTCTCCCCTACTTTCTCTCAAGTGTCCAAAACAGCCTTGAGGCCCAAACATGCAGCAGTTCAGAAATGGAGCTTTTGTAACTGGCCAAGTGTGAGGTTAGTTTAGTCACAAGTTAACAATTATATGCTGCTTTCAGCATCCTTAGAAACTGCCATAATGGTGTCGAAAAAAACCTAAGTTGTGAAGCCTGTTTGCACATCTGACCACTAGATCACACATTCCAAAGTACAAGCAAACAAGTGGATCTCTTGAGCAAAAGGCATATTCTCTTAAACCAATATTCTTAACTGAACCAGAAATAATAAAACAAATAGTTGAGTTAAATCTCACCTCAATATAAATTTAGTAACAATTTACAGTCTAACTCTAGCGGAAGTTCAAGAAACCTGTCTTAAAATTGTAAATTTATGTATAAAATAAAGACACAATAATTTAGTTTACAAATTTATTTAATAAGAATATTACTTAGTGTCTACTTTAATCTGTCATAGCACTTTTTCTATTGTTTTTATTCCACTTCTTTGCCAGATACAATGTAACAGAATAGTACTGTAGTCCAGGATAGTTGTGCTGGCTGGCTAGTTGGGTAAACTATTGTCACGCTAGCTCCATAGGGCTTCAATGCAAGTGTCACAACTGTATATTGCAGTATTAAACTATCGGATGATATTTCATCCATCCCAGCCACACTCAAGGTTAAAACATATTTACATTTTTTAATTTGGTTGGCCTCAATTTATTTATAGTGTATTATTTTTACACAAAAGAGAAAATTAAGGGAAAAAATCTAAAAGTAATTAAGGTTAATATTATTCTTAAACAATAATGAAAAAATCATGTTCTCTTGTAAAGTATAGTTTCAGTATATTGTTGTTTATTATAATGCTATTATTCTTTTATTTATTACTATTTTTCTTTTCGTTTTAACTAATTTTTTATTTTAAGTCTCTAGGTAAACTAACATAATTTTCACCCTGAGAAAAAAATCATTGGATAAAAACCTAATATACTCTTTAAAATTACTGTTGACAGGGATTTTCTCTCCAAAAAGAGGAAAAACAATAATAGTCAGAACAATAGAACAAAGTCAGGTGTCAAGGAGAGCAGTAGGAAGACTCCAGTAGACATGAAAACTACACTAATATAACAGTGTTGTGCTATTTTTATTTAATAAACGTAAACTAGACCTATATATATGTAACTATGAAACACCATTTGGCAATTCACTAAATTTTTTCATAACTGTCCAGGACTATTCCCAGAAGGGCATGACATTGTCTACAGTTACCGTGCTGCAGTCACCACTGGAAGCATTCCTCCGACTTCATTTGTCTCTCAGTTTAACTTGCAAGGCAAGGTCGTGGTGCAAAGTCAAGCTGATCATGCAGTAGTCCAGGTATCAAAATCATACGCATTTGATTACTCTTCAATGGCTAAGCAATATGCACCAGACTCTCGGCGATTCAAATTTCTCTTCCATGAAGTCCATGGAGACTTTTATACATACTCATGTTATTTCCAAATCAAAATAGTTTGGTTAGAAATTATTTTAACCATCCAATCTTTTCTTAACTTAAGAACTCTCTGATGGTATAACGGTACAAATCATCTCTGATTACAAACAGTTTAACTTGCAAAGTTTATGATGCCGATTTTAGTGTAGGCCCACTCAGATTACAAGTTATTCAAATAAAAGAAAACCTAGTGGATTCTACCATAAAGATATTTTTTCTGGAATATAATTTTTTTTTTAATCACACAAAACTGAAGCAATCAGAACACTAAACAAAGTTTGACCTTATGATATTTCTTGTTAATTTAAACTTATTAAATCACATAATGATGTTTGGTCCAGTAATTTCTTGAGACATACTACTATATTAAGTGAACTTAATTATATGTGTACATGTTTCAGTTTGTGGATTTAAAGTACTCTATGTTCAGTGGAGATGATCACAATCAACATGACAGTAAAATGATACCGTTACCTTCCGAGGCTGCAGGACTACACAACCCTTTTGTACTCTACTACACAGCTGGCAAGGTACGTTGTCAAATAAAAGCTTAGCATGTTTTTTGTCTTAAATTATTTTTTATTTAGTAAATATAGAGATTCTGAATTTTCTTTTAGAGTGACAACAGCAATCTGTATTCATTATTCATTAATAAGACACCTGTCAAGATATGGGCGAATATGAGGGGCAAATTAGTGTGATTAATGTAGTCATTGTTACTAACTAAGATCAACTGTTCCTCAGAAGAGCTATTTATTAATAGCCCAATAACCAGGTAACTAAGAGATCTACAGCTTTATGTGGAATCTGAACCACATAGTGTTGGTCTTACACATCTGATTTTCAGCTAACTGACAAGCCTAATACTCAGTTCTCTTCCCTTTACAACATCTGAACCTTAAAACCATCCAACATGGACACCCCAAACTTCTCTAGTAGTGACCACGTCAATGGCAACCATTGAGCGGATACCGTATTGGTATTAAGAGGACTGAGCATAGAACCTATGGCGTATAATCTCCTCAACACTTTGTTCCCAAGTAGCTGGGTTACAACACTGCGCCACCATGCAATGAATGTACATATACGTAAAAGAAAGATTATAAATTAAAAAAAAATGTCTGTTGTCTATATTTAATCGTTCATTTTCATCACTTCCAAAATGTGTTGTTTGATTTGTGCATGTGAAACTTTTTTCTTTTTTTACAGAAAACTATCAAGCCCTGTTCATTGATCTTTTATACATGACTCTTTTACAATTTATTTTTATGATTCATTATTGTATTTATTTATTAGTTTTATTATTATTTTCTCTTTTTCGACTTCAGCTTGGAGTATTTTTTATTGAAATAACAAAATTATATTGTTTTTGTGTAAAAATAATGTATGATTTATTTAATAATTGCTAGGTATAAGACATGCCTTAGTTGTCCTAACCCATTTTTTATTATATAAGATGCAGTAATTTTTCATTTCATTTCAAAATATATACTTTGAATAAATATTTTAAAAATTACAGTTTTTGCCGTAGATTGAATTAATGGATTGATTAAAAAAAAATGCATTTTTATAGTGATCATGAGAAAAAACTTCTTAGACATAAACACTGAATGCAGTTTAGTCTGCTATTCTGGACTCTTTTCTTGAAAAAAGTAGTGTTTCTTCATTTTTAAAATTGGGCTTTTTGTTGAATTTGCCAACAAAACATTAGTAGGTTTACACTGTTTTTTTTTTTTTTTTTAACTTAAGAAAATAGCCTGCAAATCGACTAATAGTTGCCTGTCGGTTAGGCAAAAAATAACTGCTGGCTCGAGGGTTAATTTCAAATGAAATTCATTAAAGTTAAAGTGGAGAAGGCTTTACATAATCAACCTGATTACAATGGGGATTCTCACAGTCTACTGAAGGCAGTCATTGAATGCCTTATGCATTCTTACTCTAAGAGTTTGGTACAGCAAGCAACTGAATTGTTAAGAGTAAGGACTTCATTTTGTGAAGTGATATAATTATGTATGTATTTTTTTGTTTTGTTTCCTAGTATATACAAATCAGTATTTTGTACTTAGGACTTGCAATTAACAATGGAAGCTAGCAATTTTATCAGGTTCTATTAACAGGTTCTTGCTATTCTTTAAACTACAAACTAAAACTTAACTTTGAAAAATAATTAAGATTATAATCACATTTTGTGTTGTAGGTTTCCAAAATGCTGGTGGATAAGGAAGAGGCTGCATGGTCTACAAGTGTGAAGCAGGCACTTGCTGGTGTTCTACAGCTAGATATCACAAAAATGTTGAGTAATAAATCACAGTCATTCAAATCAAAAGAGGTATGTTAAAATGGTAGTTCACTTTTACTAATGATACTAAAATTGTCTTTTTATCATTAGGTGAACAAGAAAACAGATTTGTATTTTGGGAACTTTACATGTGCTTAGGTTATTTAATAACATTTTATTCAGCTGTTATCAAATATTTTCCAACCTCTATTAATCAGAAATTAGTTTTATTACCTCTCCATATTTTTGTTTTGGCCATTATCGCTACTATCATCAATTGTGTTAGTAGTAACTTTTGACATACTAACACAATTGTAATATCTAAGTTAAGTGTATGGGTGCGTGTGTCAATACCACTGTACGTGTATGGGCGGGCGGGTGGGCAATACCACTGTATGTGTATGGGCGGGCAGGTGGGCAATACCACTGTAAGTGTATGGGCTTGCGGGTGGGAAATACCACTGTAAGTGTATGGGCGGGCGGGTGGGCAATACCACTGTATGTGTATGGGCGGGCGGGTGGGCAATACCACTGTATGTGTATGGGTGGGCGGGTGGGCAATACTACTGTACGTGTATGGGCTTGCGGGTGGGAAATACCACTGTAAGTGTATGGGTGGGCGGGTGGGCAATACCACTGTATGTGTATGGGCGGGCGGGTGGGCAATACCACTGTACGTGTATGGGCTTCCGGGTGGAAAATACCACTGTAAGTGCATGGGCGGGCGGGTGGGCAATACCACTGTACGTGTATGGGCTGGCGGGTGGGCAATACCACTGTAAGTGTATGGGCTTGCGGGTGGGAAATACCACTGTAAGTGTATGGGCGGGCGGGTGGGCAATACCACTGTATGTGTATGGGCGGGCGGGTGGGCAATACCACTGTATGTGTATGGGCGGGTGGGCAATACCACTGTATGTGTATGGGCTGGCGGGTGGGCAATACCACTGTAAGTGTATGGGCTTGCGGGTGGGAAATACCACTGTAAGTGTATGGGCGGGTGGGCAATACCACTGTATGTGTATGGGCTGGCGGGTGGGCAATACCACTGTAAGTGTATGGGCTTGCGGGTGGGAAATACCACTGTAAGTGTATGGGCGGGCGGGTGGGCAATACCACTGTATGTGTATGGGCGGGCGGGTGGGCAATACCACTGTATGTGTATGGGCGGGCGGGTGGGCAATACCACTGTAAGTGTATGGGCTTGCGGGTGGGAAATACCACTGTAAGTGTATGGGCGGGCGGGTGGGCAATACCACTGTATGTGTATGGGCGGGCGGGTGGGCAATACCACTGTATGTGTATGGGTGGGCGGGTGGGCAATACCACTGTACGTGTATGGGCTTGCGGGTGGGAAATACCACTGTAAGTGTATGGGCGGGCGGGTGGGCAATACCACTGTATGTGTATGGGCGGGCGGGTGGGCAATACCACTGTACGTGTATGGGCTTGCGGGTGGGAAATACCACTGTAAGTGTATGGGCGGGCGGGTGGGCAATACCACTGTATGTGTATGGGCGGGCGGGTGGGCAATACCACTGTACGTGTATGGGCTTGCGGGTGGGAAATACCACTGTAAGTGTATGGGCGGGTGTGTCAATACCACTGTTTGTGTATGGGTGGGTAACAAAGTTAATTTGTTAACCTTTGATATGGGAGATAAATCTTATTCTTAGAACTTAGGCTTATGTGGCCGATGTCATAACTAGAATCTACATTTTCCGGTGACAACCGCGTCAAGGTACTATCTACAATATTTACAACATAACCACACGTTTTGCCCTTAATGTGATGTGGCATCCTCAGTGGTTTCTCACTGAGTTAAAGGAGTGGTTTATCACTAAGAAATAATTTTAATAAGGATGATAGTATACAACTTCCAAAGACATGGGAACCCATTTTAAGCTGGAATAAAAAAAAAAAAACGGAATAAAGAAATAAAATGGAAGAGTCAGCCATATTGATTTTCTTTGGCCAATGACCATCATATGGATCGTGCCTCCAGGATACCTGCCAAACCAGTCCCCACCCCACTACCTGTTATAAAAGCTGGCAGGTCATTCGCCGATCTCAGTCTTGGAGAAACCACTGAGGATTCAACATTACAGTATGGGCAAAACGTCTTGTTATCTTGTAAATATTGTAGATAGTACCTTGACGCGGTTATCACCGGAAAATTCTAGTTATGAATTGTACGTACATATTTTACGATACATATAGGGATTTCTCAACCTATCTTAAATTTACACTTTGAAACAATCAATCAAATATAATTATTATTTACAGAGAGTCAGTGGTAGAGCAGTCGAAGACGTCAGTACTCTGAATCTGAGTTAGATAGTGCAGGCTCGAATACTGACCTTGACTGGAAGTTTTATCAGCAATGTTCACCTTGTACTGTACTGGTTCTTCCCTTTACTCTATCTGAATAAATTCCTGGACGCATTAATAGACAGGGAAATTGGCAAAGTTAGGTTAAAGAGAAGATCGGTCAAAGAGATTGACCAACTTTTACTAAAAAATTCATTGATCGATCAATCTATCATAACTCAATTAATGGTTAATAAATAATGAAAATTTAAATAAATAATAAATTATTAAATTTTATCAACTTATTTGCTAATATGACCCCAGTGTTCAAGATAGCTGAATATGAAAGGCATATAACTGATGAGTGTAAATATATGTGTGTAATTAAAAGTTAGTCAGTCATATTATAAATCGATGGGTTTAGTAACCAATTTTACTCATATTATCTAAATTTCAAAATATTTTAAAGGGGTTTTACACAGCAAATGATATGATTTCCTTTTTACATTCCACATTGGAACTTCATCCATTGGCATTCTGTGACAGAAATATTTAAAAAAAACCCCCCTATTGTTGCCATATAACCTATCTCTCCTCATTAATTTCAGTTTCCATATCTTTCCAATCCTATTCTCGTTCTCCAACCTGATACTTTCTACAATAGACCAATAGACACTAGGCGTGGTTGTACATACCTTAGTACTCATACCTATCCTAACATACAAGGTCTGTCCAAAAAGTATCCGACTGCCGATCACTGGTCGGCCGTGGCGCGACCATCCGGTTCAAAACAGTTATTTGTGGGGAGGGGGATCTACTCCTTTTCCTACTCCTTAATTGAACCCGCTCCAGTCGCTCAGTGAGTCACAGCCCTCTGTTCCGTACAGTCGCGTCACATTTCACTATGACTCCAAAAAAACCAACATTCAAGGCTAGGAATTCGAACCTGCTCTATCCTTAATTCAGATACATTTGACCCGCCCGCCCACCCATACACATACAGTGGTATTGACCCACCCACCTACCTATTCAAGTACAGTGGTATTGACCCACCCACCTACCCGTTCAAGTACAGTGGTATTGACCCACCCACCTACCCGTTCACGTACAGTGGTATTGACCCACCCGCCTCCCCGTACACGTACAGTGGTATTGACCCACCCGCCTACCCATTCACGTACAGTGGTATTAAATTAAAAACGCATCTTCATTAAATTTTGCCAAAAAATTGGCCATTCAACATTATAGAGGATTGCCATGATACGTAAAGGTTATGGTGAAGAATCTATGGGCAATACACAAATTAAAGAGTGGTTTAGACGGTTTAAAAATGGTCGCATATCAGTGGAGAGTGAGAGCGATCTGGCAGGTCTTTAACGGCTAGAAACGCTGAAAATGTTGAACATGTTTGTGCAGCAATAAATGAAAACGTCATAGGAATACCAAAATCGTCACTTTGTAACATTTTACTCGAAGATTTGAAAACTAACCGTGTTTCGGTTCATGTTCGGTTCACACGCCAGCTCATTCCTCGAATCTGATTCAGCAATTTTTAGTCAAACAAGACATTAAAAACTACGACAGCCTCCTTACAGCCCTGACATAGCTCCTTGTGACTTCTGGCTATTTCTGAAATTTCCTTTGAAAGGAAAAAGGTTTGATGACGTTGAATAAATAAAACAAAATGCGACAAAGGACCTCTTAGCCATTCTAAAAATGAATTTAAGGAGTGTTTCTGGAAGTTGGAAGAGGGTTGGCAGGGAGGAGCGTTGGCATAAGGTAGTAGCTTGTGGAGAGGAGTACTTTGAAGGGGACCAGATCGCCGTTGCCACTAAGTAGCTCATTTTCATGCCGACGTCAAGGTTGGATACTTTTTGGACAGACCTCATACACCTAAACGCCTTCATAGTCACTATTTAAACAGATGAAAATTACTTTTTCTCCAAACCATTTTTGTAATTAATAAAGAAAGGAATACATTTATAAACATTTTTATGACAATTAGATTCATTCTGTTACTTTCAGGATTCCATTCATGGACAGTGTCTGACTCTGTACTCAGTGGAACGACAGGATGGAGGCTTTAGAGTAACAAAGTTTAACAACAAAATGGATTGTGACAGTGCCTCAGTGTCTTGGTCCAATGTTGAAGGAGTTGATGGTTCAAACCCTCATCTCTTTGTAAGTTATTTACTATCTATTAATTTTATTTATATTTAATTTGTTAGCAATTTATTAATACTCATGTACATAGAACTCATTAATACTCATGTAATACTCATTTAATACTCATTTAATTAATACTCATGTAGAAAATAAATTAGATAGCATTAAGATTCAGAGAGGAATTTCTTTTTATTTCAATTAGTTGAGACTGTTCCTAAAATGGTAGTGTTCATTGTACGGTTGGAATATCTTTTTGTAGTTCAGGCGGGTGGACCATGCCCTTAAAAACTTGTATGTGTATGGGTGGGCAGGAGGGTGTGAAAGAACCCCTTTTTGAAGAAGTCAGTGTTGGACTACAGCTTAGCTTGTCCCTTCTAAATTCATAGCGACATTTTCAATTTAATTATATAAAAATTAAACTAACTTAAATATTGATTGAAAATATTTCAGGATAGATTGATGGAAATAGCATAAAACAATTTATGACTTTTTTAACTTCACTCACCAGTTTATTGCCTGCAAGGCCTGTGCGTGAACTTTATTTTAACGAGTGAAGAACCAACTGTTAACTTAGTTAGGAACTCAAAATTTGGACTCTGCCCTCTGCAGTCTGAAGCCTTAGCCACTGAGTCACCATGTCGGCAAACTATTTTAAATGAACAAAAATTAATTCTTGTTTGATCTACAAAAACTGATTGCTAACTTAATATTGCCATTGGTAAAAACTGTAATTAATATGTTATTTTACTGTCAGACAAATTATAGTTTGTATTTTAAGATGTTTTGATTTTCTTTACTATACAACAGTGTTACTGTTGAAGTAATTTACTTTGAAAATTATTTGTACAAACATAATTGCAGATTTATAATGAGCGGTAAGTCTACATTTTCACAGTTGAACATTAGTGTTTAATCCTCTTCATATGGCAAGTGGTTGAACCCGTCTTAATGGAATTGTCTCGAAACGCAGCTCAGAATATATCCATTCAGTTGTGTTTTGACGAAAATAATTTTTAATTAAAAAATCGAATAGCATCAATTCAATTTTAGAGTGTGTTCCCTTAACATCACACCTGCATTGTATTGAGGTCAAACTTAGTAATTAACCCCTTTTGGTGGAAGCTTAGAGCTAACAGTAGCTGGTAATATTGGCATGTTCCGTCAGCCACTGCACACTACGCAGCTAAAGGATTTATCCAGTATCTGCACAGCTACTAAGACCTGTTGTTTATTGCCCACTTATATATTGTTTATTAATTTGAATTAAGTGTTCATTGTTTGTTTAATATTTTACTTTGTTATTTTGAATATATATTTATTGATCATTGTATATGTTTAAACTGTTGATAAGTGTGTCAATTTGTTGATTTCTTTATTTGTCTATTGTTTTTTAGAAATATTTATGTCTTGCTGCTTACCATTTGTTTATGGCTAACAACTCAGTTATGTTAGTTCATTTTATGAGGCAGCAGACTAGCTTGACTTTGAAATATTTTTTTAATGGGACAATAAACACTTTGTTGTATGTGACTTGTACTTGTCATCTTTTACAATTTATAAAATGTTTGATAATCTGAATAGCTAGCTCGTTCTCTTGATTTGAATTTATTGGATTCTTTGGAGTCATTTAGAATGTTTTGTTTACCCACCTAAATCAGCATCATTGCAAGATCTCCTTTAAATTTGCTAAAAATTAGTATTTACCCTTAAACTAAAATTGTAATAATTGGTATGTTTAATAAAATTAGCACAATAATTGACCCTGTAACACTGTGATGTTAGATTTCCTCCTAATATAATATCAAAAAGTATTCATGTTTATAACAACCTGAACTTGTGCTATACCAATTGAATCAGTATATAAACGATAAAATATCAATAATAAATACATAATGAATTGTACTGTTAACACCTTTCTGTTTTCATTTAGCAATATGATGTTATGTCTACCAGTCAGAAGACTTACAATGTGACCGAGTACAAAGAGAGTAACAGCCTTCTCATAGAAGGGGTTAGGTCAGAAGGGGTGTCGTACGCAGTACCTAGAGAATACTCCAGCAAAGCTCACGCTATAACTGTCAGGTAACCGATTACTTTCATTAAAAAATATTGCTAGTTTTTGTAAATACAGTAAAAATCCTCCGCAAATCCGAACCCCAACAATGTAAACTTTCAGCGAATCCAAACAAACGGAAACTAGAAATAAAATAAATAAAACATCGAAGACAAAAACTTCAAAACATGATTACGAAACAGTGAAAGGATTTTTAAAAATATGTACATATATCTATTCACTACATTTTTACTCAATAAAATATAAATCTACCTGTCTGGAGTGACAGACAGGCGCAGCGGCGCATGGTTAACGCTCGATCCCCTGGCAACAACTCCACTGAGTTCAAACAACTAACTTCACACTCACCCTAGCCACACTACATGTAACATACGTAAACTAATTTGTGCTAAACATAAAATGTGCCAAACGGTGTTATGGTTGCAGAAATGCATTGAATGTTTAGTACACTAGTTTTCACATGATCTGAACTGTAAGGAATCTGAACAGGCTGTCCCCCCCAAATAGTTTGAATTTGTGGGGTTCTTACCCTATATATGTTATTTCTCTGATAACCTCTTATCATATTATCTGTCTTTGTTACATGCACATTTGAATGGTGATTGGTTTTAATACCTATTAATTATATATACATGAATGTTTGTTCTACTCAAATTAGTATACAGCTACATTAAAGGATACAAAAGGATACATAGCTACATAAGGATACAAAACTGAAGTATTAAATTATATAACACATTTTAAGATAAAGTTGATAATATTATTTTTTTGGGACTCAACATAGACAATATGCTAAACTAGAACTTCCATATAACAATAACTTGCTAATAAAAATAGTAATAATTTGATATATAATAAATCAATTACCACAGAAGTTGGTCAAGTCAAGTGAGATACTATGCAGCCATATGCCCAACCATACTTGTATGGTGTTAGTATTGGCCCACCTGCCCTCCCACATACAGTACTTACAGTGGTATTGGTATCCTACGTGAACAGTGGTATTTAAAAAAAGAATAGATTTTGATTTTATGAAAAAAGACCAACTTATACATTGGTATAACAGTTTATAGTAAGCTTCCTGAAAATAACAGAAATATTTACAATATTGTTAAATTTAATAAATCCTTAAAACAATTGATGAATTATTTACAATTGTAGTCTGTCTAGGAGTATTTTGATAGTATATTAAACATGAAATACAATTGTCCTTCCAACGCAGACTAAAGACACAACTCAAAGGACACAAATGGTCCTTCTTTAAGCCAGTAGAGAAACTGGTCTAAAGAAGAGTTTCTTTAGGCTTTAAAAGTCTATTGGCTCCTACAAGTCAATAAAATAAAATTAACACAAGCTAAAACCGATTATTTTGAAAATAAAATAGAAAAATCTACAAATATACAAAAAACAGTGTGGGCACTTATTAAGTCTGAAGTTGGGCAAAAAAAATCAGAATGAAATTAAAAACATCTCCTTGCAAGAGGGAAATAAAAGTTGGTATAGTCCTAAAACTGTATCTAATGTATTTAATAAATACTTTGTACATGTAGTTCAGGAGATCGGTGAATTTAATTGTCAAAATACAGAAGTTAGTGAAAAGGAACAAGCACAATGTATTAGAAAAGGTTTTAACTTTAAATTTGTTGATGCAGAGGAGGTGGAAAAAACCATAAACTCAATAAAGAACAAAAACTCTGCCGGTAGTGATGAAATCCCTATAAAAGTGATCAAAAATACCAAACAGTACTTAATCCAAATTTTAAGCCACTTAATAAATTCATCATTTGTTTCAGGGATTTTCCCAAATCAGCTCAAAAGATCAAAAATCATACCAATCCATAAGAAAAATTGTCCAGAAACTGTGTCAAACTATCGCCCAATTTCCCTTCTTCCGATAATCTCAAAAATTTATGAGAAAATCGTTAACAAACAATTAATAACATACCTAGAGGATTCTAAATTACTAACTAATATTCAGCACGGTTTTAGACCACAAAAATCAGTAATAACCGCTGCTGTATCTTTTGTTGAGTCTATAATCGAATCAGTAGACAAAGGTGAATACACAGCAGGAATCTTTATGGACCTATCTAAGGCATTCGATAGTGTAAGCCATTCTCACCTGATAACTAAATTACAATCATTAGGAATACAAAAAAATGCAATTAAGTGGTTTCAATCGTACATTTACAATAGATGCCAATTTGTAGAAATTACCTATAGAACGCATGAAAATAGAATCTTAAAGGTTTCTTCAGAAACTGAAATGATTAGATATGGTGTCCCTCAGGGATCGATTTTGGGCCCTCTTCTGTTCCTATGCTACATAAATGATGTAGGGAGCGCACTCACATGTGCACCCCAAAATAATCTGTGTCTTTATGCAGACGACTCAAATCTTAAAGTAGCAGCCAATACTGTTGAACAGGTTGAGATAATAAGTTTCATTGAATTAGAAAATATTGGAACTTTCTTTAAGCAGCACAACTTAATGTTAAATGCTCAAAAAACTAATTTTGTAAGATTTAAAACACACAACAACAAACAGATAACCGAACCATTAATTACGTACAACTCAGAAGAAATTGAGAGTAAAAAAAGCACACAATTTCTCTGCCTAACAATAGATCAACATCTAAGCTGGGACAAACATGTGGATAAAATATTATCAAAATTAAGCTCTGGGATATTTTCTCTTTACAGGATGTCGTTTTTTTGTAACCAAAAAACACTAAGAAATATATATTTTGCAAATTTCCACTCTCATTTATCTTTTGGAATATGTCTCTTTGGTGCAACGACAAAAACAAATATGGATAAAATTCTTAAACTACAAAAAAGGGCAATTAGAATTATAATGAGACTAGATTACAATGAAACAGTAAAGGAGAAATTTAAAGAATTACAAATTCTAACAATATATGGCCAATATATTTATGACACGGTTCTAATTGCAAAAAATATTCAAATAAGTAATGAATTAAATCTTGAACCTCATCCATACAACACCAGAAATAAAAAATGCATTGTAACAACTCATCACAATTTAAAGTATTATGAAAAAAAACCATCATACATGGGGCTGAAATTTTTTAAACATCTACCCACTAGTATAAAAAATGTAACTAATATGAGAATATTCAAAAACACAGTTAAATGTTTTTTGATAAACAAGGCATTGTATTCTCTGGAAGAGTACTTTTCCACCTCCTCGTAGTTTTAGATGTACTTGTATTAGTAGTTTTAAGATGTACAGACTGCGAGTCTTTGGACACTATTCAATTGTATACTTAGTGTATATATCTGATGAATAAAGATTTTTTTGATTTGATTTGATTTGATTTGAATCTATAAAAAAAATTAACCAAAAAAATCAAGTAGATTAATGCATTCCTTGACTTGTAATAATAGATTGATCTATTATGAATGTCCCTTATGTACTGTAAAATACAAAGATAATTGTGTCTACATTTAATTTAGGTAAATATGTACCAGTAATAAGTTTAATGATGATATTTTTCAGCCAGTTTCTTGAATTTAAAGAAATTAATAATATTTCTGAACCAAATGAAGCAATGAACCTTCAAGAAATAAGTTCTTTGAAATATGATGCAAGTGAATTTTACTCCTTCAAATTTTCAACTGATGAAGATCTCAGTAAAGTAGTTGAAAAGGTAATCATATTAAATCATAAACTAATTTTAAATAGTTAATATATATTTTTGTAATCATCAACTGAATGTTTGTGTCTCGTATTGGAATTATTCTGAACATACATTATTATTAATAGCTCGGAAGGGTTCAGTTACTAGATAATTTTTCAATTCCAAATATAGAAAACAGTAACACAATGCATCAATGTAAATTACATTAATAGTTAATGGAAATTTTATTTTACCAGGCCAAGTTAGTACTAAGAAGCCTTCTATAACACTTAACCTGGGGACCTCTGAACTTCTGGACTTTTGAAGCATCACCAGTGACCGGACAGGCATGGATGGGATCCTGGTCACTCATCCAAGGAACAGCCACGCTTAATGTTGCTTGACGCCGTTATCTTGTGATAACGTCAGAACCCTCCGGTCAAGGCCACTGGCCACTGGCGATTTCATTCACTATTTATACAAAATATTTTTATTTTATGTGGTTCCACTAGGAAAATGATTATCTGAAGTTGATGGGGACAAACCCATTTCGGATGATCAAATTTTCAGATACTATGGTTCACAATAAAAAGCTTGTTTCCACTTGGTCTAAAATAAGCGAATCTGCATCTCGCATGGCCTGCAACAAGGGTCAGCACACGCTATTTATAGACCAACACTGAAATCGATTCCTTACAAAACTTGATAACCTAACACTGTAGTATGTACATAACTAAGGTAAATTGTGTTAAATACAAAGTAATAAATTACACAGAATTAGTCGTTGAACTGTAAAAATATTTCATTGACATATTTAAAATATTGATATGATATTTTTCATTTACAATTTGTTTTGAACAGTTCAAATCAAATCAAAAATTCTTTATTTGTGTTGTACTATACATACAGAAATAGTGTCATATCTAATTTCGCTAAGATTAATACATATATATATATATACATATACATATACATATATACATACACACACACATACATACATACATTATATTCATTTCCACTTCACTGTTACATATTATCATACATCATTTAATCAATTGATAGCTAAAATACTAATTTAGCATTATTAAACTAGTATGTTACATTATTCTATGTTAATTTATATTTAAATATTAACTATACTCAAGTATAAAATACTCGTTTCCATTAACATTGAATAGATATTACCAAACCTGCATGAATGTATAGTAGCCTATTCAAAAAATAAAAATTGACCATTCAATCAAAAACTGTCTTTAATCGTTTTTCCAAAACTCAGCTAATGAGTAACAACTCTTCTTCAGAAGAAATTCTTTAAGTGTTTTTTTAAAAGAAGTGCTATTTATCTGATTTTTAACAGTAATTGGTAAGTGATTAAAAAATTTAACTCCCATATGAGATGCTTTTTTGTATAGAAACTAAGATTATGTTGGGAGGTGTCAAATTGGTTCCGGTTCCGAGTGTTATAAGAATGAATGTTACTCCTTAAAATAAAATTTTGTAATTGATCGTTTACTCTAACTATGCAGTCAAGTATGTACTGGTCATATACGGTTAGGATATCCAAACGCGAAAAACAATTCTTTACTGAAGTATCATATTCTAATTTCAACATTATTCTAATTGCCTTTTTTTGAAGAATTAAAATGTGATCAAGGTTTCTCTTTGAAGTCCCCCCATAAACTGCAAGACCGTATGATATATGTGAATGGATGTGAGCGAAATAAATCGATTTTAATGTATCTAGTTCACAGAACAAGGACATTCTTTTTAAAATATATAACCTTGAAGAAATTTTTTTTGTTATACATTGTATATGGCTGTCCCAACTAAGATTGCTGTCAATTGATAACCCTAAAAACCTTGTGCAGTTAATTTGTTCGATTTCTTTAGAAATAGAAAAAGTAGAATTTTCATTATTTTGCCTTGTGGAGAAAGTCATATATTTAGTTTTGCTAAGATTTAAAAACAAAGTATTTTCATGAAAATAGGTTTGAATGCTTTCAATTTGTTTTTTACATGCTACCTCTAAGTCTCTATAGTTTTTGGCTGATGTAATTAAGTTGGAGTCATCAGCATACAATACTAACTGGCTTTTGGTACCATTTAATTTTTTTAACGTTATTGGCATTCCTTGGATATAACATATAAATAATAGAGGTCCAAGGATTGAGCCTTGTGGGACACCGTGTTTTATTTTTAAAACCTCTGATTTATATATCATTACTTTATCCTTTACTATGGCAACTATAGGCAAACTATGGATTTAATTTCAACATACTGAGTTCTGTCCGTAAGATATGATCTGAACCAATTTAAACCGAGCTGTGATATTCCTAACATTTTTAGTTTCATTAAGAGTATTTCATGTGATATGCTATCGAAAGCTTTTTTCAAATCCATGTAAATTCCAGCAACTTTCTCGCCTCTATCCAATGAATCAATAATACTTTCTGAGAACTCTATCAAAGCCGTCATTACTGATCTACCTTTACGAAACCCGTGTTGTTCTGTGTCAAATAAATTGTTGTTTTGCAAATGTTTAACCAATCTGTTGTACATTACCCTCTCATATATTTTAGATATAGAAGGGAGTAAGGATACAGGACGATAACTACCCAGTTCTGATTTTTCTCCCTTTTTAAAAATAGGAACTACTTTAGAGAATTTTAGATTTTCAGGAAAAATTCCAGTTATGATTGGAGCTATTAATTAAGTGTACTAATGGTTTTAATAAAGGTTTTGCAACATATTTAATTAGTTTAAGAGGAATATTATCATGACCACTAGAAAGGTGGCAACCACTTGAGGTGGAGTTCTTATTCTATCAAATAACAATAACCCAAGCATAAAAAATTTAAACCTACCTTCAATCAACCAACTATGTTCAGAAAAGGTTTTTGAGTGCTGTTTAGTACATTACAAATGTGATTCGTTTAATTTTGTCCTGGCTGGTGTATACCGCTCCCCTAATTCTGATTTGGATAATTTTTTTACAAAACTTAATGCTACTCTAGAAATACTGTCTAAGAAATTTACTAATGTAATAGTAACTGGAGATATTAATATAAATGTTTTGAACCCTAGCTGTAATAGAGTTAAATTACTTACTGATGTTCTTTCCTCTCACAGTTTTAAGTATCTAGTAAATTTTCCTACAAGGGTAACTGAGGATACCGAAAGTTCCATAGACAATTTTTTTATAAATTTCCATCCTAAAAGTATGCAAATAACTGGACTAAACACACAAATTTCTGATCATGATAGCCAGTTACTTACTTTCAAATTACGGGGCAATATTGTTGATAAAAAGCCAATAACAAAGATGGTAAGAAAATATTCAGATGATAACCTTAGAAAGTTCACTTCATTATTAGGTCACGAGAATTGGGTGGAGGTTTATTCTGCACCAGTTGATAGTAAATTTAACATTTTTCACAGCATTTTCATGTATTACTTTAATCTATGTTTCCCTCTTATTAAAAGTAGATCCTCAAAACATAAGGTAGACTGGATGAATTTTGAATTAAAGGCAGAGAGGCAAAGAGCATTAGAGTTGAGTTCTCTGGGTAGAAGAACTAAAAATAAAGAATTAATAAAATCAGCTAAAGATGCAAATAAGTCTCTAAAAATAAATATATTAAAAACCAAACAAAATTATATAGATAGGAAAATTTTGAGCTCAAAAAATGTCTCAAAAACCATTTGGAAATTGATTAATTCAGATATTAAAAATGACACAAACCCGATAAAGGCTATAGATAAGATAAAAGTGAATCATATAGTTTATACAGATCCGTTTTCTATTTGCAGCACATTTAATGATTATTATGTAGATGTGGTTGATTTAGAAGTTATTCCTAATATTACCTCTTCTGGTGATTCTCTTCATAACTTTGCAATAAACAATAAGCAGTTGAAATTTCGATGTGAACCTGTCAGTGAGATGGAGGTAGACAAGATTATTTCAAAATTTGATAGTAAACATTCAACTGGATATGATGGTGTTCCAATAACTGTTTTAAAATATGCCCGGAGTAAACTTAAAAAACCGTTAGTACACATAATTAATTCATCTTTTGTATCTGGCATTTTTCCTGACAAGTTGAAAATCTCAAAAATAAAACCGTTATACAAAAAGGGGAACACATTAGATGTAGCCAACTATCGTCCATTAGCTTTATTGCCAGTTATATCAAAAATTTATGAAAAAGTAATGTACAACCAATTAGCTAATTACTTAGAAAAGAACAACTTATATGATAAAGAACAACATGGCTTTAGATCGAATCATTCAGTAATATCTGCAGCTACAACATACATTGATTCAATAGTTAATGCAGTTGACAAGGGCCATAAAGTAACGGGAATATTTATGGACTTGAGCAAAGCTTTCGATAGTGTATCACATGACAAATTATTAAACAAACTAAAATCACTAGGGATAGTCGGTACACCCCTAAATTGGTTTCAATCATACCTATCTAATAGAAAACAGTTTGTTGAAATAGCGCATGTAAATAATCATAATCAATTGATTTCCACACAATCTCAAATGAAAACCATCAAACATGGAGTTCCTCAAGGTTCAATATTAGGACCTCTACTGTTCCTTTGTTATCTAAGAGGATTACCCAGTGTTATTTCTGATGGTACACAAAACAGTATCTGTCTCTATGCCGATGATGCAAATCTTTTGGTGAGTGGAAAATCTAACAATGAAATTGAAAAATTCACTATAGATAATATGAAACAAATTAATAATTTTTTCTCTGATCACCAACTGCTACTCAATTTATCCAAAACTAATTTTATAAACTTAAATGCTAAATCAAATAACTCAGTCTTGCCAACGATACATTTTGAAAATACGGAATTACAAAAAGTAGATAACACAAAATTTCTTGGATTGCACATAGACAGCAATTTAACCTGGGATTATCATATTGATCATGTGGCAAACAAAATCTCTTCAGGCTTATTTGCACTTTACCGACTGTCAAAGTTTTGTAAGATTGAATCTCTAAAACTTGTTTATTTTGCTCATATTCATTCACACTTAGCTTTTGGGATAAGTATTTATGGAGGAACCTCAAAAAACAACATGGAAAGACTACTGATTTTACAGAAACGAGCTATCCGCATCATGTTAAAATTGAATTGGCAGGTATCAACAAAACATAAATTTGTAGAACTGAATATAATGACTGTTTATAGTTATTATATTTACCAATGTATATTGTATACAGTTCTAAATCAATCAAACCTGATCTCACTGGTAGGGGATTTCCATAATTACAACACAAGAAATAGGAGTAATTTTTCCATACCGGCCCACAGATTAAAATTTTTTGAAAAAAAACCATCTTATCTAGGTATTAAATGTTATAATTTACTTCCATCAGCACTTAAAACTATAACAAATTATTCAAGTTTTAAAAATAATTTAAAACATTACTTTTTATCCAAACCTTTGTATTCAATTAGTGAATTTTTAAACTGAAATGTGTAACCTAATTAAAAGTTATCAGCACATTTTTTAGTACACAGTAAATAGGTATTTTGAAATGTATTAATTTTGACTTTTTTATGCTTTATATTTAGACCTAGAATCTGTAATGTATTGACATAACTTATTATAATAATGTTTAGGTAATTGGTTATAATAATGTTAATTTTAGTACTTAGCATTAAAACTGACGCCATTCCTTGTATCTTTGTATGCAAAATATGAATAAAGTTATTTTTCATTTCATTTCATTCATTTCATTTCATTTCATTTCATTTCAAAGCTTATTTTTCAAAGATGAAATTATTTTTTCGATTTCATGTTCTGTCACTGGTTGACACCTAAATGGATTCGATATTGGGTTCAGACGAGTATTATTCTGCAGTTTTTGTAATAAGTTGTTAATTGAATCAGGAATGAAATCTGTACAAAATATAACACAACAAAGCTTAGCTATAACTAATTAACTATAAGTTATTATGACAAGCCTGTCGAAAGACATATGTCACAAAATGACCCAAAAGTAGTAGTAGACAAACAGCCAGTCTAATACTGCCTTTGAGACAGTTTTAATAGCCCTGTTATTTGTTTAACTTTCAATTAATAACGATTTTTATTTCTGTGTCGTGTGTTTTACTCCTAGTCGA
Organism: Stictocephala bisonia; assembly: GCA_035578905.1. NCBI lineage: Eukaryota > Metazoa > Arthropoda > Insecta > Hemiptera > Membracidae > Stictocephala > Stictocephala bisonia. Next base: position 3,503,861 of record JAQJVL010000039.1, read on the forward strand.
AAGCCATGTTTGACTTCAGCCTTGCGTTTGGTAGCTGAAGATGTTATTTATGCATACCGAAATAAAATCCATACATCCTACACCAATTTTATATATACACCACTCCCACTATTTGGTTTCTCCTGATTCTCTTTCATTGTTACTTATATTTTCCAGTGTTGTAAGAATTATTTCACTTTTATTATTTAATCTGGTTTGTTATTTTCATCATCATCACCATAGATTGATAATTTTGTTGTCCAATTCTACAAAAATGTCTGAATCTCTAAGAAACAAATTTGCACCAAATGCACGATAGTTAAGCACAAACAAAACCATATAAAATAAAACTTTGTTGTAAACAATGTAGTGAACCCATTGCTTGTATACAGTTACCCTGAACCCTTGTATACTAATACCCTGTAACCCCAAGCAATTACCCTGAAGGGGGTCTAACATTCACAGTTATAGGCTGGTCACCTAATTAATTAATTAACATCAAAAACTCATCGATAAGAAATGGAATGAACATGAAATCCCGCTCATTACATGTGTCCAGAAGCAAATACAGTAATAGTTGGAGGGGAAAACCTTCAAGGGTACTTAAGTTTATCACTTCATCACCAAAGATAAGCGATTTTATTAAAAATAAATTAAACCTTTTGAAAGTTCAAATGATAAATTAATATGGTACTATTAATCGTATCTTCTGGCGTTCCTTATCGCTACTGAGTTGCGACGCGTTTCGTTAGCACACTGACATCATCAGGCATCCACTATGCAGCTTTAAAGAAGCAGCAAAAGGAACACCTAAAAATAAGCCTGTTGTGATGTTGGTCAGTACCTGACGCATGAGTGGAAAAGGGTTAATAGTCCATGAATTTTGCATAAATTTTATATCTTTTGTACATACAATCTTTTGGCATACATTTCTAGTTCTTAATTATATCAACTTTACTTAAAATATCGTTGCTAATAATGAGACTATACGTCAGTTATTGTTTTGTTAAACTGGAAGTTATCTAGAACACTGGCATCACTTCTTTATTGATCTGACAAATTCTGTTCCTCCCTGAATAAATATCAGGCTTTGAAGCGTGAAGTAGAGAAGTTTCAAAAATTAAAATGTTTCATGAATATTTGTTTTTGAAAAGATATAGAATTTAATTCACTATAACAACTGATGGAATGCCAGTATTGAACCTTAAAGATAATCTTCTCACTCACAATATCAACATCATTGTAGATTTAAATAAATAGTTATGACTTAACTAGTATCAAAGTTTTCAAAAGCTTGTTTTTTGTGTTAAAGGCATTGAAACTCGTCTATGTAATTGCTACAGAGCTCCAGAGATCTGACTTTCAACTGTTTGAAAGTTACAATTCACAAAACTCACATCTGATTCCTCTCCTTATCACTTATCTTCGTAAACTTGATGTGGAACTTCTACAAAGTGTGTTTGATGAAATAAGACGGAGGAATTCTTCGTGTGCTTCGTAAGTTAATTTTTTTATATAAAAAAGTCACTTTGTATATAAGCTTATTCAAAGTCATATTTATTTGAATAGTTACCCAATAATATAACTAAGACATAAGAGCATGAAGATCATATCAGCGTGTTGGCTTCAGATTGTTGAGAGCAAGGTCCAAGGTTTGAATCCCCAACTGAGCCAACGGTTGGTACTTCACTCGTTGAAAAAAGTTCAAACACAGGCCTGTAGGCCTATATGAACTTTAAAGTGAAGTTCCATTTAAAAAAATTACATGTAGGGCCTACTGATTTTTAATGATATTGAATTTATAATTGTTGTATATACTATTAAAAGATACGGAAGTGAATAAAGAAAAAAATGGTTGATCTATGTGTCATTATTAAGTAATTCTCTGTAATTTCCTTAGAACATGCTGTAATTACTGATAAATGGAAAAAATATGATTGCTAATAATACTTCATAAGTTAAAGGGCACTAGGCCAGGAATTAGTATATTGGAGAGATAGGACATCAGCAGAGTTAACTTAAAAGACAAGTTCACTAACACCAGAGTAGTAGTAACATACACAAAAGAATCACACAAATTTTCAGTACCACTGGCACGTTCTCTCTCTCTCTATTCACCTGAAGATAGTGCCAGTGGTACTGAAAATTTGTGTGATTATGTGTTTATTTTGTGTATGTTACTACTACTCTGGTGTTAGTGAACTTGTCTTCTAAGGTAAGTTTGCTGATGTCTTACCTCTCCAAAATACTAATAAAACATTGAGTGAGTTCAGTTGATACTATATACTATTATAGGTTATTATTAATATTTTTCTGTGTTTCAGGGACGTATTTGTCAAAATGTTACCTTTGGTTGGCAGTGAAGACTCAGCTGTGTTCATGGTTAATTTAATAAAGAGCAAGAGAGTGCAAGACCATGTTGCTCTATATGTCTTAGCGTCTTTGCCATTTAATATAAGGCAAACTTCAGAAAGCATGTTACGTAAACTTGAGGTATTTGTTGTCATATTTACAATATATTTCAAGTAAATTTTCTTAATTTTGTTTGTCATTGTATGTTTAAGAATTTGTATCTCTCTAGTATTTATGACATTTTTGCATCTATGGTTACTGATGGCCTCCACCATCGAGTCACAAACTCTTGCATAAAAAACATAATCAAAACTATAATGTTGTATGTCTATAAATTATTAAAATATATAAAAACAGTGAAATAGATAAAGACCATGTTTGTTTTTTCTGCCTCTATTCTTTAATGGCCCTCCATCTCTTCTATAACTCTTTCAATAACTTTATATAAATATTTTCCACTTAATGCTACTTATTTATATATTTTATTTTATTTATTCTTAGGACACCGATCATCAAGATATGGGCGAATATGGATTTTGAATGAGTGTGGTGAGTGTAAATGAGCGAATGTAGTCATTGTTACAAACTAAGGCCGACTATTCCTTAGAAAGTGTCATTAATTAATAGCCCAATGACAAATGAACAGCCGGTGGATATCAGCTGATCCCTTTCAAAATGTGTTACGACTCTGATTGGGATTGAACTGAGAACCTTTAACTTATGGAACTGGGATTTAACCAACTAAGCTACTGACCGATTAAAATTAAATTAAAAAAATTACACAATTAAAAACCCAATTGTTAAAATGGCATTAATGTGATATAGTTGCTATTGATATGATTTGTGACCTGTCGGAGAAACTGCAAAGATCCCAAAACTACAGTAGAAATTCTTGTTTAAATGTAGAAGTGATGAATGTGTTTCCTCTTACTTAAGAAATTTGTCTGTTCTTAAGCTTAACGATTGTTTTCCATTTATATTATTTTACTCCTTTTTAACATTGTTAAGTTTGGCAAGTCTGAAAGCCTAGCTATCAAATTGAAATGCTATCAACCATTCTCTTGTGCAGTAAAAGGCAAGGTTTATCACTCTATCAATTACTATTCACAGAACAGCTGTTTTCAACAAATTCGTTATTGTTACTACGTGCTGTGGTATAACTTACCTTCTTTAATAAAAATTTTGGAAAGACCTGCCAGCTTTGGTGCAGCACTCAAAAGCTTATGCCGGTGGAGTCATAAGAACTTTAAGAGGCTGCATGAATGCAATGAGTGTGTGTTATTTTAACACTTTTAACCTAGTTATGTTATAACTTGACGCCAGTACAGATTTTGATGGTCTTGTAAAGATTTATTAAATCATTTACAAGATTTAATCATCTTGTAAATGATTGATTAAATGTATATCATCGTTATAGTATAACAATGTTGTGTAAGGAGAGAACCGAGTATCAGGCTTAGTCAGTTAGCTGAAAATAGACTAATACTATGTGGGTTGGAGTCCACATAAAGTTGTAGATTCCATAGTTGCCCTGGCTATTGGACTATTAATAATTGGCTTTTTCTAAGGAACAGTGCACCTCAGTTAGTAACAATGACTGCACTTTTTCATCTACATTCATGAAACTTATTCACCCATATTCGCTCATACCGTGACAATCATTGTATTAATAATAATATTTTTATTTTATTTCTTTTGACTGATCATTTTTTAGATTTATTTCAATTTAGTTAGGCATTTTAGTGCCAACATCCTGCTATCCGGACATAAAAAAACTATACATGAAGTGCCAACAGACATTAACCATGTCACAAACAAAATTCATTTAAAAAATTCAAAAATAAACTTTTTTATTGATTTAAAATTATCTTCTTATTTACTACCATATACCTTTACATAAAACCCAATTGTAATATGGTATAATATTTATTTATATTTTGATACAACAGGTTCCAAAACCTGTCTGAAAACAGCTGTTTTATCATAAAAATTTCCATGACTTTTTTTATTTGCAAACAAATTAATGATTGGTTTATTTCAAAAGGATGTTTATAACTAAATTGTCTTCACATTAAAGTGACTGAATAAAGCCCACCTATTTTTACCATGGTATTAAGGATGCCCAAAGAAAAAAAGAGACAACAAACTTGTTGTCTAGTAAATTTATTTTAAATAAAATTACCATATATAGTGTAAGGCTATTTTTAATAAGTTATTTTAGTAGACTGATTATTCATGTATAATTAGGTATACAAATTATTAATTGTGTGTCATAAATATCTGAGATAGGAGTTATTTAATAGCACACTGTAGAAATTGATAGAAACTCTTTGGCACTGGCAGAGAAACGCTTAAAAATTCCCCTGGCACTAAAAGAGTTAAGTAATTCTGTTTTGTATAGTTATTTATTATATATAATATACTTAGAGGATAAGTGTAAAAGAGAACTTTAAGTTCTGACTTCACCGTCTTGGATAGTTAGAAGTGATTATAAAGACAATTATCAGAACGTGTTATACCGAGTATAGACAGTGATGTAGGAGTCAATTGAGATAGTGGCAAATGATTATCTTAAAATTAAAAATATTGTCGTCAGTTAAAGATGTACAAAATGTCTTATGGAAGCTTTGAGATCGTACTGATTTTAAACACGGTTTCTTTTATATTTATTATATTACTGTTCAATCATGGGATTTATCAAAATATGTTCTTTGTTATTAAATTATTTATATCTAGATATGAAACTGAGCATTTTGATTGCATAGGTTATGATCAATATGCCAGAAGACGTCGAACACCTTGTGCGAAGTTCTTCTATTTTGAGTTTTGCAACTTTGATTCACAGAACATGCAAGTTTAGTGGCTGTAGTAATGAAACTACCCATAAATATGCCATGAAATATTTACAATATGTTAGAGGTAAGTGAACAAAAATAATAATTGTTATGAGAATAATTATACTACTCATAAATTAACACAAAAGAATAGTGTACACACTAAAGCGATTGATGTCCAACTTGATAGGGCCATGAGAGCTATTAGTGCTCTCAAGCCCACTTCGCTTTCTTGGCTCCCGGTGCTGTGCAATATAGCTTCTTCATAGATAAAGATGTCAGAGGGCACTACTTAAACGATTTTATAAGATCTTGAGTGTCCCGTATCTTCTCATTACACAGGATCTCCCATGTCAGAACAGATGCTGAACACCTTGAAACCCACCTGTGTAGGTACCGCTTTCCAGTTGATCAGATCAAATTTCTCGCCCAATAATTGCTGATAAGTTCCTTATTAACAATCTGTCAATACTTGTAGGTGGGATGAACCTCTCTCATTGGGGGGTGGACACTGTTGAATCGGTTCCTCACTGGTGTGGGCAGATAAACTACTGGAAATACAAATGGGGATTGACACTAGTTGACATATCTAGATCAGTAATGTGATTGAGGGGAGTCTGTCTAAACAATGAATCACATAATAGATACAAAGAGCTCCCTACGCTCTTTTACAGAGGGATTAGCCAGCATAAACATAAGAAAAACCCGATGGATTGGACTTAGCTTTGTGACAGGAGATCACTTTAGATTTTTATCAATTAATATATCATCATGAATTGGAATCTTTATCCAAATATATATCGCAAGTTTTGAAAATTAACAAATGGTAGCTGACAACTAACCATACAATATATATTTATATAAAACATAAAAGTAAATGAAAATTAGTGATAATGGAAACATAAATGACCACATTTCACTTAGATCAAATTAGTCCTAGGTCTGCAGTCTATATTTCATTCTTGGTTTGTATGTGAAATTTACTTCAGATTTATAGTTAATACCTGAAACAAATTAAACAAATAAATAATACAAACAAAATTAAATAAATTAAACTTTCATTTTCCTATCCTTCAGTTTTCTTCTAAAGCTTTTTTTGACTAATGCTCTTAGTTTAGAGTCCATAGGTAATAAATATGTTTCATAAAATTGTACTTAAAGATAAATTATGGTTCTTTGCAGGAGAAGGGTGTTAAAGTTTGTTTCTAATGATAAACGAAAGTGTTTTATCTCTAGATTGGCATTTGATGTAAACGCAATCAGTTTGCTGTAAACTAACTGCACAGAGACATGCTTATTTTTAATATAATTTCCATGTACTGCCAATAACTGTTCAGGCAAACAATTACCTTGGATTCTGTTAGAAAGAGTAAAGTATTATAAAATCAATAAATGAAATGAAATGAAAAAGTGTTATTTAGTGAGGCAAATTTAGGACCATTTGGTCCTCTCTCACACTTAATCTCATAAATCAATCACACTATCCCAGATTATCATGTAGGTTACAATTCACATGGAATGGTTCATTGTATATGTTTATGCTAATCTTTAGTTCATCCATGTGTTTCTCTATGTGGATTCACACAAAAAAATAATAATAACAACTGCAGTATTCTTAAAACTAGTGAGTAAGAATTTAAAAAACTTACTTTGACATTCAGTTTTAATAAATATTAATCTTATATTGTTTTAGCTTATTCTGAAAATTTAATTTTGACATAATAAATGCAGATTTAATTAAAATATATCAAAGTAATCATTGGTAGCCCAATGTTAAGAAAAAAAACCCACATATTTTGGATTGCTGCATGGTTGATTACCCACTAGTGTTAGGAGCTAGTGTTGAGTTAACACTTTGCATTGGGAGACATACCTCGCATTGAGCAGTCTTCCAAGTACCGATCAAAGTGTACATACAGCATTGAGAGACAAAAGTACCTCACCCAAATAGTGATCAAAACAGTCTAAATTGTTGCCATAAGGTTGTATTTCACGTTTATTTTATATTCATTGGTAATCACCCAAATAGTGATTGAAACAGGCTGAATTTCAGCCATAAGGTTGCCTATCATATGTAATTTATATGTATTGGTAATAACATTTACAAAGCCTACAAAAAAATATAATACAGCTTCAGACAAATTGTTCAAGTTTAGCTTTACAAACATTTTGAGTATCTAACTGCTATCAAGATAATCCTGAACTAGGAGCTGGGGCAGTTACAATTAGGAGCTGTAAAGAAAATTTGTTTAAAAGATTTACTAAATTATTATTTATTTATTTTTTTCAGATCATATGGACAACTATGAAAAGCAACAATTATATATAGCTGGCATACAAAATATGCAGTCTGAGCAAGTTTATAACTTTTTAATATCTTTAATTTTTTGGGATGAAAATTCTGTGATTGTTAGATTATCTGCGATGCAAGCTGTTTTACCCATAATTTCAAATAATCCTGACAAGGTAAACTTGATTATAAATATTACCACAGATAACTAACTCTACCCAGATAGCTCATCTCAATTTTTGTAACAAGTTTTGTAACACTATAACAAGTTTTGTATAGTGTGTGAACTGTCCGCTTTAAAGTACATAGAGCAGCTGTGAACTGGACAGCGTTGCCAGATTGAACTCAGTTAACACACACATGCATCTCATTCAGTTCACATAGTAAAGAGAGAGAGAGGCAGTTCAATGTGACAACTTCGCATCCTAAAATCACTCTCATGTAGTGTGTGTTGCCTACAAACTCCTTAAACAGTGAGTACGTAGAAAGAATGTATATATAGGTAGAGTTAGTTATCTGTGATATTACTTTTGACATCATCAATTTTAAAGGAATACTGTACTTTAAGGAATATTCATTGTTTTGGAGTGTCTATTTAAAGAATTGTTATTACAGTACAAACTCGTTTATCCGGCCTAATGTGGTGAAGGTCAATCTGGATACGATAAAAGCCGGATAAAACATAAGCCATAAATAACTTAGTTTTATTGGAGAAAATGTTTAGTAACTGATAACAGACAGCACGTGTAAGCAAGGCCCCTACAATTTCATGTGACGCAACACGTTCTGCATCAATTGTAATGAAACAAACAATGTTTAGTTTATCACAATCGCCAACTTTGACGCTGCTTTACAATACCATATGAAAGATATTTAAAAATTCAACTGTGTTTAATTAGGCTATCAAAAATGTTAAGGTAAATGTTATGTAAATTATAAATGACAATGCCGAGGGTGTGTACGTAAAATGAACTGTTCCATTTCCCCCACTCGTGAAATGGACTCTACCAGCCAGCCACACTGAACAAAAGTAAACAACATTGCCAGCCGGATCTTCAGGCGCATTATTAAATTATTGCACAATAACAAGCAACCACTTGTCAAGAGAGGGTGACTAGTCAATACAGCGCCTGCAATTTACAAAACCGAAACATTTGTGTACGACATTTGCGTTTCAAAACTGAAAGGCACTTCCATTTAATTATAATTTATTTTGTAAATAATTTTTATTGTTATCTAGGTCTTCTTGCTGAACCGGATGACATGGACTGCCGGTTAATCGAGGTTATACTGTACTTCAGCCAGAATGTTCTTTATTTCTACAAAACAGTGTTGGCCGTAGAAGTCTATCCAGGAATATTAGAAGAGTTCTTTATTTGTCTTAATTAATTATATGTTCATAAAGTATTTAATAGCAAAATACACTCGGGTGCGATTAACAAAATTTTATGGGACCATTTCAGTTGATCAAATTGTTGAATAATATGGTTCATAATTAAAAGCTTGCTTTCGGTTGGTTTAAAGCCTAAAAACAAAGCAGTGGTCTGGAAAAAATGGATAAAGCAGATATATACCTAATTATTAGGCAATTATTTAGAATGAAACTATCCAACTTAAATTAGTTAATTTTTAAGTGTATGTATCGGTATCAATTCAAATGCAGTCATGGAAAAGAGTCTTCACTTCACAAAATAGAACTAATTACATAGTTCTAATAAAGATAATCTATGGAGGGGTCATAGCTATGGGACTGAGGCAGTGGCTTGCTACGTAGACCAGTTTCAATTCTCAGTGTGACAGTTTTTATCCCTATTCTGCTCCTGTGGTTCAGACTCCAAGCTGATGGTCAAACGAGCCTAAAAAACAAAAATGGGCATGTTTAAACAAGCGAGGTAAATTGTGTCTTAATTGGGCATCTCTGCTCACTTGAAGCTATACGAAATTAAATTTTTTTCCCTAATAAATAATCGTCAACAGTCAATATTATATTTTCACACAACTAATACATAAACCAGCAAAGTTGGAGAAACAGATGCAGTTGTCATATATTTACAAGTAAAACTAATCTAATAAAACAAAAACTTGCTTAGAACTAACAAAAGACATAATTTAAGAAATGTTGAATACTATAGTAAACCTTGTCTATTAATAATTTTGTTTACCTATTGTTTAAAAATTTCAAATTTTAAAATATATTTTAGATTATTGATCAATTTTGTATGCAACTATTTCCTGTACACTGTGGTAGTTTTTCTAATAAAGTTATTTATCGAGATAATGGTGTGTTGGAAATTATCTCGATGCCTTGTTAAATAATTAATTTGTGAATGTAAATGTCCTGCGGTTTAAAATATTATAATATAGTAAAAGGAATCAAAATAATATGATAAAAATTCAATAATAATTGTTATGGCTATTGATTATTTTTATATGATATTATTTTTCTTACAAAAATGTTTCTGTGTTTTAGGTTAGTGCAGTATTTTGGCCCATTCTGTCCAACCGTAGCAACAGTTTGGAATTGCGAGCTAATGCATTAATATTAGTGCTAAAAACAGAATTGCCATTGACCTCGTACCTCCAGCTTCATTGGTTGATGGCTGATGAACCTTGTCAACATCTTTATAATTTATACTTCTCATTAACAAAGACGTTTGCTGAATCAAAGACTGACTTCTTTGCTATTAGGTAAGAATGTTTTTAAATTAATGATTTGATAATTATATCCAATGACTACATACATTTTTAGCTAATATAATTAAAAAATCAATAAAATCTTTTTTACTGTAAATTATATAATCTATTATATAGTTAAATGATAATTTTTGCATATTATTAAGTTACGTGTGACCCAACTCCAATTTAAGGTATAACTCAGCCTTTGACCCAATAGCCCTTCTGTTCTATCAAGTTGTTTTTTTTTTTTAGCTCTTGCCTGTGTTAATTCCAGAGCTGGATTCCCTCAACCACCTCGTGGTTCACGCTTAGGGATGGCCAAAAGTAATCACATCAGTTTCTTTGCGTCAGTTGATACAATTTAACTGATGCTCGAGACCACCTGATGCAACAGGAAATGGATACTCCATATATCCCACTCGCCTTATCTGCTTCTATTTTTATCAGACAACACAACAGACAGTTGATTTCAATTCGGTTAGTTTCAACAGTAACTGAAAACCTGACTTCCTGTTACTTCGTATCAGTTAATTTAAACTGATGCGAGCTGGCTAATTGAACTGTTACATCAGTTAAGCAAAAGTAGCAGGTTGGCACATCCCTATTCAGGCTGGGCTATCCATGTCTGTATTCTGTATTTTTTGCTGTGCAGTGGGTCTTATGAAAATACAACATGCCGCTGAACCTCAGTAAAGTAGTGGTAATTTCTTTCAATTGTTAGACTTATCTATCCTTTTTCTTTTATGAAATTGGCTGTAGAGTCAAAAGGAAGTATGCTGTGCAAGATCTTGAGGTTCTCTTCTTTAAACATTCCTAGTTCATCCTCTTTAAACATGTAAACATCTTTTATCAATAACTAGGAGGAACTTATGCCGGGTTTTCAGGAAAGTCCATGTGAGCAATTGTTGGTTCCTGTGGCTTGGAGTAACAACTCTCAGGATCTTGGAGATACTGATCACCTCTTTATTTTCCAAAATGTGTGAGTTTTCTAATTTATCCCTTTTCTCTTGCAAAGGCCCTAGCTTCTCATGAGTGTTTTGGCTCCCTCATTCTCATGGTTTTAGGTCTTCCTTATGTTCAGCTTCAAGGGCTGAGCTGGAGTAATGAGTTGTTGTTCTGATATGTTGGAAGGGTGCACCTGTTCTTGGGGTCTCACCCCTTTTTGAGGTTGCTATGCCATGTTTCAGACGCTCCAAAGTCATAGATGGCCTCTTGTGTGATAACTTAAAAATTTCAAGGGTCTCTATGTCTTATTTTTCTTGTTCTATTCTGTCAGGTTAATAGCAGGCTGAGGTGTTGCAGCCTTCTGGTCCATTTTTTCTTTTGCTCCAAATTCTTCTATGCTTTTTTTGTTGGGTTTTCCTTCTTATCTCACTTTCGTTCTTTGTTTTCTGTATTACTATTGGTCAATCATCTTATAATGATGAGCTGAGAGCTGAGTTTTTAAAAGCACATCGATTGCAGGGTCCGAGTGAAAGTTGATTGGTTTCTGACCTCAGCTCACCCCCTTTCATGATGGTGGTCTCTTTTCTTGGGATGAGAATGAGTGTGGTGGTGGATTGTTGGCCTGCCTTTTGTCGTCTCTCAGGCCAAGGAATTCTCCTGAACCCCCCGTTGTCGTAGCTTTCTTGATGACCCCCTTTCTTTTTGTAATTACTCTTGTACTCTATGTCCTGCCTAGAACATTTAAGCTGGAAACATTAAGTTACCTTTGGGACTTTATTGACTACAGACATAAATAGAGGTTTTTAAATTCCTTAGGAGCCACCCTGTCTTCAGAGGGATTTTATGGAATTAGTATTCTCCTGAGACCTGCTCTTTCTGTATTTCATGTGTATCAAAATAGTTAGTTGTAGTCTCCATTTTTATTAATGGTAACTATTTAGTGTATTTTTTAATTTTCTTATGTTAGCCTTAATTTACCTTTTTCTCGAGAAAAATTTGTCTATTTTTGTTGTGTTAATTAGTAATAATGAGGGGGAAAATTGTAATGCATTGCATTATTGTTCATTAATCCTCTATGTGAAATTATGTAAAATCGCCACCAATTACAGGATTATGGTGGTTAAAATTTCCATAATTCACTTGTAAATACTTTGTATGATTTGGGAAATAAAGATTTATTATTATTATGTTTCAAGAAATCACACATTATCTTACCTAGTAATTTTTTTTAGTTGTGTTTGTGCTTGTTTTCAGAAATAAAGCTGCTCGCAGAGTTTTCGTCATGACATACAAACCAAATTTGTCAGTATCTACAACTTCTCATTTTAAAGTTGATGTTTCTTCTAAAGAATTTATAGAAGTAACAACTATCGCAAATCTACAAACTGGAATTGTTGAATCAGCTTTCGTTAGTTTAACAAGTTTGGAAATCGGAAATATCTTATCAGTAAGGCATCGAAATAATTTTATGAATTATCTTATGCATGAGCACTCTAAATATAGTTGTAAACTCTCCATATAAACTAGAAATTCATAAAGCATATAATTGGAAATAATAACTAAACTATCTAACTTAACTGATTTCTGATCTTCATTTTTGCAGTTATATATGTAATTGTAATTGTAGTTATATCTGGTTATTTTCCTTGGTTTTGTTTTGATAAGTACACAAAACAAGAAAAATATTGTTTGTTATATTTTTTACCACTCAATACATCCTGAAATCACGTGCATGACTTATATGATTTAAGATTAGTTTAATGTAAATAATATGTCTATGTAAATAGATAAGGCGTTGCTTGCACTATAGGTGTGGTTTAAAAACAAATCTTACACTTTAGAACCAGAAATAAATTAGAGGATATGACAAATTTCTTTATTGACATGAAGATGTGTACAAACGGCGAAGTTCGAACTTTTAACTACACCAAACTAATTAACTTAACCTAATAACTGATATACAAACCACCATTTCAAGGTAAATTTTTTAAAACCATGTTTAATTATGAATAAATAGATGAATAACTTTTTACTGTTTGTATTAAATATAGTATTATTATAGCTTATTTGGTGATACCAAAAAAATTTCTAATTGCAAAAATATTTGAAAATATTTCTGTTTAATTATCTAGAGTAATAACCTAGATCAATTAAATATAAGTTTATATAAAATAGGAGGAATATTTTAATTTTTTTAACTTTACAAAATCTTGTATCCTGCATTTATTTAGTATTAATAGTTTAATCACCATAGGTTTACATCAAGATTCAAGGAATAAAAGAAAACTATTTCAAGTTGTTTAAAGAAGCTGTCTTTTTTGAAAATAAGAATGTTCCTATTCTGGAAGGTCCTCTGCATATTGAGCTCATTGTGTATTTCCAGAATCAAGCAGTACTCGTGCAGTCGTATAATGACAACAACGCCAATATACTTGTTAAAGGTAATTAACTTTGTATGAATAGTTAACTTTGGAAAGCTGTCGGCTGTTTCCATTTTTCTCGTTGATAGTTAGCTTTTATTGTAATGATGTTCAATATCACTTTGTTGTTGTATCTTAAAACGTTATAAATTTCATGAGTAGGTATGAAAACACACGTTATAAGTAACTAACATTAGTAATGACTATTTTATTTCAGATTTCAAAAGGCTTCTCAGTCTTCTAAGTGAAGCCCAAATTTCATTTTACCATGTCTCGAGCTCGTTCAACCTGGAGAAGTTTTTTGTCACAGATCTTGGAATGCCTGGTGTCTTGTCAGTTGACAATCCGACTCTGTCAGCAATCTGCAATGATCCTTTAGAGAACACTTTTAACGCAAGGTAACAACAATTTAAGTAAAAGTCATTTATTTTAAGTGGAGGCAAGAGAACATCAACAAATTTACATAAAAGACAACATTTAATCTCCCAAACTAAGAGCAGTGTTCCTTAACCCTCAACATTATAAGTTTACCATTAAGTTTATATAAAAATATAAACTTAATAATGTTAATTTGGTCGGTAGTGTTTTTGGTTACAGCCCAGCTTCATAACTTTATTCATCAATGAGTTGCAAAAGGAGCAGGCTAGCATTGAATATATCTTACACGAATTAAGTTTGGGGAGAAAAGTGAAAAGAGTTCCTGCTGGACATCTACAGCGAGTTGGAGATTGTATCGTCAGCCAAGTTCATGAGTACAACGACTATGTGGACAAGGACATTGTGTATTGCAATACATAAAAAATATCGGACATAGTATACATTTATAAAGTTTGGATAGTAAAATAAAAATTTTTGTTTTGGACATTCCAAACTTTGAACCTAATAGCTTGGAATTTTCGGTTTGGATATGTTTTGAACTATTTCACACATAATCAAAATGCTGTCATTTTGATCCCATTCAGAGTGTTAACAAATTTTGAAAAGGAATCAGCTGATAACCACCGGATGTTCATTTGTCATTGGGTTTATGATTAATGACATTTTCTAAGGACTACTCGGCCTTAGTTTGTAACAATGACTACATTCGCTCATATACATTCATCACACTCATTCGCATCCATATTTGCTTATATCTTAACAATCTGTGTCTTAAGAATAAATTAATTAATTTTTCTTTTTTTGTGCTATCTTACTGTCTATTGCATGCCCTTTTTATGTGTTCCTTTAACACTGAATATATGTTCCATCAATGTTGCTTGTTTGCAATCATTTGTTAACCCCAGAGACGAATGGGACCAGAGCCTTCATGGTGTAAGTGAGCATAATGAATGCTTATTGTATCTTAAACAGTAAATTCATGATTTACTGTTTAAGATTTAAAGAAAATACTTCACTCGCCAGTTTGCATGAACCTGCAGGCCTGTGTGTGAAGTTTATTCAACGAGTTAAGTATTGACCGTTTGCTCAGTTACGAATTGAACCTTGGACTCCACAGTCCAAACCCTTAACCTCAAGGCCACCATGGCCCCTCCAATCCACCCTGAATTGAATGGTGAGGGTGGTTTTGTAATAGTTTTAGTTTCCAATATTGTATCTATTAAACAGTATTTTGAAGTCTAAAGATTCAGTATAATTTTTACTAAGTTATTAGTACATTATAATTTACAAATATGTGAGCAACTTGGTATCAAAATAATAGACGCCATTAGTGAAAAGTACAAACAATTTAGGTCACAAAACTGAACCCCGTGGCACACCCATTCAGTTCAATAAAGAGCTGGATCTCACTGAATTGCAGTAGTCTATTGTTCGCAGAAGTACGAGGTGTGTTTTTAAAGTAAGTATTGTTTTGGAATCCCGCCGCTATAGGGCTGAGGTCGGTGTTCAGCGCATACGTGCTAGGTACTACTATCCGTTGGCAAGCCACATCCGCCGTTACGGATCCATTCTACTGTATTTAAGGTCACTTATGACTATTTAAAATTTCCCCTCCGATTAAAAATGCCCCCAACTGTGAATTATGCTATATGTAAGTTTTCATAACGCTAAGGGTGTGAAAACAGTTCCTGAGTCTGTAACAGTGACAATTTGGTTTTAAAAATTGTAACCATCACGATTCTAATGCTCCAGGAATGTGAGAGAACTGGTTAACTTTTTCTGTGATTCTCATCAAACATTTGTTTTTGTGATTCTCCGTCAGCATTTTGGAAACCTACCGTAAGCATGACTTTCGGTACTTCAAACATTCTCACAATTTCAATAATCACACGTCTTGACACTGAAGTCACACTACATAATGATGCAGTTGTAAAGCCTCTGTTTCTCTGACTTTTTTCATCAACATTTTGCACCAAGTTATCGGTAATGAGTGAATGTTTCTGACTCCATTCCTCATCATGCAAATTCACACAACTTTAAAAGCTCTCACCCATTTCCATTCCATCCAATCACTCATTCTGTTTTCTCATTAATTTTCACAGATGAATGTTAGTTGCTTTCATGCCTTTAGCGTTACGAAAACTTATCACAACACGTACTTTAGAGTTGGCGGCATTTTTAATCAGAGGAGGAATTTTAGACAGTCATAAGGTACCTTAAAAACAGTCGAATGGGTCCGTAACAGCGGCTGTGGCTTGCCAAAAGATAGTAGTATCTAGCATGCATGCACTGAACGCTGACCGCAGCACTACATCAGCGGGATTCCAAAACGGTACTTACTTTAAAAACACACCTCGTATTATCAGCTACATTTGAATCTTAAGGTGCTCTGAGGCCTGATAGAAGTGGTTTACCTTTATCAGATGTTGGTTGTTTATATGGATTATGATTCATTTCTTTTTTGAGTTCTTTACTGGAGAAATTATTTATACTTTAAATGGATTATGATTGTTTAGTAATATTTTACCCATACTATGACTATGATAACCCAAATCATTTTTGTTTTTATTTTACAGCAATAATTAGGTTCAAGACCTCTTGACGCTCTGAATTTATAAATCACATTTCTTGTTTTTACAGTGACTTTTTACGATTTAATAGTCTCATGGTGTTTTAAAGTAAGAATGTTCTTACATTTTAAACTAAAAATAGTACACATGGTTTAATATGATTTAGAGTTGTCAGTGTTACTGAAATAAACTATATACACTTTTTTAATTTTAAAGACCATATTACTGATTCTTGTAATAAGCTTGATTTCATATTAAATTCAATTCAATTTCTTTATTGAAAACATATTACAGTTATCTGTACAAGTCCAGTTAATTCATAAAATATGATACAAACATACATAATCATAAAAAATAAATATAAAAATCACAATCATGATAAATGTAACAATAATAATACTAAACTGATTTATATCATTATGATATTGTGACCCATCTGGTCTCAAAATGGAGCCCCCTCGAGAGCTTCTTTAAAACTGTAATACGCTCCCCCGATCAAGTGGTCTTTTAAAAGAATTTTAAATGATTTCAAGCTAATTTGTGTTTTTATGTATTGAGGAAGAGAATTAAATATTTTTGTTCCTAGGCAGAATAAAGAGTTTTTAAACAATGACAATCTAAATTTATTGATAGCCAGATTATGTTTGTGTCTTGGGCTGTAAGAGTGTTCCAAGACAGGAAAGTCACTCTTATTTTTAAAAATAAAAACTGCTGAATGATACATTAAAAGGCATGCTAAGGTGAGAGAACTACTTGATCGAAAGACCTCCCTACAGCTCTGTGATTGTTGCAATCCCCAGACTACCCTTAGAGCCCTCTTTTGGAGACGAAAAATTCTTTCAAAAGAATGGGTACATAACGAATATGTACCCGTAGAGAAAAATGTATCTATAATTTTTTTACATCTTCAAAATTGGAATGAATATAGTCCATTTGGTACTGAAGTTAATCTCACCAAAATAATTAAAAGATTTGTCTGGCCCCTCCATATCTTTCTTATGACTTATTGCAGTTGCTTTATCTCAGCTCAACACAATTGTATAAATACAGTATGTAGTGATTGATTCTCCCACCCCTACATATTCAGTAGCAATTGGGATATCTGCTGAATGAATTCCATAGTTGAAAGTAGGGAGGTCTTTGCTTCTAGAGACTGTGAATATATTTTAAAAGATTTGTCTAATTGTCTTGTCCTTTTGTAAATGTTTACATTATAGTTGACGACTGAGGCTGTTAAATCAGCGTAACAGTAATTTCAAACCAGTCTCTCAGGAATAACGCTTTGATTCAGAGTTTGCCTTTAATGTATGTTTCAGATATTGGTCACAGGGATCAACTGTGTTTAAAGTTAAAAATACAATTGCCAATATTTGGCAAGGAATAATCACCACTCATGTCAGCCGATTTAATTTTCCCCTCCAAATAAAATTCAACTTTAACAACCCACTTGATCTACAGATTGAACTCTCTAAACCTTTGTCAGGTAAGGAATCTTATTTTAATTCAGTTTGATGTAAACTTTCTTAAATAGTAATATGAAATGTTGGGTATCAAGTAATTCACAGTTGAACACTTCTATAAAGCTCGATTGGGATCATTCACTCACTGTATATTGGAATTCATCTCACCTGCTTTTTGATAAAACCAAATTTGTAACTATACAGATTATGTCTTAAAAATCATATTACTATCAATGACTAGTATAAATTTAGATAGTAACATGATTCATAGATAAATAAATTAGAAAAATTGAGGTCAGATATAAAGTTTTAAAATGGATTAAATCATCAGTATGTATCAAT
Organism: Stictocephala bisonia; assembly: GCA_035578905.1. NCBI lineage: Eukaryota > Metazoa > Arthropoda > Insecta > Hemiptera > Membracidae > Stictocephala > Stictocephala bisonia. The sequence goes on from JAQJVL010000039.1 coordinate 3,522,107, forward strand.
TAATGGTATCGACAGTGATTTTTCTCAAGTCAATTATGGAAGGGTTCAAGGAAGTATGTTAGGTCTGCGCCTTTTCGTGGTAAATATAAATAATTGGTCTAAAGGAAATTTTAAAGGTAAGCTTTTTCTGCTTGCTGATTATACTGCTGCAAGTATACCTGGAATGATAGATATCAGCAAGTTTCTGATGACCTTGGACCATAAAATTATGACAGTCAGTGTTGGGAAATCTAAATTCCTTACCGTGTTTATTAGTGCTGATAATGAAATGCAGTGAAATGTTTATTAGTGCAGGTCCTGAGTGTTGAAAATGCATTCCTGTGGTGATCCTCAGTCAGTCTCCTGGGCTGTGCCTTGATTGAAGGGTTTGAGAGATATAGATATTTGGAAGTAATTTTAAATCCTAAATTTAGCTGGACTCCTCATGTTCAATATACTAAACAAAACTATGAAGGCTTAGTTACGCTTTTGTGCTGCTTAGCAGGGTGCTTTCTGTTGGTTATTGCAGAATTGTCTATTAGACCTATGTACAAATCTTTCATGCAGTATTGTATTTTAGCTTGGGGTCAGACTTCTTTCTCCACTTATTAACCTTTTGCTGTAGTGCAAAAATCTATTTTGAAAATGATTCTTAAAAAAACCATTACACTTGTTAAACAAACAGTTGTTTATTTTTTCCAGTTCATAACAATATGAAGTAAGTTGTGTCTTAATTCCAAGGCATCATTACAAAATGCTCATTGTTGTAGTAAGCTGAATGAGCTATCATAAACTCAAGTAAAACAACAAAAATATATTTTAATAAGAAAAGAAAGCCAAGCACTTACTTCCTAATATTTAGTAGCTAACCAGGTAAAATTCCTTGGAGTCACTTTAGATGACAACCTTTAATTGACAGAGCATGTAAATAATACTTTTAAAATGAACTATACAGGCATTTGTGTTGTCAGCCAAATTAAATTCATAGGATCTATTATCCTATCATAATGTCCCTATGTTAATACTCTATGTTAGCCGTTAGAACTCTGTCAAAGGGGGAAACTAAAATCTTTCAAAGCAACCCCCTATCATGACCGCTCATTTTAAAGGGATTAAAAAAAGAAATGTAATGATGCATAACATCTAATGATTTCTCTTCGTCAATTACAGGAGCCCTTCCTGGCTTGGGTATATCTTTTCCAGAATGTGCATCATTAAACCCTTGAATAATTCTTGTCACCGTGAAACTCCTTATGAGATTGATTCGGTCCGGAAATTCCTCATTGAATAAGTCTGCTAATTCCCTGTAAAATCTTATATAGTCCCCATAAACTTTCATCATTAACACAGTAATTCTTTCAAACTTAGAACCTTCCATAATTAAAATAGAATAAGTAACCACTGTTCGTCAGAAAAGTAAATTTGAAATAAAATTATAAACTTGTAAAAATAAAACTTGTTACATTGTAAACTTGTAAAAGTAAGCTTGAACTAAAATTGTTAACAACCTAAGTTATGAACTGATAAAGTTCAAGTGAGTAGTATACAAAAGAAAGTCAAAAGTAGATTGTTGAAACTGGTAAGATAAGAATAAGGGAAATTTTAAAGCATGTTAACTCATATAATGAAAAACAAGACAAGAAAGTAAATGATTTTGTTAATGTAAATTAGTCTTTTACTCTTTTAAATTAAACGTAGAGACCTATAGTTTGCATCATTGGATTTATTTTTTATTATCTTTAAAATGAGGGGTCACATGGTAGGTGTTTACATTTGAAAATGTTTAGTTGCCCCATTTTACCCCTTTTATAAAAAGGGGGCAAAATGTTTAACAATTTGAAACATTTTTTAAATATATTATAATAGGTACAGTCAAGGAATAATTTAAAAACATTGATATCTCAGCTTTTTAAAATTATATCCAAGTGTGCCAGGACATAAAACTGACTCTGTATATCATTATGAGATGGTTATAAATTCCTCTCAGTTAGAAGTGTGAATTTTTATTTCCAAGTTCTCTTGTTTACAAAAGACTAATCGTACAAAATAAAAAAGAATAATTATTAAGATCAATTATAATTATATTTTAATGAGTTCTCAAATTAAATGCAATTTGTTTCAGGTAACGGATTCTTAGGTTTTGAATGGCACATAAATACAGATATTTTCACTGTCACTTATCACGATAAGTACGATGCTCTTCTTGAATCTTGCCAAAAATGTAAAAGTCTTGTATCAGTGTCAAACAAAAATAATATAAAAGTAAGTTTATGAAATTATGATCTCATAAGCATTCCACATATTATTATTTTTTATTCAGCAAACTAATGTTATTACGAAGGCATATCAAAATTAAGCGTTGTATTGTAATATTATTTTTTAAACTTCACTCAATTTTTAAACAGAAACTTATGGTTCCAATGAATACCTAAATGTATTGTATCACATGGCCTATTAAACACAATAAAAAGCTACACAAGTTCAGAATTCTATGGTAATGTTTTGGTCTCAAAATGTCTACGTAAATGTTAAATTAAATATTAGTATTGTATTCAAATCATTTGTCATTGAAGAAAAAATGTCAGATCATTATTGGATTGGATTAGTACTTGAAATTAAAAAAGATGTAAAACTAAACTATCATTCAGAATATCAACATTTTGAGTACTAGAAAAGTTAATGAAAGAATAAAATCAGAAAATTGGTGGCCTATTGATAGACAGCCTTACAGATATCTATCAAAATATTATTATAATTAAAAGATACATTTAAAAGGATAAGGAATCAAGTTACAAATAGTCTAAGGAAGGTAAAAAGAGAATATTATTGTAAATTGATTATAGAGAACTCTAATAATTCTAAAAATACATGGAATGTAATAAACCAATGTTTAAATAAAAAGCAGAGACACCCAATAATAGATAGAATAAAAATAACTTTAAAATAAATACTGAAGAAGGCCTTAGAAATATTACAGATAAATTCAAAAACTATTTTAAGAATGTTATAGAAGATATAAATATGGAAATGAGAGATTAACTATTTGATATATCAGAGGATATGAATTTAGGTAATTATAATATTGGTGAGAGAATATGAATGTATTTTAAATACATTGATGAGAAAGTTACTATTGACATCAGTAGATTCAATCATAATTCAGCAGCAAGAGCTGATAAAATAATGCCTAAGTATCTAAAATCCAATATTTTCCATTTAAAACTAATACTTATACTTTTAGTTAAAATGAGTTTTTATTCAGGAATCATTCCAGAAGATTTAAAAGTAACTCAATTAACCCTTTTAGTGCTACAGCATTGCTGTCAGCGATTCCACAGTTTCGTCTTAAAGTGCGAGAATCGCTGCCAGCAACTATCCGTATTTCGTATATTATGCCGTATGAAATTAATGTTACTGGCTGCTACGATCGTAGTTGTGTTCCAAAAGCTTCAAGGTATTGCTTTTTCACTGTTTCGTTGTCTTTGGGATGGTTATAACTATTGCTTTGGAGAAGAATAATACTTGACCAGATTGTTTGTTTACGTTTTCAAGCTAGTCTGCTGCTAGTGCTGTGTTAGAAGTATTGTTTTGCCGTGTAATATAATTTGTATTACTGTTTTATAATTAGTATTGTGTTTTATCAGTTTTATATTATATCATACTGTTTATAGTTAAGTTTTTGATATAACATTATCATGTTATATTAAACTCAAAAAAAGTTAACATAAAAATTTTTTGTTTTCTTTTTCGTTTTTCAGTTATAAAAATGTTTATTTCGGCCAAACATTGGGTACATATTTATTCTCCAACTTATCCTGAACAATATAAAAAAAAAAAATGTATAAAGACATCTGTTCAAATAAGTATGGTATGATTTTTTTCTGAACTTCTGCATTTTCGGCTAAATTTGGCTAGCATTTTTGGGTATGTGAGTGAGTAATAAGCCATTACACCAAAAGGGTTAAGGCCTATTTTCAAAAATGGAAATAAAAAAAAATGTAAATTGTTATAGACCAATTGGCTTTATATCAGCAATAATCAAGATAATAGAATATTATATTAATGACCAATTTAATATTTACACAATAGAAAATAATGTAATCAATAAGTACAGTATGGGTTCATTGTTGTTAAACAATGCCTACTATAAAATCTAACCTCTGATATAAATCATGCATTAAATGATAATAAATATGAAATAGCAGTAACAACAGACTCATTTGATGTAGTAACGAAGGCATTTGATGTAGTAAATTATGATATCATGTTACAGAAATTTAAACACATAGGAATCAGAAAACAATTATATTGATTTTTTTAGAACTATTTAAAAAAAAGAAAATTAAAAGTAAAAATAGGCCAATATATGCCTTGATGCTCATGAACAAACCTGTGGTCTTGTTCAGGGTAATAACCTCTCGCCAAGTTTATTTAGTGTGTGTATATGTGAATGATTTAGCAAGCCTAAAATTCAACAGATACGGGATTTGAGCAGGTTTCTTTCCTTTGTCTATTTAAAACTGCATGTTAGGAATTCCAAGATACTGTCCTGATGAGCCCTCTAAAATATCAGGAGCATTCTTGAAAATAATGCTAGTTCATTGTTTGATCTTGAACACTGCATATTCATAAAGATATCTTTACCACTGTCAAAGGAAAAAATCCCCATAAAACTTAATTTAATTTATTATTATTACTTTTTTCTATTTATGTTGTATCAAATAAGACAGTTTTGTTATTTGTTAGTTAAACTGATTAATTCTGAATTTTTTTTCATTTATAACTTCATATTAAATGTTTGGATATTATATAACGACAAAATTATTTAGTAATATATATTTTCCATCAATTAACATATAGCTAGATGGTTTATTGTGCACTGCAGCAATGTGATTTGTGCTTGTGAAAAAATAAATTGAAAAATGAGTGCACATGGCCTGCAAGCTTGTGCATGACATTTATTTAAAGAGGCTCAGTTGGGATTAGAACCTTGGAAATTGCTCTCAACAGTCCCCGAAGCATTAGCCTCTGAGCCACAATGCTGGCAAATGTCCTAAAAAAACAAATTTTTAAAATGTTCTTATGCTTAACCTCTTGCATTAAAATTTAAGATAAGTAGGGGTGTGGGAGTAGCAATTTTAGGATGCGAGTCGATTTTTTAGTCATAATTTCGAGTTCGAGCTTTTTTCGAGTCGAGTTCCCTTAATTTTCAAAAATGAAAACAAGTCTGCAACACACTTTAGCACTTTTTATTTACTTCGCTTAATAATAAATAATGTTTGGATCACCTCAAATACATAACCTCGAAGCGTCCCGATTGGTGTTGTAGGCCGTAGGTTTAAGTTATTGGACTTTCAAATCACGATTAGAGCAAAAAAACCGAATCAGTGTTTGAAATCACAGGTCTTAAAAGTAAGCAGGAATGCTTATTTTAAAGAACAGGTAATTCCATCACTAACTACGAAGGAAACAAGACTCTTGCATGTTACAGTTAAATTATCAATAACGGAACAAACTTTGAGCGGTAACTCTGTAATGTAAAGCAAAGCCGCAACGATTGTAACTCATTGTCGTAACTTAACATACGGCATTACTTCAACTTCATAACCCTTGGTAACTTGGAAAATTATCTAGACCAGTCGTAACGAGGCTTTGAGCCGTTAAATAACGTCAGGCCATAACAGAAACAAATAACTGTCTGGAACGTCAATTTGTTGAGAGTAACAGGTTACAAAAATAACAGATTATTATAACACCTCACCACAACATAACATAATTACGTAACAGGTTATCGAAAAAGTAACTGTAGTTCCCATCTCTAGGGTAAACATCAAAAAGAACTCAAAACAAAATGGATAAAAATCGAATCCACGGCTAGCAGTACATTTTATATTGGGACTCATCGATTCGGCAATGTACTGGTAGTAGCTACATTAATCGTTATTTCATTATTTTATTAGTAATGGTGCCGGAACGAAACTGTTCCTGGCATTCTATCTCAAATTATTATAGCTTTTCTATTTCAATAGTTTACGTTCCATGCGTAGATTCTGTTACAGATTGAACACGATTTTATTAAATCTATCCGAAATTGACAGTCTTAGAAATAGTTTTAGTCATGAACTTTTAAAGGATGGACTGAAATAAATGCAACTGTTAATTTCAAATGTTGGTAAAAGTTATGTAACAAAGTTTTGAAACGGCTCAATAACTGTTTCTTTGTGATCAGTCATCAGATTTTGTATGAATAACTAGTGACGGCTATTTGGAACTGCTTATTTGGATGTGCCTTCTTTATAAATAATGGGAATACAAAAGTAAACGCCATAATCACCATGGCCGTACGATCGAGACTACACAGCTTGAATTACGAATCTGAATACATCGCGAGAACATGTCCGGTTACAAATACGATATTATGATCATATTTTAAATACAGTTGCCTACATAAAATGCTTATCTTTATAATCTATTGTACAAATAAGACTTTTGTCTTGATTATACCGTTTTACCTCAAAGACTCAATTTTTTCAAGTTTTTTAAATCTCGAGTCGAGTTTGAGTTTTTTAAAAATTCAAAAAAAACTTGAATTTCGAGCTACTTGCACACCCCTAAAGATAAGGTGTAATTATTCATATTTGTCATAACCCACCAAGAATCAGTTTGTCTCAATGTTTTTTTTTTTTTTTTTTTATCTGCTTCAACTTTGCCATTATTTTAATTTCCACCTGTCTTCAATTAGTGATTGTTTTGTCAGATTTTACCTGCTTATGTTTTAGGTATTTACAGTAAAAAATAATAAGTTAATATTTGTAAATAAAACACATTCTTGTTTAAAAACTTAAACAATATACCTATATATTATAAAGATATACAAATTATTATAAAGATTTGCTTTGAAGTTTGATTTGAAATTTTGTGTAGTTATTTAAGGAATGTTTAAATATATTGTAGTATATTGGAGAGATAGGACATCAGCAAACTTACCTTAGAAGACAAGTTCACTAACACCCGAATAGTAATAAACAAATACAAAATAATCACATTATCACAAATGTTCTGTACTGCTGGCACTTTCTTCAGGTGAGTCTCTACTCACCCACCCACCCACCCATACACCCTCTGGATTGACAGTGAGTAGTGTTAAGTGTTATCTCTCTCTACTCACCTGTAGAAAGTGCCAGTGGTACAGAAGTAGAAAGTACCTGTAGAAGGTGTACCAGTGGTGTTCCTCGCTGCCTACTGGGTTCGATTCCCAATGTGACCGTTAAGTCACACTAAGCTGCTGGCCCAGCGATTCTACATCACAGAAACGCGCTTGTGTAATCAGGCAAGGAGAACTGTGTCTTGATTTGGCATCTAGACCCACTTAAAGCCGTACGACATTTATTTTTGTAGAAGTTTACATGTTAAAACAATTAATTTAGTTTTGTTCGATGATTTCCTACGCAGCCTTGAGCTTTTTACTGTTTGGCTTTAAAATAGTAATAAACACAAATATTATTAACAGTTAAACTTGTCAAAATACACTGCACATTTACTTATAAATGTAATGCAAAAGAATAGTTTTGAAGAGCAGAAAGGTTAAATAGGATTCAGAAAGTGTATTATAATGTGCAATATGGTTTGATTCACTATTGACCAACTCAAGATAGGAGACCCGAATTAGGTGCAAAGTTTCGTCAAGGTAGTGTAAACCTCTCTACAAGGTTCATATTTAGTTGATTAAAAGCCAAAAGAAAATTCTTTACTTTCCTTGATAGTATAAAGTAGATTAATATTAAATTCACCTCCAAATACTATTCTCAGGCGCCTATTTATTTAGGATTTTTAACAACAGGATACACATATTTTCCAACAATTCCAGAAATTGATTACAATCAGATACAAATGCATAATTTTACTTTTTTATTGTGCATGTACTTAACCCAACAAGTGGTGACCGTCCGATATCGGACGGTCAAACATCACTGTGAAAATTTGATGTTATATCGTTATGGCTACGTTTTTCGTCAAAACTAATCGATACTATTTGAAAGTCGATTAAATTCTGAATCGATTGTTATCAGTACCGATAATACTATCCACATGACAACTAAATGGAGAGAAGAAGAATCCAGTGTTTACGATTTCATTTCGCCATTTCTTTAGTTGGCGTCTGTCAGTAAACTGTTTGTTTACATTCTGGTTTGAAGTACTTAATGCAATGTTTTATTAGAATTGTTAGTGAAATAATTTAGAATTTATTACAATATATATATAAATAATGTATGATTGATAAAATTATAATGACAGGCTAAGAAATTTATGAATACACAATTTTATAACATGTTACCATAGAAACATAAATTTTCGGTAAAATGCACTATTTTAAGTTTTATCATTATAAATTCCTATAATAAACCCTATAAACTGTACATTTTCTGAAAGATTATAAAATTTGGAAAAACTTGTATATCTTGGAATTGTGAATTGACTAGTATGTATTACATTTCCAGGTAGGGTCCCCCCCCCCCAAAAATCTTTTTGGTAAAACTTTTTTTTTTATTTTATAAAAGGAAAAAAGTAAATAAGTGTTTATACCTATGTTATTTATTTTATATAAAAACACAGAATCTTACAAGTAAAATGATATAAAATAATACTAAATCTAAGGATCAGAAGTATTTTTAATTGTTTTTTAAAAATATCCTTGCAAAACTAGGAAAATTGGGCTGCCAATAGAGGGTTTTTAGTTGCCAGTAGTTGGGTTAAATAAGTTCTCTAACTATTTCTAAAAATAATTCATTACAAAAATGGCTGTTTTATTAAAGTGTGATATATTTTATATTATTCAATGACACAAGACATTATAACCGAAGTAGTAGTGGCTGAAAGTTCACGTGTTGGTACTCTTAAATGCAAAGAATAAGAATAGAATAAGAATATATTTAATTTCTCGAAATATATACATAAAATACATATAATTACATTTAAACATAAAAAGGTTTCTTCTTAATTCTCTGTTAACAAAATAAAACTTATACTACTAGAACAAAACCTTTCATAAATTACATATTTCAAGAAAATACTAGGACCTCCTAAGGCAATGCCTGTTTAAGATGTTCCTTCTTTTCAAATAAATCTTAATATGCGCATGAGCAAATAATATTAATTTAAAATAAAAAATCCCAATTCTTCAAAACATAAACACTAATATAAAAACATAAATAGCTTAAACCTTAACTCTTAAATTTAATGTTATCCTAACCCTAACAGTATAGCTATATAATACAATAATAGGAACAAAATAAAAACGAAACAATTTATGACTAACCAAATATGTATACTTTACTATGTTATCTGAAATAAATATATGATACAGTGAATAAGTATTTACAAGGTATTAAAATTTATACGATTATAAATGAATAATAAAAATATGTTTGAAAGTGTATTGCTTTAAACTTGAATATTTACAAGGTAATCTATACTTTCTTGCTTTAATAACCAATTTTTTACTTTGTTGGAAAATAATTTTATATTTTTCCAAAGGGTTAACAACTATTATTAACTCTTATTGTTATATAAATACAATTTAAAAGAATAACGTAACAGTTTTATGAAATAAAAATCTTAACTGATTAAAATAAGTTGATTAAATCAAATTAAAAAATAACACTTGTTTTTACAGTACACTAACGCCTCTATTAAGCTCATTATTTAAAGTACTTGTGTTTTGTGATTTTAGGAAGTTCTGAATGAACAAAGAGCAAACGACTTCTCCGTGATCACAGTTGCATCTAATTGTGAAGATGATGGAAGAATAAATTATGCTAAATCCATTCAAGATATTTACAACAAATATAATCTATTGTAAGTAGAATTTCAAAGAATTATTGAATCATAGAGTTCTCAAAGTCAGCAGAAACCAAAGTGAAAGATAATATTCCTTATTTTTAAAATCTAAGGATAAATGCACTTATGTTTGTGTGTTTAGGAAGTTCTGAATAAATAAGAAGCAAGCAAAGAGCAATGAGATGGCAAATAACAGATAAAAGTGAACAGTTTCAGATGAAACCTCAATAGTATGGTTTACATAATGACTAAAATATAATATGATTTTAATGAATACAAATAGAATAGGGTTCTAAGGCATACTTTCAAAAAATATTAAAATGTGACTCGTAAACTACAAGTCTATTGTATTCATAACCATAAACACAAATTAAGGTATACACGTACGGTGAACTAACCCACCCGCCCACCCATACACGTATGGTGGTACTAACCCACCCGCCCACCCATACACGTACGGTGGTACTAACCCACCCACCCACCCATACACATACGTTAGTACTAACCCACCCGCCCACCCATACACGTACGGTGGTACTAACCCACCCGCCCACCCATACACGTACGGTGGTACTAACCCAGCCGCCCACCCATACACGTACGGTGGTACTAACCCACCCGCCCACCCATACACGTACGTTGGTACTAACCCACCCGCCCACCTATACAGGTACGGTAGTACTAACCCACCCACCCTCCCATACACGTACAGTTGTATAGGCCCACACACCCTCCCATACACGTACAGTTGTATAGGCCCACCCACCCTCCCTTACACGTACAGTTGTATAGGCCCACCCATCCTCCCATACACGTACAGTTGTATTGGCCCACCCGCCCTCCCATACACGTACAGTTGTATTGGCCCACCCGCCCTCCCATACACGTACAGTTGTATAGGCCCACCCATCCTCCCATACACGTACAGTTGTATTGGCCCACCCGCCCTCCCATACACGTACAGTTGTATAGGCCCACCCACCCTCCCATACACATACAGTTGTATTGGCCCACCCGCCCTCCCATACACGTACAGTTGTATAGGCCCACCCACCCTCCCATACACGTACAGTAGTGATGGGGTATTCGTATTCGAAGTATTCAAACTATTCGAATAGTCCTTTAGTATTCGTATATTCGAATACTTGTAAAAGTAGCGAATACTCCTCTAAACGAATACTTTCGAACGCAATCTCACGAGTCACGACTCACACAACTGTATAGTATTCAGAAGCTCTTTTGAATCCACTACTGCCGTTTGCAGTATTCAAAAGCAATAATGAATACTATTCCTTTACTGCTACTATTCACTACATTAGTCTCAAGTCAAACGACTAGAGCGGGACTTAATTATTAATTTGATGCAATTACATGCATGATAAAATATGCATAACAAGACTAATATCATAGACCTTCTATTATACCATAGGTATAGAATAGAATAGAAGGTCTATGCTAATATTAATATAATTCATATTACTTATATTATTAGAAATTATTCAGAAAACATGTAAAATGTTTATAAGTGTTTAATATAATATATTTAAAATTGGTTTTAGTAATATTAATATAAAATGTATTCTAAGAATTATTGTAATTGTACTTACTTTATTGTCCTCAGTTCAGCGAATATCAACGTAATGACCAATCCGTAAAAAGTACATTTCAAACAATATAATAATATGTATAATTATTTTTGAAGTTATACTTCTTTGCGCCCGTTAGACACTTTGGGATGGGATGTTGGTCGAGAAACCGCGTCACGCTGAAAAGTAAGAACAAATTTTTAAGAACTATCGATTAATCGATTGTTAATCGAAGAAATTTAATCGAAGAAATTACTGATAATGATAATATAGGTGTATAATATAATAATGAAGTCATGTATAATATATTGAAGATAAATATATTGAATAATATTGAAAAATGTCTTATATTTCATTTATATATCCTGTCTGTTTGTGTGCGTGAGTGGGTGTATGAGAATGGCCAAAGAAGTATAACTTCCACCGTGTGGTCCGACTCACACCCAATTTGTTTTTAACTATATACACTTATTTTTACGCTTTTTTACACTATTTACACTTACTTTCTTATTTAAAGAGAAGCAGCACTGACTACTGACACACGAATAATAGAAACAGAAATATCAAATACGTTACTGTCTGTCAAACGTACAGGTCTGGACAGGCAAAATGTATGGGGCGGGGAGGGGAAGTGACTTGAAACAAGTACAATAATAGAAAAAGAAGTGAATACTTTTTTATTCGAATACTATTCAAATACTACTGGGTATACGAATACAGAGTATTCGCTATTCAAAAGTATTCGCTAATCCCATCACTAACGTACAGTTGTATAGGCCCACCCACCCTCCCATACACGTACAGTTGTATAGGCCCACCCATCCTCCCATACACGTACAGTTGTATTGGCCCACCCGCCCTCCCATACACGTACAGTTGTATAGGCCCACCCACCCTCCCATACACGTACAGTTGTATTGGTTTTCAGTTGTATTGCTGTTTCATCTATCTTGGCCTAAAATCATCATCATTATGTTATTCACTGTTGAGGTTTCATCTTAAAATCCTTCACTTTTATCTGTTATCTGTAATCTATTCGCCATTATGTATTTATTCTCCATCTTACTGTTGTCCGTGTTCAGATGATTTTAATCATGTCCGAGGCAAGCTTTGATATCTGGACTTTTATTTGTACTATTTAAATTTGTATTAGTTACCATACAAAAAAATCAAGATAGTAATTAATACTAATACAGTACTTTTGACTTAACGTTCTGTTCACTTACTTGTGTACAAACGTTTGTAGTTTCTTGGGCGTCTTGGCATCAGGTGGATATTTCCTCAAGAATTCCTTATCAGAATTGCCAATCAGCGGAAGTTGCAGCTATTCTACATCTTTTACTCCTAAGTATAGTAATCATGCAACAAAAGTAAGTAATTTATTAAAATTTGTCACTAGCAATATTTAGTAACAAAACATATTTGTTATTTATCGTCTAATTTTGGTAATGTTATTATTATTATATTTTTTTTCATGCTAATGTGCTTTTGATTTTTCCAAGTCTTGTATAGGGGAGAGAGCTGAGTGTCAGGCGTGTCAATTAGCTTAATAACTGAGCAACACTATGTGGTTTGGAGTCCACGTGAACCTATAGGTCTCTTAGTTTGCCTGACTATTGTGCTATTAATAAATCTCCCTTTCTGAGCATAAGTCGAACTTGACTGTACAGGTCGTCCACAATAACACTGCACTCATATAATTATATTTATTGTGAAATATGCGCAAAGTTGTGTTGGCGCAACTGTCTGAATATTCTGAATACACTTCAGATGGATGAATCAACTCACTGATTGAGCCATCCTTAAAGTGAAGTGGTAATGATAATTAAATCATTTTCAAATTATATTGGCTTTCATAAGCCCTTTTCTTTATCAACTCATCTACCTTGTTCATGGGTATCTCAATTAATAATTACTTGAGTATATTAATTCAAAATAATTTAATACATAATGCAAGTTTCTGTCTGTTAGCTATTATTTAGCACTAATTAATATAAATCGGCAAATAAGAAATATTTTTTACAAACAGAAAAAAATCATATTTTACAGTATTTTTAAGTTAGCTAGCTCAAACAAACATTCAATGACTGACTCAATTTTGTCTTATATTTGTGTCCAATTCAATATCAAAGGATAATAAGATACCCCAATTGAAATTGGACCTACTGTATGATTAGATGATACTATATTGTATGATTCTTAGATATATGTTTATTTCATTTCGATACCTGCGACTTGAAAACCCACTCCAAGACAATTAGTTGTACACTCACGAGCCCACCCATACACATACAGTGGTACTGACCCATCCGCCCACCCGTACACCTACAATGGTACTGACCCACCCACCCACCCATACACCTACAGTGGCATTATAGTGGGTAACAACCCATATTACCCATATCAAAGGATAATATGGGTTGTTTAAACTTTATTTTACTGTATTGCTACTTATATTGATTGTTGTCATGTACAATTATAAAGCTCTAATAGATAAAATTCAAAATTAATAACCAACACTCTAATAGTTTTTGTTTTCTTCTTTGTTTTATGTTCTTTCACGCTTTATGCTTAATTTGTTTAGTTTTAATAATCTTAAAACTCTAATTTTTTAAATTGTTGTTTAACTTGTAAATAATGTGCTCAGCAGCAGTGAACACGTATGAACTCTTAGATATACTCATTTTAGTTATGTATTAATTTTTTTTTATGAGGTTAAGTGTAAGAGAGCACTTAATGGTCCTAACTTTGCCTCACAAAATAAAACTTTTTTTCATTTCATTTCATTTCAATTTACAGTAAAACCTGTCATATCCGGCCTAATGTGTAAAGTAAGGCTGGATAACTTTGAAGCTGGATATGGAATTACCATAATAAAGGCGTAGGTAGCAAGATCATTGCGAGTATTGCGGTTATGTTTTGAAGGAACTACGCAATTAATGAATTGTTTATTACTGAACTATATGAGTTTTCCCAAATATTGAGGTATAATTTTATAAATTAGCACACATTTTTATTTAGCAAAAATAAAAACTAAAATACTGTTAGTCTGCTAGTATCATAGTTCTTGGTTTTAAGGTGGTTCTACTTTTTTTAAGGTAGTCAAAATAAAAATCCGAAGCTTATAAATTTGATTTTATTCTAGAACGTACAGTAAATGTTAAACTGTAAAACACAGTATACTAGAAAACTCATAACAACGCACTCAGAATGGCGACACAGTCAACAGCTTGTGGTTTAATAGAAGGCAGTATATATCTCTCCAACCTCTTTCAACATGTACATAGATAAAAAAAGTATTGACCCTCCTACCCACCCATGCACGTAAAGTGGTGTTGACCCTGCCGCCACCCAGTCTTATACAGGGGTATAACCACTGACCCACCCACCCTTCTGTACACGTATGTTGGTAAGTGACCCACTCACACTCCCGTACATGTACAGTGGTATTGATCCATTCTCCCACCCAGACACGTACAGTGTTAGTGACCACCACACTCCCTTACAGATACAGTTAAGTGGTATGATTGTTGTCTTGGCATTTGGTTGGTAAGTGTTAGTATTAGCCCAGTAATTACGTATTTCTGTTTAGAAAGAGTAATAAAGTTCATATATAACGGAATAAAATTAATTCTTTATACTATTAAAAACATTTTAAAAATTGGCATTTTGTCCAATGGCAGGATGTATCCATGCTGTGCACTGATACTGTTTTTTTTATTTTTACCATTGTTTAATTGTCATTATCTGGTTGTGCTCCCAGTCCCTAAGTGGCGGTTTAAAGAGTATACTGTATTACTTGAAGGCTTAATTGTTACTGTACATATATAGCCAAATAAATTATATTATTATTTTATTTAATAGTTTAAATACTTATACTATTCAAAACTAATCGTTTTCAGTTTTGTCTCAATGTCAAAGACTACTCATCAAAAACGGAAGACTCCTATGATTGGAGAAATAAAACAAAAACAATCAACCTGGAGTTGACTTATCCAAGTTTTCTTCGGTCTGAAATCAAAGAATGCTGTTTTAAATCAATCTCTGCCAGCATAGTTGTCAACGAATGTTTGGGAAAAGAGCATTTAAATGTAGATCAAGGAGTGTGTATTAGAGATCAGTGCAAACAGCCCGGTGAAACACCACAGACCAAACGGCTGTTAAAATTCTCAGCTGTTGTGTTACAGGTCAGTATTACATATTACAACAACTAATGTTCTAATCTCCTGTGTACTTATTTTTTTCAAGGAGAGGCCAATCCTCCTCCTTAATCTTACTCTGCCCATTCCCCATAGACTATTGATCTGTGTGGAGAACTTATTCAGACAGAGTAAGGGGGTGAACCAGTACAGTAGAAGGTGAATATTACTGATAAATCTTCCAGTCTAGGCCGGATTTGAACCAGCCCTATCTCTAACCCAAGATCAAAGTCCTGACTCCTGAGAAAGCTCTGCCACCGGCTCACCCAATTTATGCACTAATGTCTGTTCATAAAGATTTTCTACGTTAGCGCTTTTTCTGATCATGATCACATTTATTTAATGTCTCGTGGATATGTGTGTATGACATTGATAGGCCGCCCACCCACCCACTTATTTATTTATGATGGCCATGTCACCCAGCCAGACAACTACAAGTTGATGGTCCTCCCACCCATTCAAACACTTCAAAGTTAAATGTAAAGATCGTCTTATTTACGAGGCAAAGTTAGAGCTAAGAAGCCCTCTCTAACACTTAACCTGGGGACCAACAGCCTAGGGTGACTTCCGAACCATCACCAGTGACCGGGCTGCGTGATAGGCAGGCTGCGTGCAAGGACGGGATCGCTCAGACGGTCACCCATTCAAGGGAAGAGAGTGGGGATGAGCAACATGTAACACGCACTGTTAGCCGGCTCCGTTATTTTACTCGTTTTTACTGTTAAATAGTGATCAGTTTTACATAATACTTGATCAAAGAGTGTATTTAGTGATATTTGTTATTGTGATCACTTATTCAAAATTGAAAGTGTAACGAGTTTTGTGTACTAATTGATTTAAATTAGTGGAGTCGAGCTAGCCAAGAGTGTTATCAGTGGACGGACGCAATGACAGATGAAGTCAAGGTCATGACGCGCGGCACTACCTCCAGACTCAAGAATGAAACTACCGTGACTACTGCTACCGCTGAACCTGCAACGATTTCTATACAAACTATTCAGAATCAGAAACTTTATTGCTATTGATCAAATTATTACATTGAAATAGGCATTGTCACAATGATAAACAAGGCCAACCTAAGACCTACTAAGATAAAACCTATACAATAACTATACAATAACTACCTAAACAGTCACTGCTGAATTAACAAATTCTTCAAAGGTATAAAAAGGATTATTTATAAGCCAGCAGTACACCTTAGCCTTAAAGCTTCTAATATTAGTGTCACGACGAAGTGACTCAGGCAACTTATTGTAAAATTTTACACAATTAACTCTAAAAGAGTTGCCTGTTATAGCTAGCCTGTGGTGTGG
The DNA here is from genome assembly GCA_035578905.1 of Stictocephala bisonia. NCBI lineage: Eukaryota > Metazoa > Arthropoda > Insecta > Hemiptera > Membracidae > Stictocephala > Stictocephala bisonia. Next base: position 3,539,021 of record JAQJVL010000039.1, read on the forward strand.
AATGTCAAGTGTACTTTTGTTTCTTGTATGGTGCAGATGTACCTCTTGCCTAGTATGAAATTCATGTAAATTATTTTTTGTGTAGACAAGGATATTGTAAATGTATAAATGTATAAATTGAATATTAATTCAAAACTAGATTCGATTTTGATAATACTTGAGAAAAATACTACTGCCATCGATGACATTAAAAAAGAACAAAAAGAAATGTGTGCATCTATTGAACATTGTCATAGTAATATTTCCGACATTAAAGAACTGTTAACAGGTCAAGATTTAAAAATTGCTAAATGCGAAAGTGACATTCTACAAATTAATGAAGAAACCCGCAAAATTAACAGTAATGTGCTGAAAGTTGAAATAGATCTCCGGGACCTAGAGCTATACTCCCACAGAAATAATTTGATTGTTTATGGCATACCGGATGAGAAGAATGAAAATGTTATTTTTGTGGTGCGACGTCTTGCTTCTGCCTTTCATTTCGAGAACTGGTCGTCTAATATGTTGGATGCTGTGCACAGGATGGGTAGGATCTCTGCCTCACAACCAAGACCCATCATAATTCGCTTCATTAGCCGTCTTGACAGGGACACATTCTTGAGTAAGAGGAAAGTTCGCCGCAACCTCAAAGCCACAGATCTAGGCTTCAGTAGTGAAGGCTCAATCTATGTGAACAAATCATTGACACCATCAAATAGGGAGCTGCTGAAGAAGACGCGAGAGGCGGCGAAAGAGAAGGGCTACTCTCATGTGTGGACAGCCAACTGCACCTAAAGGTACCCATACACGTACAGTGGCATTAACTCACCCGCCCACCCTTACAAATACAGTGTATCAACCCACCCACCCGCCCATACACATACAGTGTATTAAACCACCCTCCCACCCATACAAGTATAGTGTATTAAACCACCCTCCTACCCATACAAGTACGGTGCCATTAACCCACCCGCCCACCCATACACGTACGGTGGGTGCCATTAACCCGCCCGCCCACAATGTGCCATCAACTTTCTAACAATATTTTAAAGGCAATAATTCCTTCCTTTCTTTCTCCATTAATAGAATGTATTAATAGTTGTCTGAAGCTAGATATTTTCCCAAAGAATTAAAAATCTCGCGAGTCTTGCCACTTTATAAGAAAGGACCAAAAGATTTACCAGACAGTTTCCGACCCATCTCATTGGTTCCAGTCCTCTCAAAATTAATAGAAATGTTACTATTGGAGCAAATTATTAATCATATAGAAATTAATAATATATTTTACTTATCCCAATTTGGCTTCAGGGAAATAAATCTACAATTAACGCCCTCGATCACTTCGTGAGAGAGTTGCTTTCATCATTTGAAGACAAGTCATTTGCACAGGCTACCTTGTGCAATTTAAGTAAGGCCTTTGACTGTGTAAACCACTCTGATGTAATTTTTAAACTTTCACATTATGGTTTTTCTGCGTCATCGTTACAGTTTATTAAGTCTTATCTTGCAAACCGTAAGCAAAAAGTTTTTGTAAATGGAGGATGGTCCAAAGAAGTAACTGTAAAATGGGGTGTACCTCAGGGATCGGTCCTGGGCCCGTTTTTATTTTTAATGAGTATTAATGATCTTCCTTTATATGTCAATGCAAAAAACACAATTCTTTATGCCGATGACACAACTTTTAAAAATGCCTGTCCTACATTTGATGAACTACAACAACTTGTCTCAGAGACTTATGAAGAAGCTTCTACTTGGTTTAAAGCAATTGGATTTCTACTAAATAACGATAAAACTCAAAATATTATTTTCGGCCTTAGACCAGTCCTTTCGGACAACACAGATCAATTTTGCAGCACAGTAAAGTTCCTTGGAATTCATGTTGACAGTAATCTTAATTGGAATGCACATATAACACACATAACAGCTAGGATTTCTAGAGTAATATTCCTTTTAAAACGTCTCAGAGATACTGTTCCTAAAACTTATTTAAGAGTATCTTATTTTGCATTTTTCCAATCCGTTATTAGGTATGGTTTGATCTTGTGGGGTAACAGCAGTAAAATTATAGATATCCTTATTCTACAAAAAAGAGCTGTAAGGATCTTAACTGACTCAAACGTCTGTGATCACTGTAAACCACTTTTTATTGCATCAGGGATACAAACAGTAATAAATTTATACATATATGACCTCATCATTTATTTATTTAACAATCAGAATTTATTAAAACCCAACCAGCATAACTATAACACAAGAAATAGAAATACTACCATGATAGATTATCATAGACTCAGCAAAACACAAAACAGTCATACTGTTGTAGCGTTAAAGGTATATAACTTTCTCCACTTGACAATAAATAAATACCCCTGTGAAATTTTCAAAAGAAAATTCTTTAATTGGCTTTTAAATAATCCTTTTTATTCACTTGATGAATTTTTTTCAACTGAAAACATTCAATTGTAGTTTTTCCTTAATGTAATTACTGTTAAATGTTTTTCTACAGTCATTACCTGCTTTCATAAATTTAGGTAATAGCTGTAGTTTACTAACATATGTAGTAAAAACTTAATTCTGTACTTCAATTAAAATGTAATTTTGATTAATCATTGTTATGAGATAAGTATAGTCAGTAAGTTAGTTTTTAGTATTTTAAAATTTTTGACCTGGTATTATAACCATGACTTTGACGTTGTCAATAATACTTATTGTATTCTGATGGCAATAAAGATGATTATGATTTCTCATTCGGTTATATTATTTAAGTCATTTTTTGCTGAAAAGATCTTAAAAACTAACCCTTGTCTTAGTATTTATTTGCATACATATGAACTGAAATTAATGGTTTGGTATAGTTCAAATTCAAAAGCTCTTTATTTATATTTTGTGTACATAGTATACATAGAAATAGTGTCAATAGGCTTTTGTAGGGATAGAAAGAAATAGTGTCAATAGGGTGTATAAAGGAAATGCTTTATGTTAGATATCCTGTGCTATGAAATAGACAGGTGGTCAAATAAATAATATACAGTAATACATCAATAATAGTAATAATTTTGCAATATGTAAGAGTTAATAATTTTTAAAAATTCTCAAATATTCCAATAAAATGCTTTATTATGTTTATTTATTTATAATAAAAACATAATAAAGCATTTTATTGGAATATTTGAGAATTTCTTAAATTATTTACAATTTCCAATAAAGAACTCAAAGAAGAAATGGATGTTACTTATGTCTCACACTTCTATTTTTATTGAACAATATTATTATTACGAAATTAAAAATTTATTTACTGAAGTGTTTGTTACATCTTATAACATTAAATTATATATCCATCCAGTGAGAAACAAGCTTGAAGAATGATAGGTTAATATTATTTAAATCCCATATATTAAATTAATTATTATTAAATTAAATGGGTGTAAAACTTATATATACATTTCAAAAGGGGAAGAAGAATTCCTCCAACGAATAAAAGTTTTTTGTAACAGGTATTCCTTTAAATGTGTTTTGAACTTATTTAGATCTTTTTCTTGTTTTAAATGTATCGGTAAATGCTTTAGAAACCTGTTACCATATACATTGGTTTTTTTTTTCAAAAAAAACTTTAATCTATGGTGCTCTTGTATCATTTCCCTCTCTTTCCTGGTATTGTAAGAATGGGCCTGATTATTACATGCATTATAGTTTGCTGAGGACCGTACTATCATTATTGAATCAAATATATACTGCCCATAAACAGTTAGTATTTTTAAATTACTGAATTGTTCCTTTACTGATTCATTAAATTCAATTTTTAACATAATTCTTAACGCCCTTTTCTGTTACTTCAATATTCTATTCATGTTAGTCTTTTTGCTGATCCGTGTAAACATACACCAAATGATATGTGAGAATGTATATAAGCAAAATAGATCATTCTCAGAGTTTAAATATTACAAAAGTGAGTCATTTTTGAAAGTGCATAGATTCCTGAATACAATTTTGACAACACTTTATCTATATGCTCATTCCAGGTTAAGTTTTGATCTATTATAAAACCTAGAAAATGTATATTTGTTTCATTATTAATATCATGATTATTGCATATTGTTTAAAAGATTTCCTGATTTCCTGTCATGCTTTGTTTTAAAGGTTACAGTTTTGGTCTTTTTCTCATTAATTAACAGATTATGATTTTTTAAGTAATTACAGATATTTTCAAGCTCTATGTAGGAAATTAGTTCTACATGTTCTAATGTTTTGCCAGACACTTTCAAATTTGAATCATCTGCATAAAGATATAGTTGACTCATTGGTGTGTATGTGAAAGAACAATAAGGGTCCCAATATGGATCCTTGAGGAACCCAAATCTTATAGGTTGTTGTTTGGATTGGATTTTAAATGATCTATTGTTTGGGTAACATGTGTAATCTCCACAAACAGATACCGGTCATTTAAGTATGACTCAAACCAGTTCAGGGGACCCAATCATACACAAAGATTATGTAGCTTCCTTATTAGAATTGAAAATTTGACGCTATCGATGCTCTCGTTAGATCCATAAATATCCCACCAACAAATTGACCACTATCCACCGAATCATCACTATGCCTCGACAAAAGATACAGCCGCACTTACGGCTTCGATCTGCCAGATCGAAAGCCATTTTGAAAACTATCTAACTTATTGAAGTTGTCTAATTATGAAGACAGTTGATTAAATACTATTTTTTCATAAATTTTTGAAAAAGTAGGAAACAATGTAACTGGTCTGTAATTTTCTTTAATTTTGGGGTCATTTTTTGTAGTTTAGTATTATTTTAGAAATTTTAAGTTTTTGTGGAAAAATTCTAGAATCAAAAGAGGAGTTTATTAAATGGCATAGTATTTTATTAATTTCTATTTTTATTTCTTTAATAAGTTTAACCAGTATTTCATTGTAATCAAATGAATGCGTCTTTTTTAAGGATTCTATTACTTTTCCCACCTCTTCTTCAGTAATAGGTTTAAGTATAAATTGGATTTGAAATAATGTATCATTATTCTCCCTATTCCAGAAATCTGAATTATCACTGCTTATGTATTTAATTACATTTGCAAAGTAATTATTAAACAGTTCAGCAACTGTATGCGGATCAACAACATTGTGGTTACCATTAATTAATTTAATATTACAAACATGTTTATTTATTTTCTTATCACCCAATTCAGAGTTAATTATATTCATACTGATTTCTATATGTTAGAACTCCTATTAATAATATTTTCAAAATAATTTGATTTTGATTTATTTAATCTACTTCTATATTCCCTTTTTTTGTTCTTTAATAATTTTGTCACCCCAGATGATATATTTTTTCTATTTTCCTTTGTTAAACTAATTATTTCCTTATGTTTGTTTTTTAGTACTTGTGTAATCCAGTAATTCTTAGGTTTTATTTTGGAAGCTAAACATTTTGGAAAAAAGCCTGATCAAATAAAAATTGTAATGAATTTATCGTATTTATTTTCTACTGGAGCTGTATGAATATTTCTTTTTTTAGGAGTGTTTTAAAATAACTTAGGTTATCTTGTGAAAATTTTCTTACTTCTTTTTTTCACATCCAACTGTATACTTTGTTTAATATATTAGTTGGATACTAATACAGATAAGCTCTAATATTGTTATCTATGTTTCAGGTTGAGAAAAGTAATAGTTTGGTATACATACGTATTCGGTTTGTTTAATATATTAGTTGGATACATTAGTAGGATACACTAATATATTGGATATTGGAAGATAAAGGCGTCAAGCAATATCGAGTGTGGCTGTTTCTTACATGTTTACAAGTGGCATTTGTCCACCCGCCCACCCATACACAAACAGTATATTAACCCACCCGCCCACCCATAAACGTACGTGACATTAACCTACCCACCCACCCTTACACGTACGGTGACATTTACCCACCCACCCAACCATACACGAACAGTGTATTAACCCACCCGCCCACCCTTACACGAACAGTATATTAACCCACCCGCCCACCCATACACGTACTGTGGTATTAATATTGTTGTATATATTAATACCACAGTACGTGTAACTGGAACTGGAAAGCAATACGTAGTAGATCTGGGTTTCAAGACTTTAAGGGACCGTCCTGCCGTGGGAGATCCTGGGTCATTACCCACCCGCCCACCCATACACGTACTGTGATATTGACCCACCCACCATACAGTTCATTAACCAAAGAACTTGAAGAGTTCCTTGGTTAAAATAACCCGCCCTTCCATACACGTACGGTAGTATTGACCCACCCGCCCTCCTATACAAGTACGGTGGGTATTGACCCAGCCGCCCTCCCATACATACACGTACGGTGGGTATTGACCCACCCGCCCTCCCATACACGTACGGTGGTATTGACCCACCCGCCCTCACATACACGTAGTGGTACTGAGGTCATCACTCACCCGCCCGCCCATACACGTACAATGGCACTAGAATACACGTACAGTGGCACTAGTGTCTAATATTTGATCACTAACCTAACCTAACCTAACCCACCCACTCATGTACAGTTGTATTGCCTGCCCACCCACCCACACACGTACAGTTGTATTGCCCGCCTGCCCACCCATACACATACAGTGGTATTGCCCACCCGCCCACCCATACACATACAGTGGTGATGGCCCGCCCGCCCACCCATACACGTACAGTGGTGATGACCCACCCGCCCACCACTGTACGTGTATGAGTGGGCGGGTGGGTCACTGTCAATGTACGTGTATGGGTGGGCCATAAAGTGTTTCCTTCAGTTGCTGCTCAAACAACTAAACAATGCAGAACAGACTTCGTTAAGACCAACCAGAGTTTAAACGGACCTTACTTTATTGGTTACAAAAGCTGCCTAAGATATGCTTGATCTTTTATGCTAACAGCATCTTTATTCTGCGCATTAACAATTTTAACTTCAATCATCACACTTTTTGACATCTCCACGAATCTGGCACAGCCTTTTTCATGCTTTTCTGTCCATCCAGTTTTCTCCTTTCTCTATCTGTCTTTTCTTAAATTCTCTCCTCCCCCCACTCATACCACTGGACGTGTATGGGTGGGCGGGTGGGTCAATACCATTGGACGTGTGTGGGTGGGCGGGTGGGTCAATACCACTGTACGTGTATGGGTGGGCGGGTGGGTAAACACCACTGTACATGTATGGGTGGGTGGGTGGGTTATTCGAAATTTATGTTATGAATGTCCGCACACAGCCAAAATTTTTGCAGATTTTTATTTGGGGCAGGAAATCAGTTGTACCTTTCTAAATATTCCTTTGTAAAATACTTTGAAAGTTAACTCACGCAATAAACAAGATCCACCCGCTCACCATACGGTACGTGTATGGGTGAGCGGGTGGGTCAATACCACGGCATGTGTATGGGTGGAAGAGTGGGTCAATACTACAGTACGTGTATGGGTGGGCGGGTATATATATTTAAATAATTTCCTTTAGGTATAAATGACTCTAGATATCTGTACATTTCTTACGAATTATGAAAATATCCTATTTATGAAACATTAAAACATTATGAAAATTGTTTCCTAAAATACATATCAGTCCACTGTACTTGTACGGGTGGGCGGGTAGGTCAATACTACTGTACTTGTATGGGCGGGTGGGTGGGTCAATACTACTGTACGTGTATGGGTGGGCGGGTGGGTCAATACCACTTTACGTGTATGGGTGGGTCAAGACAAGTTTTAATGACACTATCGTTTTTTAACCAATAAAGTAATTAATATTCGTAAGGTTACTATTACTCTTAACTATGAAGCACTGTGTACCCTTATGGCTCATAGGTTTATCACTTTATTACAGTTTTTATCACTAATAGAATTATTAGCCTAATAAGTTCTAATATTGTTGTCTATGTTTCAGGTGATAGATCAGATTGAGGAAATCATCCTTGATTTAATGAATAGTGTCACAGAACATTTCCGTCAGCATATGTCTATTGGAGTGGAGCCGACAACTCCACAGAGGAAAGTGGAGACTGAGCTAGTGCTGGACTGCAAGGAAAATACTTACTCACTGGATGTAGCCACTGCCTCCAGAAGAATTATCATCAAGCATGTACCATTTGATAGATACTCCTATTTTTTTTGCTTTTAAATGATATTGTTCATTAAATTTCTAAATTCAGTTGACTCTCTCTTAACTGGCCATCTTTCAACCAGTCTTGGCTTGACTGGTCCTTTTTTCCAAAGTAGTTACGGTACTTATTTTTAACTGGTTGTGATTGACCGAAAACGGACAGCGGCGACGTTCATAACATCTATGATTCATACTAACTTGTCACTATGTGTTTGCTGTTGTCTGCTTCATTCCTCTAAAGAAATACAAAATTATTTTATTTCTCCGCCTACAGCTTTTATAGTGTATTGAACTTTACCATTCATGTAAATTTACTTGTGTGTTATCTTTGTTCATATTGACGCAGTGCTGTAACCCAGCTACTTGGGGACAAAGTGTTTGAGAGTTTGTAGGCGATAGGTTCCTTGCTTGGTCCTCTTAATACAGACATAGCGTTCATTCAACGGTTGCCATCGTCATGGAAACTACTAGAGAAGTCTGGAGTGTCCATGTTGAATAGTAGTCAAGGTTTAGATGTTGTGTAGGGAAGAGAACTGAGTGTCAGACTTGTCAGTTAACTGAAAATCAGACCAACACTACGTAGTTAGGATTCCACATAAAAGCTGTAGGTCCTATATTTGTCCTGGCTATTGGGCTATTAATAAATAGTCCTTTCTGAGCTAAGTTGAACTCAGAGAGTAACAATGAATGCACTCATTCATGTACACTCATCACACTAATTTTTTTACTGTTCCTGAAAAAGGCAACTTAGCTCAAAAGCCAGAGAAAGTAAGGACATACAGCTTTTTGTGGAATCCGAACCATATAGTATTAGTATGATTTTCAGCCAATTGAACATGTCATGTTTTAGTTTTAACATTTACTGTACAAATAAACAGACTGTCCAATGCAATGCATGTGCTGCTGTATAACGGTAAACGGTCTCAAATAAGCTCTCGGATGACTAGTTGGCATATTATTGCCCTTGATTATATACATGTACAATATATATCCTATCTAATAAAAGTATTTGTACCTGTAATTTTGTTAAGTTATTGAGGCCCGCAACCACAGCTGGTTTAAACTGCATTACATTTACATGGAGCTACACTAGCGCTCCATAATGGACCACAAAAACAGCTGATGTTTTGAGATTCAAAATTTAACATTGGATGGGAAATCTATTTGTGTATAAAATCAATGCTATTGCTTAGCTATTATTAGTCACTTCAGCACAACTAGAGAGACACAGAGAGATGGGTGAAGAAAGATAGAGGGAGACAACTGGCACTATCTGTGAAAACCAAACAAGAACTTATTTCACAGAACCCATATGATTGAACAGTCTTTTTGTCTCTATAGCCAATGGTTTTACTGATTAGATGACTTCAAATTCAGCTTAGTTCCTTGGAGTTCATTCCACTATGTTAAGTTTTGTTTCTTTATAATGTTCATGTATGTTAAGGTGGTTCAGCCAGCATTAGGGACAACTGAATTCCGCTACGCTAGCTGTACCTCTGACAGCGAGTTACTCACACATACACAAAACCTCTTTCCCCCCACAGTTTGGGATGGGAGGGGTATAATTGCAGGAAGTCATTGAAGCGTGATCCTGCGGGTGCGGGTGCTATGTCTTGGAGAATGCTGTGTGTGGATTGTAACATAACATGCAAGTAAACGTATGTAATCAACTTTATTATTAACTTTATTACAAAAATTGATAACTTTATGTAATCAACTGGGGCATGTGCCCCAGTTGATTACATAAAGTTAATCAATTTTATAAATTGGGTGATATTAAAAAGCGTAAGATGTCAAACACGACGTTGTATTTTTGTCGTAATAAAATAAAGACAAACATAAAGCATTAATTATTTAAAATAACATTTGCTAATTTGTAGTAATCATCTTCTGCAGTTTCCAGTTGTCACCGGGTCTGCATGGTTTCGACTCCACCACTTTTTGTCTTCCCATCTTCTCTCTTCCATGATGTCTTCCCACACTTCCCCTCTCTTCAATACCCTCTCCCTCACTCCGTCTCTCTAATAGCTAATTTGTAGTAAAATTGTGTTATTTAAAAAAAATGATGAGCAAGACCAGTCTTGTGAGGGTAAATTTTTTAAATTTAAGAATAATCGGGAAAATAGTTTTTTAATTGGGCATGTACCAAGAAAGTCCAAAATCGCATCCTTGAGGTGATGTATTTAAAATTATAAACAATCATAATTTTAAGGAAAGAATTACTTAGTAGGCATTTAATAGCTGATTTAAAGATTTTGCAATCAAAAATATTTGTAAATTTCTTTTTGACCAAACAGCCTTAACTCTCGCCAGAAATTGATTCAGACAACCCCCATTGCAGGTTTCTTGAGTTATGTTACTCCCATCCAAGAATGCAAAGTTCCTATCTATCCTTGTTACATTGAACAATAGTTAACTTCCTGGTCACTTATAGGTTTTGCAGTTTATAGGTTATTAAAAATCACACAAAATGAATTTAACAATTTTATATAGTGAAAGGTTACGTGATAAATATCACATTTTAACAAAATCCACTCTCAAGTAAATAATTTACTTATACAAAACTCCACTTCTTAACAATCTTTTGGGTGAGCTGCTCCTTCAACTCCTGTCCCTGCTGCTATTCCTCCCCCTACTCCTGCTCCTACGCACCTGAAATAAAATATATTAATTATTTATTAATAGTCAACATTCACTTGTTTATTTCACTATTTAACACTTGCTGTTTACCCATACTTTGCTACCAGATAATAAATTATGTGTTTAGATTTTATTAAAATTAAATAATTAACTCTGATGAGTATTACCTGGTCTAATTCAAAAGTTTTTATTTAATTTGTTTTTATTATAAAGCCCAGGCTCATAAACTAAAGGCTATCAGTTCGATCCCAATTGGAGTATTAACAAATTTTGTAAGGGATCAGGTGATAGCCATACACTGTTATTGGGCTATTTATTAACTCGCCCGAGGTGACATACGGTCAAGGAGACCAACACGCTATTGTTTTTTTTGTTTCCGGTTGGATACCTGCATCTAGGAGCTGAATTACTCAGTAATTGTTCCTTCCAGATTATTGAACCTGCCGCTCCATCAGCGTAATTTTGGGGTTGGATTTGTTATCGTTATCTCTCGTTTCAGTCTCGCGCACCGAAGTCACCCAGAGTGTTCTTACATTCTTACTTATGAGACGCCGACATAACGTTGTGCGTATTTTAAGGCGAATGATTATATGAGTGTAGTCTGGTTACTAACTGAGTTCAACTGTTCCTCAGAAAGGGCAATTTATTAATAGCCGAACAGCCAGGGCAACTAAGGGACCTACAGTTTTATTTGGAATCCAAACCACGTAGTATTGGTCTGATTTTCAGCTAACTGACAAGTCTGACACTCAGTTGTTACTGGTGTGACAGACCGAAGTCATCTCTCTTGTAACTTTGGTTGCAATTTCCTCCTAGGTGAGTTAAGTTTCATTTTATTAATTATTCATCTATTTTTATTGATAACTCTAATAATGATTCCTAATAATGATTAAAACGTTTTATAACCTAACAAACCAATCATATGCTTTCACACAGTTATTTTTCCTTTTCTTGCTTTTCTAACTGATGTTTATATTTATCTGTTTTAGAGAACTAAAATTGTGTATTTTTATAAAATTGCATGTTTAATCGAAATCCAGAAAAAAGAGGAGGATCATTAAAAAATACTATTTATTCACAGAAAAATATTTGTATCGATAATTACTGTACCTTCCATAAAACCGAACTTTTAACATCTATTTACTGTATACTTCAGTACAATTTGTTTACTTTAGTTTTGACAGTGCAAAAACAATTAATTGTATTACATTAGTATTACAATATCACAGTTGCATATTGTTTACTAAATATATTGTAATACATTTTTTTTACTATAGAAACAAAAATTTAAGTTCAAGCCATGTTGAAACTGTCTGTAAAGTATTCATTGATGCACATTTGATCATATCCAACCTGTTCACTGGTCATTTTCCAAGTAGTCAAAATGCTGCTGTAGAACTGCCTGTATAGAATGGCTCTAAAGAATAGTCAGCCTTGGTTTGTAACAAAGGCTACATTCGCTGATCTACTCTCATCACACTCATTTGAAAACCATATTCACCCATAACTTAAGATTGTTGTCTTAAGAAAAATAAAAACAAATTATAGTATTAAATTTAACAGCTTACATTAATTAAAAAAATAAAATAACTCCATAAGACTAATATTGAAACTTTAAAGGCAATTTGAGCGAAGCTCTAGAGCCAGTTGTGAAAAAAAGCATGGTGATTAAATAAAAGCATGCCAGAACTGTGAAGGGCACAGTCCAAGGTTCGAATCCCAACTGAGCTAACGGTCAGTACTTTACTGAGAGTCATTGAATAAAGTTCACGCAGAGGCGTAAGTTCTTGTAAACTGAGAGAGTGATATTGTAAAGGAAAAATGTAGAAACTAGTTCTAAATGTGTACTGTGTAATGGTTTAGTTTAAACAAATACATTGCAAGACTAGGATTAACAGTCTTAATAATGATTAAAACTTTTTATAACCTAACAAACCAATCATATGTTTTACACAGTTATTTTTTACTTTTCTTGCTTTTCTAACTGATGTTTATATTTATCTGTTTTAGAGAACTATAATTGTGTATTTTTATAAAATTGCATGTTTATTCAAAATGCAGAAAAAAGAAGAGGATCATTAAAAAAATACTATTTATTCACAGAAAAATATTTGTATTGATAATCACTGTACCTTCCATAAAACAGAACTACTGTATTATGATTACTGTATCTTTATTTCATGATAATAAAGATAACAAAATAATGTAATTGATTGCAGGTAGCATGATCAACAATAGATAAACCACTTAGAAAACGACCTACTGAACACACTGGTGAACACGCGAGTGAGATGCACTGAATGGTGGAAATGAGACAGATAACTACTCTTCCCCCACTGTATATTTCCATTTAAAAATTGTCATAGCAAGCAGGATGACAGAAAGGTGTGTCCTGGTGTTGCACAATAGCAAGCCCCGTCCATTACGTCATTAGCAGCAGTAACCATTGGTTGGTTTGAAATATACCAACGAATCTAGCTTAGATCGATTAAATTAAATCTTTACTTACTATTCAAATAACAATAATAATAATAACATAATTAATATTATTGTATACAATAAATATCAATTAAACAAACTTGTACAGTTCGTTACAGTTATTTTCAACTAAAGACTGTTGAGGAGTTTGAACACTTGATGGTGGAAGTTAATTACACTCGGAAAGTAAGGCAGCTCAGCGGTGAAACAATTCCCCTCTGTTGCTAAAACCCCTACATACACTAAATATAACATGCGGGCTGCTTACTGTCTGGCCCAATTATAGTGTGGTTTTTATAGGAGAACAGTAATATATTAACAGCTTTGTACTGTAAAATTACTATAGATTTGTATTTTTGATTTTACAGAGATAGCTAAGATTCTCTCTGTAACGTTTAATTCAACTGTAGTTTAACGGTAGAGGATGTGGTAGCTGCATGTTGTAAGCTAAGCAGTGGACTACAGGTAAAACAAGTTATACTTAAACAAAAGTGTTAGTAAACTCACCCATCAGCATCGGCAGTTGTAGTCGGAGGGACATAGCCAGCAGGACAGACGTCGTACTGATGAGCTTTGGGAGGGTTTCCCGACTCATCACAACACTCGCAAGGGTAAGCACAATAACATTTACCTGCAAAAGGTTTATAAATTAAAAAATACTACGGATTATTGAGATTTTATATTTTTAAATAAGTTAAAATATTATTAAAACCCTGTATTTAATTATATTTAATCTGTGGGAGAGCCGATGGCTGAGCAGGAAGAGCACTGGCTTAGCATTCTAAGGCGTCAGGACTTTGAATCTAAGTTAGAGATAGCGCACGTTCAAATTAATTTATACTTTTTATCAGCAATATACACCTTATACTTTATTGGTTCTCCACCTTGCCCTACCTGACTTAATTCCTCAGACAAATCAATAATCTATGGGAACTGGGCTAGGTAAAGTAAAAAAGGAGTTTAGCTTCTTGTTAAAAAAAAAAAAAAAAATAAATTAATTGAAATGGAACATTTAATTCATACAAAATTCATTATTTATAACTTCATGCAAATCAATTTTTACAAAACAGCATTACATTTTTTGGCGTCCCATCATATAGAATCCCATTGCTCAAAAATACTATTTTCTGTTTTAAAGCACAGAAAGTCATGATAGCCCTTTATTAATAACTGCATTCCATAATCATTTCAAAATTTCCCATGTCTTTGTTTTTAGTTATGTGATACAACTAAGGGAGCTAACAAAGATTTGATTCTTTAGCTTTTGACATTGGTCATAACTTTACTCTTAAGCCCAATTGGGATCACTGACATAAATTCTGGCCCCATTATGTTCATATTTAAATTGAAGCTCTTCAAGCCATGCTACAAGGCGTAAACCTGTGCATGGGACCAGTTGTTTCATATGTATATACATTTACAAATTGAAAGCTAAGAACTAAAATATGTTTGATCTAATATAGTAAGTTAAAGGTGGAAAATTAATTTAAAATGAATATTTATTTTTACTGAGTATGATTTTTTTATATTTCCTATAAATGAGTAGTTTCAATAGTTAGATGTAAGAGAGGACTTTTCAGTCCTAACTTCGCCAATTGTTACATAACTTGTACAATAAAACCTTTTTTCATTTCATTCATTGATTTAATTTCAGTTTTAGGGAGTTAAAAATGAAAATTAGCCTTAAAAATAACCTGGAGGGCTTGGCTGTGAGAACATAGTTTCATTCCATCCGTTGTTTAACCAATAAAATTACATTAAAAATCTTAGTGTTTTTACAGGAAGAAACGAGGATTCCAACCGTACAAAGTTGTCACATCAGATGGTAATATTGAATTTATATGAGAATTTATTCAAAAACGTAATTTTAATTTATTAAGAAATTGTATAGCAATTTTATGGCATTAATCTATTCCATCCACAAATTAAACTACATCGGTTAATTATTCATTACGTGAATAAAATAAGATGAAATGTCAAATTTTAAAATAAACTAAATGAAAACCCGTTTACATTCAGAATCTGTCTGCAACAAAACCTGTTATAAAATGTCTGCATAAGCCAACAATTTAGTGAAATGTACTTCGCAATGACAATGATTTTTGAAAGTAACATAGTTTTTAACTCAGAAAAAAATAGAGAGCTGATTCAGTTTTGTAGAGATCACAAATATAATAGTACTTCAATACACAGTTTTGTATTATAAAAGTTATTTGTTGGCATTTGTCATGTTTTATTTATTATAAATATATTTGTATATTGGAGAGATAGGACATCAGCAAATTACCTTATAAGACAAGTTACTTTCTTCAGGTGATGTTGGTTCACCTGAAGAAAGTGACATTGAAAATTTGTGTGATTATGTGTTTATTTTGTGTATGTTACTACTACTCTGGTGTTAGTGAACTTGTCTTCTAAGGTAAGTTTGCTGATGTCCTATCTGTCCAATATACTAATTCCTGGCATAGTGCGTTTTAACCTAACCTATTATTATAAAAATAGAAGTTATTTAGTTTGTTTTTTAATTGGTGGACGAAAGTGGTGCACATTCAGATGAAAGTGGACATAACAGTGATGACAATCGATTGAATTGGAAAAAACCTAAACATTCAATGTTACCTCTGAGGGTTGATAAAGTTTAAATTATAATATAAAGATATTTTAACTACTTATTTACAACAGTTAGCAATTATTTGTTAAATTAACAAGCAAACATTTTTATGTTTAACTCACCTGGCCCTTCAACGAATTCTTCAAGAAATTGGCCGGGAGCGAAGTAGCTGAAAAAAATTATTCTTAATGTAGTAGTTGTAATAAAAAAAAAACTTAACGCATTGTAAATAATTATATTTAATCAATTACCCCTATTAAGTGTTTGAACTTTATGAAACACATTTTATATGAATTTAGTAACACATATTTGAGAGGGATCAGCTGATAACCACCGGCTGTTCATTTGTCATTGGCCTATTAATTAATGACACTTTCTAAGGATTAGTCAGCCTTAGTTTGTAACAACGACTACATTCACTCATCTACATTCGCTCATCTCTACACTCATTCGAAATCCATATTTACCCATATCTTGACGATCAGTGTCTTAAGAATGAATAAAAATATAAAGATTTTCAAGTACAAATAAATAAATAATAAGAACTATGCAGGATAATGCAAATTAAATTGTTGGCGCATTGAGTTAAATTTAATCCAAGGAACTTCTACAGAGCATACTGATTAGTTTTACACCTAGTGGAGTATCAAGTGTCCTGTTGCTAATGCAAATTATTCAGTTTAAACCATTGGTGACATAAGTAATTAAAAACAAAATATCTTAAGGAAAAGTACTTGAATAACAAGCTAAAAATGAGCAAAACTACACAGTCAACACTACTTAAGAAGCATCCTGCTGCAATTTTGTCATGTCACCACAACGTTCTCTAGCTTGCCGGGCCATGTAGGCTTATATTTGCGGAAGGCGGGTTCTACTGCAATTGCACCAGTCACCTTTTCGCACACCGAACCAGGCCTCGCTGTCTCCCTGGCCACAGGAGACAACCACTATCTACTAGCACTAGACCAGAGAGACCCAACGCGGCTTGTTTCAAAACAGCTAGTGGGAAAATTTTGTAATGTGATGGGTAAAATTAGTTCTTGTTCAGTTTCACATATTGCCACCAGCAATTTCTCTTTCTATATATCCCAATCTCTGTCTCTCCATCACACACTGGAGTGACTAATAGCTGAGCTAATAGTACGCCAGTTGTCTGAGCACTTATTTGAAAGCAGTGTAAAAATATATCACCCACTAGATCGCCATTGTGTATGGATGAGAGGGAGGGTCATTACCTTCATACCCACCCATACTCGTAGTGGTGATGATGGTAGTTGGTTAGATAGTAGCATAGGCTCGTCTCTACAGCAAATGCATTGACTGTTTCTATATTCAGTTGTTTAAAACTCTAATGTTGTATTAACAGACTTGCTTAGAGCCCGGCTTAACTTACATTAAAATCTGCGGTTTAGGGTTGCCTCAATAGTATAGAGTCAAAATAAAGTCAGCAATCTGATCTCTTAGAAGCTAGATCTGAAATGACATATACTTGATTTTGCATAGTTGAACTGAATATAATGTGAATTTGTGTTCAGACTGCAATTAGTTACATGCTTTTTTGGAATGCAGATCCAGGCATAATATATTTAGAGATTAATTCTTTATTATTTTAAAAGCTTTCTTTTGTTTTCTTATTAATGTTTGCGTTTTGAACTTCGAGTAGCGGTTCAAGAAAATAAATAAGTCAAATCGCCTAGATACAAAAATTTCATAGCTTCATAATGTTTAGAAATGTAAAAACGTACTTTTTGTTATTAACTAATTTGCAATTTTTAATTTTGTGATAATCAAAATAGGTTTTGCGACAATATAGATAGAGCATAATGGATTACAGTAAAAAAATTGTGATTCCTTCATATGCTAATCTAATTCAGCTCTTAAATGTGCCTTAATTGTGAAAATTGTGAATATCTATATCTTGCTCCTTTATATAAAGTGAAGCAAGTTTTTATTAAGGGTGAAGTTAAGAATATTTTTAAAATCTTCTCTTTCCCTTAATCTCTAATAACTAATTCTAATCCATTCTATTTTCGAAGATGGTAGCACTAAATAGAGTTTAGCTATAATTATTTTTAGGTGAGCCTCGCATAAAGCTGAAGTTGTTGAAACATGGCTTCAGAGTGCATACAGACCCATAACTGATCCTTCACCAGACCAAGGAGTCTGTTGTATGAGAGATGGTAGTAAACTGTTTGACTGAGAGTTTCATTACTTGAGGCCGTATAAGTTTCATACTTGGCTCCTTATAAAATGCTTAAAACATGGGGTTCTACTTTAACGATGCGGCCCCTAATAATGATCGTATCACAACACTTGAAGTGTCTTTTTAACCCTTAATTACACGCTAAGCGTCACAGCGTACCGCTCTCATTGTCTACTAAATAAAGCAATAGTAGTTTCAACTGACACTTCAAGTATTCCGTTCTTGTTTATCATTATTTCACCGGAAGCTGACTGAAGTGCTCTGCAACGTTTCTTCAGTCAGTACCAGACCTCCGTACCGCTAGTGTGTATAAAATGTAAGTATATATCGTTACTTATAACGTTATTATTTAATTTTTACTACAGTAAAGAAATTCCTTTATTATAATATACATGTTTAGAACTAACAGGAGATTCAATAAAATTGAAATATATATTATTATTATAATTAATATTATTATTTTTATTTATGTATGCATGGAACCACCATCAATTCATAAGTTTTGAAAGTTGTGAATATTTTACTATTCACTGTGTTTATACAAACATAATATGATAAGTATATCTAATTTGTTGATATATGTTTTATTTTTCAGGTCACGGCACTTTTTGACATCTGATGAGTTATCAGCAGTTCTCCAGGAACTATCGGGAGAGGAAGGAAATGCCAATGGGGACTGTTTCGATTTAATTATGTCTTATTAATAATGTACAGTATTCATAAAATTATAACTGATTATAAGTCTTAATTTTTATAAAAATATCATAATTGCTAAAAAATCATAAGAAACTATTTGTTTCATGTGTTAGTTGGCTGTCAGGTATTTCGTTGTTTAGTAATAAAATATGATTATTAAAATAAGTGTAAAATTTGTTTTAGTTTTATTGCTAACACAAAATTACAAAACTAATATAATTTAATGAATGTATTTTCATAATAATGACTGAAACCCAGAATTATGATATGCGGCACCGAATGCAACTAGCATGTAGTATAAGGAATGGAAAAGGTTCGTGTAGGTAAGGGTTAGAGGTGAAAACTTCTAGTGGACCTTAAATTGATTTTTATAAACAATTCATTATTTTAATTTGTTATTGCAGTTAAACATATGAAACTTTAAATTTAACTCATATCAACTTATAGTCCACTAAATTTAACCTTTAATAATCATACAGTATGCAAAATAACTTATTATAATAATAAACATGAACTGTAGAGGTAAGAAGAAAGTTACATTTTAGCCCACTGACAGTAAGTTGCATGTCTACTGTATGGCTGTCAACTTTCCAGTAGTGGCTTGGCAGTTTAAGAAACGGCCAACTTAAGTCTTGATTTAGATAAAAACCTTAAAAAATGTTTCTTCTTTACCTTCCATTGTACGTAGTGTTTGCATCAAAAGGAACGGTTGGAGGTGTGTACTTATTCTTCCTGGTCCATGGAAAATCTTCTTTCTCAGTTGGACAGTAAGGCTGGTAGCTGAGTTTGTGGGTTGTTTTGTCGTCCATTTTGGTACTTGGTGGGTTAAAGCTTTAAAAGGGGAGACATCATGTGTAAATAAAAAGGCTATCCAAAGTTAAATGGAATGACATTCAGCTATTTTAATTACTTAGAGTAACAAATAAAGTAGGGAAATGCAGGAAATTTTATTTTTATCAACACTTGTTATGCTATGTGTAAGCTCTTTATAGATTTTTTTATCAATAAATAGGATAGTAAATATAAAAGTTATATTAAGCATAGTAGTTATCTGTGGGGGATCGATAGGCCGTGCTTTCGCAGTCCCTATGCATACTGAACATCGGGATCAAGCCAGCATTTGCCCTTTTGCTCTACGCGAGGTTTCTGTCCTCGCTGAGCTGGCCTTAGGACACCTGCGTTAAACTTGTGTTGTGTGACGTTTACTTGTACTGTAAATAAAAGTTATTACTAATTTGTTTTTTTGGCAGAATCAAATGGTACTGATTGTAGCATTTGCAACAATCAATAGATTTTTTTTTATTATTTTTCAGTTATTTTCTTATCAACTCACTTGTCTTAAGGCTGGATTTATTGTCAATTTATTTTTAGATTGCTGAAATTTACATTGAACTGATGTTAAATCAGACAAGTGCATTGAACTTGCAAATCTAAAGTACGTCAGAGTGCAATAACTCCTTTCATCCGTTCACGTAATGGTTCATTTTGAAAAGAATAAAATAAATGAAAAAATAATACAACCTTTTCTGATTCATTAGAAAGACAGTTTTCTTTAATTTGATACTTGCATGTTTAGTATCAAGTTATCAGCATGGTAAGTTATGTACTTTTACAAATTTTCAGTGGCAAATTTATTTTGCTGGAAAATAAAATCAAATTCTTACAAATTATAATACAAGATGTAATGTTTAAGTCATTTTATCAAAGTTGGTTCTAATGAATGCAATTGTGTTTGTATTATTAATGTCCTGTGACTCATTTCAAGCACCTGAAGATGTCAGTGGCATCAATTTCTGTCTTATTGTGTAATTAATGTGTGTCATTATTGTGTTAGGTTGTCTTGTCTGCTCGGTTGTTTGCTCATTCCTATCCGCCCTCATGCATCAACTTGGAAATGGTAAATAAAAAAATACATTCAATATTTCTCATATCAAATATTATTCAGAAAATTCTGGAAAGTTGAGATTGTTTATTTCTATAGTTTTACTAACGCTAAAAATATCAATTTTAGATCATCTTAAGAGAACATCGGTTAACAATTTATACCCATCTGTCAGTAGCTTTATATTTTTGTAGATGATGAAGACAAAATATTAATAAACTTTTTTGTTATTTTAGAAATCTTGCAACTTACCCTTGCTGAGGCTTGAATGAAGTGGCAGGCTCAAATCTGTTGAGATCTGGAAACTGGTAAGACATGTTTGCAGTTGTGTTCTCTGTGAACAAACAGATGGTGGCTTGTGTGAATAACTCCACAAGAAAATTGTGTGTAGCATTAACGTGAAACAGTTAATGCTACAACTGGCCAAGTAGTTTTGTGTAATACATGTGCAGAGGTAATGATTCACTCGCCCACCCTCCCACACATATGAAGTGGTATTGATCCACCCACCCATACACTTTAAAATGGTATTAAAGTAATTAAATATGTGTAACCCTTACAGCCACCCATATACGTCCAGTGGTACTGAACCTACAGCTCACACATACTCCCACTGTGGTACTGGTCCACACCAATACAGATACAGTGTTACTGACCCAACCTCCAACCTATACACACAGTGGTATTAGAATTCAAACAAGATTTATTTCCATAAAAATTATAAAACAATTAAGCTACAAGAGTGCCAAAATTATTAATAATGCTACTGTCATTATAATGCATAACTACCATGCTATAAATGACTAAGTATACAAAAGCTTTGAACGGTATATACACAAAAAGTTACGTGGGAGAAAAGAAAAACACATCTTTCAATTACTGACTGTACTATAACTTATAGTTAGACGAGTAGCGATTGAATCTGACACAAAATAACTAAAAAAATATAAAATAAGACTATTAAAACAAAAGTTCTTAAGGCACTAATAACAAGTATTTGGGAAGTAATAATTGCCCTTTCTGA